>CM041778.1:112342080-112676111 GCA_023374045.1 Limonium bicolor
ACTAAACGTTTAAACCAAACCGGGTATGGATCGATCCAGAGAGGTGCTTGGGGCATGGGCCCAGGTCACCACAAAGGAATAGGGCTTGCACGCTATTCTCTTTGGGCTTCCCCACTTTTTTCACATCACCTGAAGGTGTGCGTCTACGGTCGGGTCTTTGACTGACCAAACAATGGGCTAGGTAAGGGCACTGCCAGGAAAACGCTTGGGGCTAAGGCCCAGGTATTAAGGGGGGGGTGTGGTTAGACAACACCCTTCTTTTCCCCCGCTTATTCACATCACCTAAAAGGTGTGAGTCCCTGACAGGGGACCCTCAAACGGGTCCCGGGGTGAAATCGGTTTGCGTGGACCCTCGCTCTCATATGATGCAAAGGTGCAGGAATTAAAGTGCACACAAAGATAAACAAACTATGTAATAAAAGCCATAAATAAACATTTTCAAGTTAAGCCCTCTTTCTTAAAATTAAAACAAGTTAAAATTAAGAAGTTTGTCCCCAGCAGAGTCGCCAGTCTGTGAGCCTCGATTTTAAACCCTATCCTATGTGGATTAACTTGATTGGGATCTAATCGGGTTTTAGGTCCACTTATAGCCTAAGATTAATAACTATGTCATACAACGATAATTATTAAAACCTAAGCTAGCTCACTGGAACCTATTATGAGTCGCCACCTAATTTTAACCTAGATCAAATTAGGAAAGGAGAGTTCAGGTTCGAAGGCTTGATATTCGACTTAATTAGGGTTCAATTACTTTCATTACCCTTCCTAGGTCGTTTTTACTCTACTTGGTTTATTTACGGCTTATTACGAGTCGTTTTAACCTAAGTGCGCGAGCTTCTGTTTTTTTGTGTTTTTAGCATTTTTTTACTGAGAATTAAAGTGAAATTAAAAGCTACCTAAACTAGGGTTTCGGAGGCAGAATTAGGTCAAATTTTGCTTACGTCCGTAGCCACGGACCAAACGTCCGAGACCACGGACCCCAGTTAACCTAAATATACAGAAAAGTCGAAATTAAAGGAAAACAAAAATTTGCAAAGTCCGGGGCCACGGACAGACTTTCCGTGGGCTCGGACATCATTAGAAAAACCTAAAATTTGAATTTTTAAAATCCCGCCGCCGTCCGTGGGCGTCCGTGGCCACGGACAACCGTCCGTAGTCCCGGACCACAGGTCCGAGGTCACGGACCACCCACGGACAGGGGTTTTCAGAAGGTTCCCGAGGGTGTTTTGAGCTCAAATTTTATGGGTGTGTAGCCTGAAAGATGTACAAGGCCTTAGTGATTTAAAGTTTTCAATTTGAATTCGAATTAAGCACGAAACTTAGTAAACAAGTTATTGGACAGAAGCTTAAACGAACAGCAATACAGAAGCGTGGAGGGGTTAGTTTGAGCCCAAATTTTGAGGCAAGACAGATAATACCGTAGAGAATTAGGGAAGTAGAGTTTCTACCTGTTTTACCTTCGGATTCACAACGATTCTTCACACCGGGATTCGTCGAGTGCTTCGTTGATGGCAGACCCGAAAGGATTTCGAACCAAGCTTCTTGTTGTTGGTTGTTCTTGCTGTTCTTCAAGTTTTGGTGGTGTTTTTGTGGGGTTTTGATGATTATTGGTGCTTGGAATTTCAATAGGAGAAGAAAGGATGAGTTCTTGGTGATTTTGGGGTGATTTCTGTAGTGTTTCGGTATTGATTTGAGGCTTGGAAGTGTAAAAACGTGGGAAGAAGGTTTGTGGCTGTGTTCTCTGACTTTGGAGGTGTTCTCCTCTGCCCTAGTTCGTTTTTGGGGGGTCCTTTTATAGAAAGAGCATGGTCAAATTGATAGAGCAAGATCTTTATCTAAAACGCTGATTTTGTGCTCTAAGGGAATCTGATTTTGTAAAATATGTTTCAGGCCGAGATAAATTATGAAATTTAACTGAAGATAAAGGATGATTTTTAAGAATTTTGAGAGTGGGAATCAGGTTGTTTTGATAAATAACCGAATAGATAAAAATCTTTCAATCTGGAATCTCCCATAATTCATAACTTATTATTGGAAAATCAAAATAACAAAATTCAAATGGCATTAGTCTCTAATAAACATCCTCTATCCTGTGTTAAAATTTCATGACGTTATGGTTTAATTTCGGTATTTTCCATAGGAGAGAGAAAATTGCAAAAATGATTGAATTTCTCTTTTAAATTTTGGGATAAGGTTCCACATAAAATAATTTCAGGTTTATGACTGTATGTAGTCATGCTAACCATGTGACAATTTTATTTTAATTTTAAAAACCCTTTTATTTCTATTTTGAGGCTATCTCATGTGTTAATTATTAAAGAAACTAGCTTATTAAAAGCTTAATTTCCAGAATAAATATTATCAGAAAATCATGAAATACCTTTCATAATGACTATGATATTTGGAAGTGTTTGGAGATGATGAACAAGTCATATGAAAATAGAAAATCCCTAGAATGTCCTTGGAAAATCCTGCATTGGTGCATTTTGACCATTTTGCCCTTCGTAACACGTATGCCCTTGAGAGTACTCCAGGGGGGTTGAAATTTTGGGTATAACAGTGGGTGAAACTCTTGGTGGAACGTTACTAAAAACTAAAGGGAAAACAAAAGATCATTTAAAGGGGAGAAAAGATTTAGTAGAGTTGAGCATACGAATAGAGCTCCAACCCCAACAAAGAGGAACACATATCTTCCTGCCTCCCGCATGTCACACTCTATCCAAAGAGGAGAAAAAGAGTTTTTATAGTTCCCTTTCTGACATCAAAGTACCATCAGGGTACTCTTCAAACGTAAGAAGTTGGGTGTCCATGTCTGAACTCAAGTTAGTAGGGATGAAATCTCACGAATACCATGTTTTGATGCTACATTTGCTTCCCATTGCAATTCGTGGGATTCTCCCACATGATGTCAGGAAAACCATTACAAATTTGTTCTTGTTTTTCAATGGAGTTTCTGCCAAAGTTTTAGATGTGCAGACACTGGACAAGTTAGAGGCTGAACTAATTGTCACTATGTGCCAGTTGGAGATGTATTTTCCACCTTCATTTTTTGATATTATGGTGCATCTGCTTGTTCATTTAGTAAGGGGGATCAAGGAGTGTGGCCCATTATATCTCAGGTATATGTATCCATTCGAAAGATACATGGGTGTGCTTAAAAAAATTAAAAACCACAGACGTCTAGAGGGAAGCATTGTTGAAGGATATGTAACTGAGGAAGTGATTGACTTTTGCACCCACTACTTAGAAGGCGTGGACAACATAGGACTACCGAGATCAAGACATGAGGGCAAGTTACAGGGTGTAGGTACAATCAGGATAAAAATGGTGAGGCCTGATTTTGCTGCATTGTGTAAAGCGCATCTAACCGTGTTAAGCCATGTTGAAGATGTTGAACCATACTTCGTATCACACTTAAGCGCTCTCAGAGCACAACATCCGTCGATGAGTCAAGTGAGATTAAAGAAGGAGCAGAATGCTACATTCGTTACATGGTTTAAAGAAAAAGTTATGCATGAAGATTCAGGCAACGTAACTGAAATGGTTAAGTTATTAGCGCTCGGTTTGAATCTTGGTGTTTTATCGTACGAGGGTTTCGATGTGAATGGGTTCTCTTTTTATACCGAATGCCAAGATCGTAAGTCAACAAATCAAAATAGTGGTGTTCATCTAAGTGCTTCACAAGAAATATATCAAGATGCAGGTAGTAAGGGAGTGACAATGAGGAAAGAGTATTACGGTGCGATTCAGGAGATTTGGATCCTTAACTACACCGGTTACGAGACTTGTGTCTTTAAATGCAAATGGGTAGACAACAGGCGCTGTTACCGTCAGATGGAACACGGTATGAAGTTGGTTGACCTAAATGCATTGACATACACAGAAGAACCGTTTATATTTTCTTCTAAAGCTAGACAAGTGTTCTACTACCGTGATCAATCTAATCCCAGATGGATAGTTGTATTGCAAAGTAAGCGACGGATAGTTGGTGTTGATGGTTTTATGAACAAGGAAGATTACGACTGTGAAATGGACAATGTTCCCCTCCAAATGCCAATGGAAGTTGATAATGTGACCAACTTTCAGTGCACAAGATCAGATCATGAAGAAGGGTTGTGGGTGGAAGAATGAACAAAAAGTAAGTCTGGCATAAAAGAAAAGTGAATGCTTAACACATGCGTGTACAATTTATGTTTGTTTATGACTTTATTTATGACTCTATTTATGACACTGACTAATATATATATTATGTAATGATATTGTGCAGATTATGGATGCCGACGATCATGAGATGCTCATACAGTGTGATGAGGAGATGGAGATGGAGATAGATTCAGAGATGCAGTTAGCAGAGCGTACACAGATCGTCGATGCCGTTGATGCTCCTACGACCTCTCAGGACCCTCCTACGACCTCTCATCTCCCTCCACGAAAGACACGAGGACCGTCACGTGGTCTAAATGAGAAGAAAGAGAGTGGCATGATTGATTTGGTGTGGGATAGGTATATGTTACACCTATATGTTATTTTGTTTTATTTTTTCACATATATACTGATATGTATACATTTATATGTAGTACTATATATATTTCGTACGTATGACTAACATATATACTGTATATATTACAGGTATCTTAGACCCACTGGCGAGAAAAAGCAGAAGTTTGCCAGCGCCATAGGTCGATTGGTTAAGACCCATTGCTATATCAACAAAAACTGGAAGAACCAAGATCTGGAAATGAAGAAGATCATGTGGATGAGCTTGAAGAAGAAGTACCAGATCCCGGATGAAGCATATGATAAAGTGATATCACTGCTTGCTTTGCATATGTGAGCGTTCAAAAATAGGCTGGTGGCTGGTTGGATCAATACGAACAACCCGAAGCGGGTGCCTCCCTATGAGTTGTACGCTGGCATGATCACTGAGGAGGATTTGAAGGAGTTATATGAAGCACATATCACCCCCTGAGTTCAGTGTACGTAACTGTTTTCATAGATTAACTTTTAAGTTGATGATGTTAATGTAACAGGATAAAGTATATAAAATGAATTGTATTAATTCTTTCCACAGGCAGTTCAGGAAAAAGCCCAACAGAATTGCTTGAAAGATCAGAACCCACACTACATGGGCCGAGCTGGGTACGCGGGGCATATACCAGGCTGGATTGAAAAGGGGCTATTGAAGCGTGTGCGTGAGGACGGCACAATTGAGCCGATTCAAAGTCCGGATGAGGTGATCGGGCACAAGCATACATGCTTGGCCGCCAATTAGAGAAGGACGGTGAAATGTATTATCCACGGAAGGAGACTACAGACTTAGCTGCAAAAATTGTGAGTGCCCTGAGTAATATTTAATAGTTTATAAATTATTCTTACAATTTATGTATGTTTTATTTATTTGATCTAATTCATAATTTACATGTTTTTTTTTTGCGTGTACAAGACTACAGAGGGTGTTGATTCATTTCTTGGCCAGCCTCATACTCAGGAGGATCCGTTGAACAAAGCGCTTGACAAGAAGGATTACCCTGGGATAGTTCGAGGATTTGGATCCGCAGTGCGTCTGAGAGATGTTTTTCCTCGCTCCCAGCGGATCGCGAGAGAGGAAAAAATCAAGGAGATCGAAAGGAAGTTGTCACAACAATTCCAATCTGATTTGCAGCAGCAGATGCAACAAATGGAAGCAAGATTGATGGAACGGCTGAGTCAGGGGCATCAATCTTCTAGCTCATCAGTGCATGCCGCCCCTGCACCCGTTTCCACCCCTGCACCTGCTTCCATCCCAGCACCTGCTTCCACCCCCTCACCTGCTTCTACCCCTGCACCTACTTCCACCCCTGTGCCATCTCAGGTTTCAGTTTCTTACACTGTACCTGCACCTTCTGACCCATTCCCATATGCCAAGCTTCAGGTGTGCATTTGTGAATTTTAGTGCTTTGTCGTTATTTATTTATTCAATTAATCAAAAGCATGCATGTTGTAATGTATGAATCTAGTTGTTTGTGTTCGTTTATTACGAAACCAAAAAGTGTCATCTTTTGCAGATCAATGAACATGGCACCTTTGTGGTTGCAGTAAGCACAATTCTACAGACTGATTCGGCGTCACTATGTCATTTTAAGCAAGTGCCGGCCTGGTATGTCCGTGTGATGGTCGACAGTGTCTGTCAAGGCTGGGATCATATTCCACTACCGATAGAGTGGAATGATTGGAGCACTATCATTGAAGCACGTGGCTCACAAGTACCATGGCCTTGCAATCTGGTGGAATTATCTGATAGTAGGGTAAGCAAAACAACTTATATAAATTTGTTTATTAATTACCATTTCATATAAATGCAGTTTTGGGAGAATATAGTTTTCTAACGTATATATGCTAACTTGTCATTTCTTAGACACCTGTTCCTATTGCTGGCAAAGGTAAGGCAGTCAGTGCGTCGAAAGGAAAGGGACCATCGGGTCAGCAGCATGGTCACTAAATCAGTCCACTTCGACGCAATTTCATTCTTATCCAAAATTTGGTGAAAACACTAGGAAAGCGTCAGCAGATCTTATATGACTTGATACTCTAGAAGGGTGATGATTTCATTGAGTTCATCCTTAGGGTTCCGCCGTCTTTGTTCCACAGCGGAGAACTACAGGAGTTGCTGATCAGTATTAGGGATGTCAAGGAGCTGCTGCTTGGTGATATGCTGAACATCTCGGTGATTCAATCCTACTGCTTGTAAGTATCACATTTTTTCACTTTCAAAGTTAATAGTAAGTTTTATGTATATATAATTTTAATTTAATGCATTTGTCATCAAAGGCCCTTACTATCGAGGCTGGTGGCAAAGAAACTGGACAATATGATCACCTTTCTATGTCCATAAATCATGTCTTCTGAGGAAGCTATGAGAGACGGTGCTGCGTGTCAGATCCATATGCGCAATGGCATAATTGCGGCGGTAAAGAGGAATAGCAAATTTGTGCTCATACCATATCATCAGATGTAAGCATGCTTGACAACCTTATGCTTTTGTCTTGTTTTATGTTAACTCATATATATTTCGAAGTTGATGTTGATATGTTGTTGTTTCAAACTTGTAGCGATCATTGGTTGTTGTTAGTGGTGTGTACTTACTCATCATCCTGTATAGTGATTGACCCTATTGGTGGAATTAAGATAAACATCGCCATTTCTGTTCTGCTGACAAAGTAAGTAAATTGTGCATATTTTCATTTCAAAAAATAAAATTTTATACCTTTTGTTGAAGACTGAAGTTTTGCAGATGACTGCCTCCTCGGTCAAAGTAGCAATGCAGAGAGACTTGGCGTGATACAGAAAGACGTTTCACTATCACAGCTTGAGCACCTCTGCAGAAGCACCTGACCGCGAATCTCTATATACCAAGAAGCGGGACGTTACCGAAGTGGTTGCGGAAATCTCGGTTAGTTTGGAGCGCAAGCAGTCGTGAGAACATGACGCACATGGAGCTCCATAATTTCGATACTTGCGGAACCAACTCAACAAGCCGTTTTACATGAAGACTTCACCGAAGATTTAGGAAATAGTTGACAAGTATATAAGTATATGGGTGTAATTAGTTAAGGTGTGCATTCGAGATTATCTAGAGAAAAACACCGCCCTTGAGAGAGAAAATATTCTTGAGAGATCTTAGTGAGATAGTGTCAATTAGCTTAGGTATTTATTACCTAGAGAGCACGCATAGAACATTCCCCTTTACTCCTTCTTACGCATTGATCAAAGCTGAGAGTAGAGCGAGTGTTGGATGAGACAGAGTACCTCTGTCGAATCCCAAGATAGGAAGCTAGGTTGTAATTCGCATTGAATTTCAATACAAGCAAAAGTCCTATCTTGTCAATTTAAAACAAAAGCTTCCGCGTTATTAGTTTCTGCATACATTTATCCTTCAAGCAGAGTTGGTTTGAGATTAACACCTCAGACCTACTGGGTCAGCACCCCGATCCCATCAAGTGGTATCAGAGCCTGCGTTGGTTGAGAAATCTCTCAAAATGGTGGAAATCTCAAACACCAACAACAACAACAGAATGCAAGTGGAGAATCCAAAGTTAACTTTGACAAACTACAACATGTGGAAAAATGAGATGGAGTCACACCTCCAGTCCTTGAATCAACAACTCTGGACGGTAGTGACGAAAGGTAATTTCCCAGTACCTGAAGGGAAAGATCCCAGCTCCTATACTGCTGAGGAGCACAGATGCGTTGAGCTAAATGCCCAAGCTGTTCGTGTCATCTACACTAGTATCTCTCCACCTGAAAGAAGAAGAGTGTATCACATCAAAGTAGCCAAAGACATCTGGGATCACCTTTGAGCTGTTCACGAAGGAAATACTGAGCTTCGAAAGTCAAAGATACAAGAACTGAAGATGGACTACGAAAACTTCGTAGGAAAGCCTGGCGAATCCCTCAGCGATACTTGCACGATTCACTGAACTCACTGCTACTATGGAAGAGATGCAGATTGGAGAGTCAAATGAAAATATCAACAACAAGTTTCTGAATAGTCTGGGTGAGGAATGGACCGAGAGTGTTATCTCTACAAAGGCGTCCAAAAGTCAGAGAAATGGACTTTGATGGACTTGGGATCCTATCTTCAGTCCATCAACAAATATAAGATGAATATCAAAAATCGAGGTAATACTTCTCACTTAAACCATGTTGTTTCGTTTTCCAACGTGAATCAAGCTTTGTAGGTAAAGACTACACCCAGCCAGACAGCAGCTCACCAGAATGAATCATTCCACTATGAAACTACCTCTCCAAACCTGGATTTAATCCAGCAGCTTTGGGACACTCTGATTGACGGCATAATAGAGGAAGGATCAGCGAACACCTTCGAAGATATGGCCATGCTGGTTAAGAACTTTAAGAGATTCATGCGAGATCGATCAGAAAGGAGCAGTCCAAACAGGTTCAACCAAAATCAAAACCGACAATATCAATCCTACAACCGTAATCAGCAAGGTACTACGGGAACTGGAGACCGGGTATGCTTCAAATGCCTGAAGCCGGGGCACTACGCCAACAACTGTCCTCTCAAGAAGAAAGATGATCGCGAGCAATCATCACTGATAGCAAATTCAGCATGGGGAGACTCTGACTCAGAAGAACCTGAGATGGGAACGTCAAGCCTAATCTGCCTCATGGCACACAAAAGTCAGGTATGCAAAAGTCCCTCTTCAGAGGTAACTGAATATTTCTCAAACTCATGTGCTATTCCCTCTTTAGATTTATCTACTTACTACATTGACCCAAATCATCCTGAATTTGAATTAACTGAAGAACAAGAAAGAATAGCCTCTCTTTATGAAGAAATTCATGTGCTAAAAGGTCATGTCAACAACGATCGTCTTAAATTGCAAAAATCTGAAGAAAAGGCCGAAAAACTTGAAAGAGAGTTAAAAGACGCTCACAACCTTATCAACTCTCTACAAAACCAAGTTTCTTTTCTACAAAAAAATCATTCCAAAATTCCACAAAAATTCTTCAAACCAATCACCTTTGTTCGTGAGGTTGCTGCAATGCAAAACCCAAAATTTTTTGAAAACGAACTCCGTGAGTCAAAAGAAAGACAAATTCGACTTGAGAAAGAGGTCGATTCCCTGAATATCGCTCTTAAAAAGGCACGGATGGAATCGGTCTCATCCTCTAATCCTCCTCATTGGCTGAGAAACAAAGGCAAAGTTAATCTGCCAAAAATAGCCACAAAACCCAATGATCTTCAAAGATGGAAACTCCAAAAAGAAAAATTTGAAAACAAATTCCGTTGGCAAAGGAAGTACGTTCATCTACCTTCTTTATTAATTTGTGGTTACTGTGGCTACGACGGACATATTCACTCATCATGTCACAAGCTTGGAAAAGATTTATCTTTTAATATGCAACGTTTACATACTCTGTCTAAAGCACGACATGGTTATAGCTCTCTTTCAAAGAGGGAACCCAAGTTCGCCTGGGTTCCTAAGTCTAACTTTGATTATCTTGTAGGGAGAGACCGTGGACAATGACTCTTGGTTTCTAGATAGTGGATGCTCACGACATATGACAGGAGACCCTGACAAGTTCACGACTCTCTCTCAACACCACGGGGGGAAAGTCACTTTCGGCGATAATGCTCTTGGTGAAATCATTGGTATTGGAACCGTCGGTAATCCCTCTCTCTTTAAAATAGAAAATGTCAATTTAGTAAATGGACTTGGACACAGCCTTCTAAGTATCTCTCAAATTTATGATCTCTCTAATGTTGTTCATTTCTCGGCCTCTGACTGCAATATCTTTGATGAGCACACAGGTCTTCTGAAAGCCACTGGTATAAGGGTGAACAATCTTTACAAATTATCTCTTGAAAACCCTAACCTGGATGGCACCCTTTGTCTTAGTGTACAGGACAAAAATATCTCCTTATGGCACTTTCGCCTAGGTCATGCACACGGAAAACTACTAAACAAAATCAAAAACAGAAATCTTGTAGTGGGACTTCCTCAGACAAACTTCTTCCAGGCCGACATCCTCTGTCCTGCATGCGTACAAGGGAAACATTCTAGAGCAAGCTTTCCAGGTAAAACAGATATGTCTACATCGTCTCCACTGGACATGTTACACATGGATCTATATGGACCAATGCGTGTTCAAAGCAAGAGTGGTAAGAAGTACGTTCTAGTCATCGTCGATGACTATTCACGCTGGACATGGGTACTCTTTCTTAAGAACAAGTGGAAATATTTTCTGAATTCAAAACCCTATTCAAATTGATTACTAACAAAATGTCCACCTCTGTCAAGACAATTCGATCTGACAATGGTACAGAATTTTACAATATTCAGTTTTCAGAATTCTGCAGGGAAAAAGGAATCATGCATCAAACATCAGCTGCTCGTACTCCACAACAAAATGGAGTTGTAGAACGAAAGAATCGCACCCTTGTAGAAATGGCAAGAACAATGCTCATTGATAGTAACCTTCCGGTCACATACTGGGCAGAAGCTATCAACACTGCAGCATACATCCTAAATCGAGCATCAATTCATCCATTAATCGGCAAAACCCCATATGAAATTCTCAAAGGCCGTCCACCTTCAGTCACACATCTACGGCGCTTTGGATGCAAGTGTTTCATACACAACAATGGAAAAGACAATCTCGGCAAGTTTGCTTCTAAGAGTGATGAAGGAATCTTCCTTGGCTACTCATCACAAAGTCGAGCTTACAGAGTACTCAACAAACGTACATCCTGTCTTGAAGAAAGTCCTCATATTCGCTTTGAAGAGCTCTCTAACTCTAGCGAATGTGAACACAACCCAAATGAACCACTCGAAGATGCCGCAGATACTACCTTCATTGAAATACCGGTAGCTACTATCCCTGCACCACAAACACCTCTTGCAACAGACTCATCCTCTGACAGTGGTGATGACCCTGATGACTCATTCAAAGATGCCTCACCTACTCCCACACAGGAACCACTACCTCCTCCACAAAGCACTAAAACTCCCACACCTAACGATCATCATACACCAGATCCCTCCACTAGTCTTCCATCAACCTCCGCAAGAAAATTTCAACAAGCCTCCGCTCACCCCATTACTCAAATCCTGAGTGACCCATCCAAAGGCGTTCAAACACGTAGTGGGCTTCATCATAATCTCTGTGCCTTCAATGCCTTTCTATCCAAAATCGAACCTAAGAATGTCAACCAAGCTCTACAAGATCATGACTGGATACTCGCCATGCAAGAAGAACTACATTCTCTGTAAAGACACTCTGTATGGCGACTTTTTCCGTGTCCATCCAACCATAAACCAATTGGTACAAAATGGGTGACTTTTTCCGTGTCCATCCAACCATAAACCAATTGGTACAAAATGGGTGTTTCGCAACAAGTTAGATGATCAAGGAAATATCTCTCGCAACAAAGCCAGACTGGTCGTTCAGGGATACGCTCAAGTTGAAGGAATTGATTACGATGAAATTTATGCTCCAGTAGCTCGAATTGAGGCAATTCGAATACTCGTGGCTTACGCAGCTCATCGAGGTATAAAGCTATACCAAATGGATGTAAAAACTGCATTTCTACATGGATACATCGACAGAGATGTATATGTTGCTCAACCACCAGGGTTCGAAGATCCACATCACCTGGAGTATGTCTACAGGTTAGATAAAGCGTTATATGGTCTGAAGCAGGCACCTCATGCATGGTATGAGCGTCTTTCTTTTTACTTATTGTCCCATGGCTTCATTCGAGGTGAAGTTGACAAAACTCTTTTCACTCTCACCAAAGGTGAAGACATACTCATTGTGCAAATATACGTGGATGACATAATTTATGGATCGACTATTCCTGAACTATGTTCATTCTTTTCTGATCTCATGAGTAAAGAATTTGAAATGAGTGCTCTTGGAGAATTGAAATTCTTTTTAGGTCTACAGTCATTCACAAGAAAACGGGACTCAAATTCATCAACAGAAATACATTCGCGAGCTATTAATCAAATACAAGATGCAGGATTCAAAAGCCACACCCACTCCAATGTCAGCAACAGAGAAACTACATCCGGATGAAAAAGGAATTGCCGTTGACGCTACTGCTAACAGGATTTTTGTAGGGATAAACCTATATATAAAAAGAATAAAATAAATAACTAAACCTACAACTCTACTACAGGTAGCAAGTAAAACCCGGTCAGAGCATAGTGTAAATATATTACGACTGAGAGTATCGTACCCAAGGGACTTATAGAAAACTAGTCCTAATTCGGGTAAAAGCCTATTCTAAACAAGGGGGGAATAGTAAAGGTTGATTCTAAACTAAGAAAACTAAATAAACTAACTTTTATTTGGGAGAATGTCAATGTAAGAGTATCATATGACCAATGATCAAGGGTGGCAAGTCTCAAAGAGGATTTGGTCTCACAAAATGCATATGCCAAGTGGCATACCGGACCTCGGCTACCCGGCAGATTCATCGCCTTGAATGTGCCGTACAACTTTCATCCGGCACCACATCCGGCATCGTACATTTCGTAAACAACACTGCCAGAATCGGGACTGAATAAAGGAACTCATTATCCATACTTGCATCGTGCACATCTAATGCGCGAATACAAACAGAATAATGGGAAATAAGAGATTAATCGTAGACCTTAGCATTTGTTGCCCACTTTTCAGAACAACAATATTAAAGATCACCAAAATCTTAATCTATTCTACTCTTGCTTTTGAAAGCCTTAAGTAGAACTTAGAGATAAGAGAATAAGTAGCTACTTTATTCTACTTTGCATGAAGACTAGAACTCGGGTTAAGAAACTTGAAAATTCCATAAATGGTCATAAGAGTTTTACAAGGAAAGCTTCCCTAACCAAAAACCTAAAAAGGATTCTGCATCACCATCCACACAACTACAAGAAGAGAATACAAAGGGGGAGAAGGGGATGTTAATAGCCTTAACCCGTCAAGGTCTTCTTCTTCTCTCGCGTGGATGGATCTGCAGACGTTTCTTGGACACCAACAGATGGAATGTGGCAGAAATGAAGTGTGAATGGCGTATAATGTGATGTTAAAGTGTGTCAAATTGCAGCCTTTCTCGGCCTATTTATAGGCATCAAAATGTCTCTTGCCGGACGTCGTGCCGGGTCGTCAGTAGCCGGCACACGTGGGAAATGTGCCCAACTGTCAACGGTCGAAACCGCCAAATTTGCGCGAAACAGTGTATACGCCGGGTAGGAGCTACCCGGCATCACACCCGGCACCACGTGCAAAATGCGTTGTCTAACCGTTAACTAAACCGCTAAATCCGTGTGAAAAGGCGCTTGTGCCGGACATGGGATGCCCGGCACTACACCCGGCATCGGTTGGTGTGCTAACGGTAATTAACTGCTAACTTCTGACGAACCGGGGTGACTTTTCAGTATGTGCCGGATGTACTGCCGGACATCAGATGCTAGGCACATTCACAGACTTTGAATGCGCCTGACACCAGACACCTAGCGCGCCACCCGGTACATCTCCTGTTTTGCTCCAAACTTGTGCCGTGAACTGGACAACCGGCACCAAGCCCGGCACCACTTGGTTTTTGATTAGAAATTCATTCCTTGCATGGAAAACATATAAAAACATCAATCTGAACAAATAATAGACTTTATACATAATATAGCATAAAAACATATATTTAACCTTATTTAGATAAATATAATACTAAATCTAGCACATAAAATATGATAAGTCTGCGGCTTATCAAGGCCCTACACTTACCTTTTGCTAGTCCTCGAGCAAAACAAGATTAGAAAGGAGTAATTACTTATGCACAAAATAGATAGACTTTAGAATGACAATAAGATAAATATTCTCAACTCCCTGACTCTATTTCATAAGTATCACTTAATCATCCTTATCCATCAAAACATACTAATGGGTATAAAATAAAGACTTTCAAAATCGATCCAAAAACTTTTGGGTTATTTTGCATAAGGGATTTGTAATCTCTCCTTTTTTCGGTTTCCATCATTCAGCTCTATTTTTCAAGAGTTTCTGAATGTGGCCAAGACACTCATCATTGGTTTTTACTATTCAGCCCTATTCTGCAAGGGTTTCTGAATCAACCGTGATTTTTTCTGCATTGAAGAACGGGGAATTTAGGAGAAAAATAAAAGGAAAAACTCTTGTTTCTTGCTTTTATTCTGAGGCATTTTTGCAACCTCAAGGAATATAATGCTTTTCCTTTGGAAGAAGATTTTTTTTTCTTTTTTTTCTTTTTCTTCTTCTTTATTTTGCACAAAAACCCGTTTTATGATTTTCACCCAAAAGATTTTTCACAATTTGAAAAGAAAAGAAATAAATACCCAGAAATACATAAAGGAAAGAATTAGGAGAAAGATCATATACTCATGTTAAAAAGAATCAAAAAGTTAAAAACAGGAATCTACAAGTCATTAGAAAGCTTACCTTTTGAGAGAACAAGCTTTTAGTCATTCCTAATCTCATCTTAATCAAAAACATGCAAAAAGTTTAGTAAAACATCGATAAAACTCACAACTTATGCATATTAAAAAAAACAAATTGTTTTTAAGGGGGGTCCCTGCCCTACACTTGGCAGGAACACTGTCCCCAGTGTTCCAAAGGAACAATAAATTTTAAAATTTGGAAAACTTTTTTTTAAGAAAACTAAAATAACTAAGTTGAAAGTATTGACGAAAGATAATCATAAAAAAATAAAAGAGAAAAATTAAATGGTAAGAAAGGCTCCCCTGTTTGACATTGAAGGTGTGAGGAGGACCCGCCCTACACTTAGCCTTTTAGGCTATTTGGCATTATCGGAGATCCTTGGTAGAATGGTGACCGAATTCGCATGCTCCCGTGGGTTTGTTTGCGTTTAGGACGGGAGCTGACCTTGTTGTCGCGGTTGCGTCAGAAGTTGTTGTAATTGCAACTGCAACAATTTGTGCTCCTTGTGAATGGTCGAGATCTCGTTGTGAGTATCCTGGGTCTTGTTCATCAGGGCTGACATCATGTCACGAAGTTCAGCCATTTCAGCCTCTGATGATGATGCAGGATAGGATGGTCTGAATTGCCTTGGACCTCCCTAGTAGCCGGCTTGACTCTGAAAGTTATGTGGGGGTTGGTTCCCCTGTTGCCATGGCTGTCGATACCCTTGGTTACTCACATAGTTGACTTCCTCAACATTCTGAAAGTCTGACATATCAGGGCTCGGAGCGTGTGGTCGTGCACTAACCACGTTCGCCTGTTGAGGAAGTTTGTTCATTGCTATTTGCTCCACATCTTTCTGTAGAGCGCTAACCTTTGTAGAGGTTTGAGCATTGCTCTCCAACAACTGCTCATGACTGTGCATTAGTTTGTCAAATTTAGCATCGCCCTCTCCCACTTGATATAAACCAGCGGTACTACCCCTGGTCCCACCGGTGGCCCATTCCCTAATCTCTTCGCAAAGAGATTCAACCCCACTAAGGAATTGATCTCAGGCTTCTTTAATATTTGCACCAAGGGAGGATAAGATCATTGTCTTGCATTGATTGATCAATCCTTTGTAAAACAACTGAGATAGTTGTTCCTTGGTGAGGCCGTGGTATGGACATGTGCGCAGCAACCCTTTGAATCTGTCCCAAGTCTCACAGATGTTCTTCGAGCTTGGTTGTCTGAAGTTGTAAATGTCGGCGATCATCTCCAGGGTGCTACTAGGGGGCATGAATTTGTCATAAAACTTGGTTGCCACGTCCTCCCATGTGGTGATGGTATTGGGGGTTAGACTGTGGTACCACTTGCTGGCGTTCCCCGTAAGGCTATGGGGAAAGAGGGAAAGTCTAGCATATTGGAGGACATTGTTTGTGGAGGTTAGACTGTTTGGGTGTTGTAGAAATTTGGTGATGTGGAGCAAAGCATCGTCCGGGTTTGTACCATCGAACATACCCAACTCCTTGATGCATCTGATTTGATGATATGGCTTGAGTTTTTGCCATTCATCATATTCATTTTGTGCGAGGAGTGGGAGGTCGATTGCTGGCTTTTGGCCTTGGTTAGAAGGCCGGTTTATATTTCGGACGGTAGGTGCTGCCATTGGTGTAGGAGGTAGGTGTTGTTGGTTTCTTCGTTGATGAATGGAGCGAAGAAGAGTCCTCTCGATTTCTGGGTCAGAATTTGCTAAATCTTCAGGAGAATTCGTGGTACGCAGAAGCATTCAGTTTGATAACTTCAGGAGGAGCAAGAGAAAACGTTATAATACTTCGTAATAATAAAAGAAATAATATAATGGCATATTAAAATTACAAAAATATAAGAAGAAATGAAGTTTTGGTTATGCCGGACACGGTGCCGGGTGTATGGCACCCGGCATTGGACTTCCTCCAATACTGCCGGGTTAAGAGTATCCGGCGTCGCGTCCGGACTTTTGCGAACTCAAAAATTTCAGTAAAGAATCAACAATTAGGAAGTATTAGAAGAGAGATCTAAGTGAATGGTGTAGGAAAAGAATAGCATATTGTAAGGAATATAACATTTTATGAAAATAATTTAAAATTGAAAATAATTTGACATTGCCGGATAGGATGCCGGGTGTATGGCACCCGGCATTGGACTTCCTCCAATACTGCCGGGTTGAAGTTACCCAGTATACCACCCGGTGCGTTCAAACTCGAAAAAAATAAAAAAAATTAAATGGGAAAGGGAAAGGGAAGTTAACATAAAAGATCAATGGAAAAGAATATTTATAGACAAATCAAAGATTCAAAAAAAAAAGACAATGCGAAGTAAAAGTTGAAGTTTGATTATGCCGGGTAGTACGCCGGGTAAACTCTATCCGGCGTAGGACTTCCTCCAAGCTGCCGGATGTATAACACCCGGCAGTGTACCCGGCACATTCAACCGAAAATACAATTAACAACTTAAATTAAAGAATCATGGCATTAAAGAATAAAGAATAAAGAATAGGGGGTTTTACCGAATTTAGGACTTGGACTAATTCCAAGTCCCCGGCAACGGCGCCAATTTGCTAACAGGATTTTTGTAGGGATAAAACTATATATAAAAAGAATAAAATAAATAACTGAACCTACAACTCTACTACGGGTAGCAAATAAAACCCGGTCGGAGCATAGTGTAAATATATTACGACCGAGAGTATCGTACCCAAGGGACTTATAGAAAACTAGTCCTAATCCGGGTAAAAGCCTATTCTAAACAAAGGGGGAATAGTAAAGGTTGATTCTAAACTAAGAAAACTAAATAAACTAACTTTGATTTTGGAGAATGTCAATGTAAGAGTATCATATGACCAATGATCAAGGGTGGCAAGTCTCAAAGAGGATTTGGTCTCACAAAATGCATATGCCGGGTGGCATACCGGACCTCGGCTACCCGGCAGAATCATCGCCTTGAATGTGTCGTACAAATTTCATCCGGCACCACATCCGGCATCGTACATTTCGTAAACAACACTTCCAGAATCGGGTCTGAATAAAGGAACTCATTATCCATACTTGCATCGTGCATATCTAATGTCGCGAATACAAACAGAATAATGGGAAATAAGAGATTAATCCTAAACCTTAGCATTTGTCGCCCACTTTTCAGAACAACAATATTAAAGATCACCAAAATCCTAATCTATTCTACTCTTGCTTTTGAAAGCCTTAAGTAGAACTTAGAGATAAGAGAATAAGTAGCTACTTTATTCTACTTTGCATGAAGACAAGAACTCGGGTTAAGAAACTTGAAAATTCCATAAATGGTCATAAGAGTTTTACAAGGAAATCTTCCTTAACCAAAAACCTAACAAGGATTCTACATCACCATCCACACAACTACAAGAAGAGAATACAAAGGGGGAGAAGGGGATGTTAATAGCCTTAACCAGTCAAGGTCTTCTTCTTCTCTCGCGTGGATGGATCTGCAGACGTTCCTTGGACACCAACAGATGGAATGTGGCGGAAATGAAGAGTGAATGGCGTATAATGTGATGTTGAAGTGTGTCAAATTACAGCCTTTCTCGGCCTATTTATAGGCATCAAATTGTCTCTTGTCGGACGTCGTGCCGGGTCGTCAGTAGCCGGCACACGTGGGAAATGTGCCCAACTGTCAACGGTCTAACCCACTAAATTTGCACAAAACAGTGTATACGCCGGGTAGGAGCTACCCGGCATCACACCCGGCACCACGTGCAAAATGCGTTGTCTAACCGTTAACTAAACCGCTAAATCCGTGTGAAAAGGTGCTTGTGCCGGACATGGGATGCCCGGCACTACACCCGACATCGGTTGGTATGCTAACGGTAATTAACTGCTAACTTCTGACGAACCGGGGTGACTTTTCAGTATGTGCCGGATGTACTGCCGGACATCAGATGCTAGGCACATTCACAGACTTTGAATGCGCCTGACACCAGACACCCAGCGCGCCACCCGGCACAACTCCTGTTTTGCTCCAAACTTGTGCCGTGAACTGGACAGCCGACACCAAGCCCGGCACCACTTGGTCTTTTGATTAGAAATTCATTCCTTGCATGGAAAACATATAAAAATATCAATCTGAACAAATAATAGACTTTATACATAATATAGCATAAAAAGCATATATTTAACCTTATTTAGATAAATATAATACTAAATCTAGCACATAAAATATGATAAGTCTGCGGCTTATCAGCTACACTATATAGAGGGATGATAGGTTCCCTCCTTTATCTAACAGCAAGTCGGCCTAACATTCTCTATGTTGTATGTATCTGTGCAAGATTTCAGGCAAACCCAAAAGAATCACACCTCCAAAGTGTAAAGAGAATTTTTCGTTATCTGAAAAGCACCCAAGACCTGTACCTCTGGTACCCAAGTACTCCTGATTTCACTCTAATGGGTTATAGTGATTCTGATTTTGCAAGCTCCTTATTAGACATGAAACGCACGTCTGGTACTGCACAATTTCTAGGACTTTGTCTTGTCGCCTGGAGTTCAAAGAAACAAAACACGGTAGCCCTGTCATCCGCCGAGGCCGAATATGTCTCCGCTACTTGTTGTGCACAGATTCTCTGGATACAACAACAACTACAGGATTATCTCATTCCTCCGACTTGTACTACAATTTTTTGTGACAATAATAGTGCTATTGATTTATCTAAAAACCCTGTTCATCATTCCAGGACAAAACACATTGAAATTCGGCACCATTTCTTAAGGGATTGCGTTGAAAAGGGTCAGATACAACTAGAATATGTTCCTACTTCAGATCAACTTGCAGACATATTCACCAAACCATTGCAACGAGGTCCTTTTGAAGCACTACGTTCACAACTAGGTATGACCCGTATGACTTAGCTAAGGTTGTATCTCCTTCTCGTGTTTTGTACATATCTGGGTGAAATGTATGAATATGTCTGCTGACCTAGTCTGTCTGTCAAAGCAACAAAACACTGGCGTAAAACCATGGGTTTTTACTCTCTGATAAACCTCCCGCGATATTCTCGCCCAACAATCCGCAACACCCCAGCTCAACCAATCAGCCCCCCCTACCCTGACACACGACGTCTGCCAATAGTCCGACGTCTATAACTTTCACTTCCCACGTCAAATCCTACCCCACCTAATTTCTTTGCCTCCTTTCGCCTTCTACACCTTTTTGCCTACTACGATCAACCTCCGATCACAATGGCTTCCGACCCTAACCCTAACCCTAACACCATGTTTTCTGACGCCGACTTACCTAACGACCCTCTGCTCCTCCAAGCTTTAATCAACAAACTCACCAACCTCCAAGCCAAACAAACCCCTACTTCCACCTTCGACTCAACCGCTGTAGCACCCGCAATGTCCATCGAAACTCAACCCATCACCACCCCTTTACCCACCATCTCAACTGAACCCACCGCCATAATCCACACTACGGCATCCACCCGATCAGAAGACACACCATCCCCAACCAAACAATCAACACCTCCCACAACCCCGATCATACCCACCCCTGATACCTTAACCAAATCCCCGACAAAACTCTAGTTCGGATCTCTTCCACCCACTAATGACGAAACACAGAACCAACAACCTAAATCCCCTGCTAAAGAACCCACTGAGGTACTTGACCTCGAAACCCAGCCAGCTGCTCCTGAATGTTCTCCGCCACCAAAGAAAACCCGCCGTGCTAAATCCAATGTTCCCCGCCCTCCAGCTACTCGAACCCTTCGATCTAGAGCCAAAACAATCCTCAGTCATCTTCTAAACCCAGTTCTGATGCTCCTGTTTCTGCCCCATTCCCTGTCGTCACGGCACCAACAAATGAAGAAAAGCCGCGCAGCACCACCAACTCGTCAACCCATGCGGACTCCGACACAGCAACGACTTCCACTAGAAAGCGACTCCGTCCTCGCTCCGAGTCTGTCCCACCTTCACCTGCTCAACGACTAGGTCTGATCGACACCCACTCTGCCGTCTACTCCCTACCAGCCGACGATTCTGCTGAATCCCGAAACTTGGTAAAGGGAAAGCTACTCGACCTGGACTGGCTCCACTCGATGGAGTTCGACATGTTCGAGGAGATGCTTCGCTTCCAGAACTGGATCCATCTCTTCCACGGCATTCAGACTTACCATGAGGCAGAGGCGTATCAGTTCTACCAGAATTGCGTCATTCGCAAGGGGAAGATAATGACAGAGGTACATGACAAAGCTATCCTTCTCGATTCCAACTCAATAGTAACCCATCTAGCAATTCCAACTAGCGGACTAGAATTTTATGATAGGGCTGGTTTTCCTGATCTAGGGTTTATAAGTGCAAAAGAGGTCTATGACTTCTTCCTACCAAACAGCAGAGTAGGTCACTCTCTCGACCGACCAGCTCTGTCAAATACACACCAAATGCTTCATACCTTGGTGATCAAAAACTTAGTCCCTAGAAAGGAAGGAAACCAGTTTGTCCGCCCGCTAGATCTTGCTATCATGTACTGTCTGATCCGCCAGCAAAAGATAAACCTCCCAAAATTAATCCTCAACCACATAGCCTCAACCATCTCCTCACCCCGACACAGCCTGGGGTACATATTCTGGCTCCCGAAAATTCTTACCCACTGTGGTGTCACCCTAGATCCCTCCAAAGCCAGTCGCATAATGGATACTGACATCCTTGGTCAGATCCTGTACAACAAAACCCCTTCTTTCCAGATCAAATCGGTCTCCAAGGCCAATCCTCCTTCCAAAAAGCTAGCCCCACTAAAACCCGTATCACCCCCTAACACAGCCTCTTTATCTGAAAGGGTAGCAGCGATTGAGAACAACCTCGCCACTCTATCCACGAAGACTGACATGCTCATCGACGTTCTCAACAAGAACCACAAACAGACGATGAACATCTTTGCAGGGGGAGTCCAGAAGCTGGCAGAGGAGTTCCGGGAGACATTTGCTAAAACTCTGGAAGCGGCTAAGCATTTGGATGGCGCTGGGATTTCGGGGGAAGATAGAGCAAGGGATGAGGACACAGGAATGGATGGAGGAGATGACTAACTTTTTACCCCATTTTTTAACTCCTAGGAAGTACTGACTCTCGTAAACTCTTAATTTACTCCGGTGGTTTGTTTTTTCTGACTGTTTCGGATTTTGGTTTTTGGATATTTTTGTGCGTTTCCTCTGATGTTGGCAAACGGGGGAAGCGGTGTATCCCGCGGCTGGTGTCTACGGGTAACTCTGTGTGGATACTAAGTGCCTCTGAAGGCCTCATCTGCTTTGTTTGGTTGTTTTTTGTTTTTTTTTTAAACGTGGTATCTGAAGTAGTGTATATATTATGGTTTTTATCTGTTCTTATCAACTACATTACCTTAAGGGGGAATATGTGTTTAAGGGGGAACAAACAGTAAGTTGTTCTCCCGTGATAGTTGCTCTGCCTTGTTCTCTGTTTTGTTTGCAGGTACATTCTACACAAAACCTCGAGTCACGCTGGATACACTGAGTTTGCCATCATCAGCAAAAAGGGGGAATTTGTTGAAGACTGAAGTTTTGCAGATGATTGCCTCCTCAGTCAAAGTAGCGATGCAGAGAGACTTGGTGTGATACAGAAAGACGTTTCACTATCACAGCTCGAGCACCTCTGCAGAAGCACCTGATCGCGAATCTCTATATACCAAGAAGCGGGACGATACCGAAGTGGTTGTGAAAATCTCGGTTAGTTGGGAGCGCAAGCAGTCGTGAGAATGTGATGCACAAGGAGCTCCATAATTCCGATACTTGCGGAACCAACTCAACAAGCTGTTTTACATGAAGACTTCCCCGAAGATTTAGGAAATAGTTGACAAGTATATAAGTATATGGGTGCAATTAGTTAAGGTGTGCATTCGAGATTAAAACACCGCCCTTGAGAGAGAAAATATTCTTGAGAGATCTTAGTGAGATAGTGTCAATTAGCTTAGGTATTTATTACCTAGAGAGCACGCATAGAACATTCCCCTTTACTCCTTGTTACGCATTGATCAAAGCCGAGAGTAGAGCGAGTATTGGACGAGACAGAGTACCTCTGTCGAATCCCAAGATAGGAAGCTAGGTTGTAATTCGCTTTGAATTTCAATACAAGCAAAAGTCCTATCTTGTCAATTTAAAACAAAAGCTTCCGCTTTATTAGTTTCTGCATACATTTATCCTTCAAGCAGAGTTGGTCTGAGACTAACACCTCAGACCTACTCGGTCAGCACCCCGATCCCATCACCTTTTTTGATGACTTGTCACTTAAATTAATGCTTGTTTCAATTAATTTTAGTGGTTTTAGAGAAGGTATGCTCAATGCCAATCAGATGAATTTTCCTTTGGATATACAGTATATTAAAAAGGTAAAAAACATTCTATTTACTCATATGCATATATACTTAATATATTTTGTATATATTAGTGTGTATATATAATAATATAATTTTATTGAAAATAGTGTCCTAGGCAACCGGATAGCAGTAGAGTAGTTGCGGTTATTTGTGGGCGATAATGTGGACATCGTGTCCCACATCGACAAAATCAGTGATGAATCTGGAGTATGTGTTATAAGTTTTGTGTTTGAATTAGTAATTTAACTGCTTCTGCATGGTTGGGTAAGTTTAAATGGTGTACTTAATTGCTTTTATAATTCTTGCGTGCAGCTTATTCGGTTCTTTGAAAACCAAGGAGGTACTTATTCAGCTGGTGATCTAGATCTTGTCAAGGAGCACATGTGCGCTTACTGGACGAAAGCAATACTGGAAGATGCCTGACTGATCAACCAATTTGCATCTACAAAAATGTAGTCTGTTGCATTATATATGTCAAGTACACGTTTCCTACATTATCAAAGTTCTACATATTGCTTTAATTACAACATAAGTACTTAGTAGCTTCCATCTGTGTTTGGATTTAACAGTAATCAAATTTTGTCTGCATGTGTTTATGGTACTAATACTGGCATTCTCTGTTAATTAATATGGCTGAGCATGCAATTGTCTTGGATGGCTGTAATAGAAAATAATCATGCTTTTATTAAAGCTTGGAATCTGTATAAGGAAAATAGTGGAGATGCTAATCTGTTCATGACTCATGGGTCTGTTCCAATGCAGGATCATATTAAAGTTAATTGTAGAGTGAAGAGTAGAAGAGGTCAGGCCTTGATTGTGGTTGGTTCAATCAGAAATTTAGAAGGCAACCTTCTGATGGCTTTTAACAAAATCTTGAAACCTTCATGTTCGATGCTTGGAGCTAAGATCCAAGGACTGGTGTTTGCTATGAAATGGGCGATAGAGAATGGATTTTCATGGATGGAACTAGATGTCAGTAATCAAGAACTTTTTGTTTTCTTCAAGAAGATTGAAGATAGATCGTTGAGAACTTGTATCTCAGATTGCTGGGAGCAACTATTTTATGTTGCTAAACTCTGTGAGATTAGTAAGATTAGCTTAAATGTTTCAGATCTTAATTTTACAGTCCTTCTGATTTCCTTTATGTATAATAGTTCAGTTGTTTTTCAATGTTGGGTAGGAGAAAACATTACCTACAAGATATCTTGTACTTTTGATAGGGATGTAATCTGATTTCTGAATGAAGAGGAATCTCAAGGTATTAATCAAAAAAATTGGTAGAGATTTTAATTTCTTTTTTACAGTCGTTGTGATGGCTTCTGCTGTGTTGAAAATGCAACAATGCATTAATTGATCTGTGATGTGATGATATCGATCTGTAGCATTTGTTGGAACAAAGATTTCTGAAAATATATGTATATATATAAAGAACGCTTATGCATATAAGCGTTATTTTAAACTCTCCCGCCAACCATCATAAGAAACACTTATATGTGATAAGCGTTGTTTTTTACTGAGCATAAAGAACGCTTCTTAGGATAAAGCATTTTTTATGTTCCCATCGTTCTCGCATTATAAAGAACACTGTGAAAATAAGCGTTCTTTAAAGATAGTATAAGGAACGCTTTGAAAGCGTCATTTAAAACGTTTTAGCATTTGCGTCGCTGGAATAAACAACGCTAAATAAACGTTCTTAAATGCCATATTTAAGCGTGGTTTATTCTTTTTTTTCCAGCAGTGCTTGTTTTCGTGAGGATCGTGACATCAGGCTTGCTCCCGATAGTTGCGATGAGCCAGAGGTGCTTTTGTGGTCAGTAAAAGATGCACCAAAATCAGTGTCGTATAAGCGGTTAGTAAAGTTGATTCACCTGTAAGATAAAATAAGCAAAGTGTTAGTGTACCACGTGAATATCAAAATATTTTATTGGTAACCTTTACGTGTGGTATTTTAGTGTGGCTTGAAAGCGTGCACAAAAGCATACACTTCGCATAATATGAGGTCGACTAGCAGTCAAACAAACGAATGAGCCAATCATTCCTCTGTACATCTTTTGATCAACATCTTTAGCTATGGACTCAGCTCTAAGTTTGAGGGTGGTAGACATAAGAGCGGCCAGGCATTTGTATATGCAAACTTGTACTTCTTGAGAAGTTCAGTTGTACTCTTAAACTGCTTAATCCTTAAAATGTTGAAGCACTCCAGATCATACCCCGGAACTCTAGATTTTATTTTACCCTAAGCACACCCATGCGACTAGTAGGTGATGGTTCACACTTCTCAAAGGTTTTATTTACTTTTTTCTTCTTCTCTTATCCTACTATTCATCCTAGTATTTGTTAGATTTGAGCATTTCTTACTTGCTTGGGTTCTTGGTTTTGCTTGAGGACAAACAAAAAGGTAAGTGTGAGGTTTTGATGAGTGTACAAATGAGCCAGCTTTAGGGGTATATTGTATATGTTTTACTCAACATTTTTGAGATTCATTTGTCCACTTTAGCTAGTTTCCTCTAGTTTTGTGTTTTAGTGGTGCTCTTACACATTTATGGTTTAAACATGTTGAATAACATAGCTAAGAGAAAATTAGACGAATAAAGGAACATGTGGGTGTAATCGGATCTCAAATCAAAGCTGAATCCAACAAGTTATGCAATATTGTATAAACGTATGGTACTCTGTCAGGGTCTACATGTTTGGACGTCTCCATCAGACAAGCTTCTGGACTCCCTCGTGACGGGTCCAAGTTTGTGTCTGGGTAAACATACCCGGACCAATCTCTCAAGGAAGTTACTACTTCTTTTTTGGTGCGGTATGGGTTTCTGCCTAGGTTGGTAGACCCAGACCACCCTTTGTACCTTGTCTAGGTATCTGGTCCGGGTACATGTCCAGATGCACCCATTGCTGCGCCAAGAATTCTCTACATTGTGTGGTCGGGTTTTTGTCCTGGTTTAAAGACCATAATTAATGTTTATGAGGTTTCTGGGTATTTAACTAGACACATGTCCAGACGCACTCAATTGCAACACAAGAGTTCAGCCACGTCGGTTTGGTCCGAGTTTACAGACCAAGACACAGACCCCGGACCAGTGGAATAACATTAGAATATTTGTGAGTTATAAACACAAAAAAGAAGAGAATGAAAGAAGAACAAGCTCGCAAGAAGAACACAAATGAGAAAAGGGAAAGGAAGAACACGAAGAAGAGGAAGAAGAAAAAGAAAAGGAGGAAGAAACCTACCTCCTTGGAAGCTCCCTTCATCCTCTAATGGATCATTCAACTTCCTTTACTCCTTTATTGTCTTAGGTTCAATGATAGCTAGAAAACCATGTTGAGCACAGTAGTTCTAAACTAAGGAGCGAGTTATGATTTCTTAGTTGACATCGAAGATCACATTATTCAAGGTGACACCTGGTACCTGATGTGCTATGGAATTTCTCAGTGGTAGAGCTACAACTTATGCTGATAGTTGAGGTGTCTGAGTTGTGGATGTATTATTTGTGTCATTAGGAGTCTTCATCGGCTACATGTTATGAATCTGAGGGAGGATTGAAAAAATCAGTTGGTACTCTGTGAGTATGTCTTCTTCCAAAATTATATTCATCAAAATCGACATTGCTTGATTCTTCAACAACAAGTGTATGCTTGTTGTAGACCTGATATGCCTCACTATTCATGGCATAACCCAAAAACACTTCTTCAGCACTACGTGGATCAAACTTTCTAAGATTATTTTTCTTTTGGCTTAGTACCTAACATTTGCATCCAAAAACCTTGAGATGTGATATAGATGGCTTATGTCCCTTAAACAACTCATAATGTGTCTTGTGCAGTACAGGTCTAGTATGAGCACAAATGAATATATAGCATGCAGTGTTAATCACTTCACCCCATACACTCGGTGCCAAACCACTATTGTTCAGTATGGTTCTGGCCATCTTCTGTAGAGTTCTACTTTTAGATTTTATAACTCTGTTTTAAAGAGGTATTCTAGCATCTGAATATGTCAGTGTGATACCTAATGAATTCGGTTCCTTGATCTGTTTGAATCCCTTTTACTATCTTGTCAGTTTGTAACTGACATTGAGTAACCAAGGTTTTTAATTCATCAAAAGTTTGATCCTTGGTTTTTAACATCTTGACCTATATAAATTGTGTGTATCATCCACAACAACCAAGATATACTTCTTCCCTGACCTACTTTCAACTCGCATTGGGCTCATGAGATCCATGTGTAGCATCTTTAGAATTTCTGAGGTGCTAACTATACTTGTGCGTGCATGGGTGACATTAACTTTCTTATTTCACCACATACATACTTGGTTACAAAATTCTTAGATTGTAGTCCAACCACTAGATTCTTTTGACGTAGATCATTGATCAGTCTATGATGTACATGTTCTAGTTATAGATTCCAAATATAAGTGTCTTCATCTTAAGCAGTTACACAAGAAATGTCTTGTGCTGACATCAACCATATACAAATGTCCTTTGCATTAATTCTTGAGAGATCTTGTTCCGAACTTTAAAACCTTGTAAGTCCTATATCACTTGAGATGGACCTTTATTACAAACTTGTGAGACACTCAAGAGATCATGTCCCAATCCTTCCATGAGACATACTTGATCAATACAAGACCCAACTCAAAAAGCTCCTAACCCCATTATTCTTCCATTTTTTATTGTTCTCTAATGTGACCTTTCACCTCACTGCTATCCGAGTAAGCTAAACTTTGTCCAATCTTCACTCATATGTCGGGAATAGTCATTATCCATGAGCCACCAATATGAACTTAGTCTGTACTATGAACCATAAAATCAAGGGATAGTTTTGGTTACCCAGACTTGCTTGGGCCCAGTAGTACCTACAAGTTTAAACTATGCAGTAGTCCTATAAGCTATGTGACCTATATGTCTAACCTGTCATTTATCATGACTTGATTGAAGCTTCAATCTCAATTTATGACACTGACTAATCACATGACCAAAACGATGACACTATCTACATTGGGTGCTTTTAACATATTTGTATTCCTTATGCCTTTTCTTAGTGACTATTCAATCGGTTTCTGTTGAAACCCTAGGCCCCTCTTATCTGAGTTATTCTTCTATAACATGTGACACGCAAAAACCTTTCCCGTATACTAAGTAGGATTGTCTGTGGCTATAACTCCAACTCATGATTCTTACTAGAAATTACCTTAACGAGTCTATCATTTTCCCTTTTTAGGCTTCATTGTGATTTAATAGTTAAACTCATCGTGAGCCCGTCTAAGAAGTGTAGGTATCGTAGTTTCCAAAAGATTAACAAATTTATTGCTAGGTGTATCAACATCTCTAATTGAACCTTCCACAGTCATGGTCTCAGAAAGTTTAACAGCAGTCTCCTCTAGTTCTTTAATTTCTTTTGATAAACCCATTTTAAATATTCTAACTTACAGACAAGAGTAGTTAACATGTTGAACATCTGTTTCTTAGTTATTGAATTAAAAGCTTCTTCTACCTAACCTAGACTTACCTCGTCACCATTCAGCACTTCATTATAGCTTTCACTAGCCATCAAGCAATAGGTTGACTATGGAATGAGGTTATCATTATGGGCAACTGCTTTCATGCACATTTGAGCTTCTTCTTCTAGTTCTGAGTCGGAACCTGAGATATCTTCTCCGCATGATTTAGTTGCTGTAGTTGACAACTTCTTTACTCTATCATGAAAACTATTGATCTTTCTGTCAAAAAGGGCAATTCTTGACTTCATGTCCAGGCTTGTTACATCTAAAATAGATTATGGTTCCTTTCCTGAACTTATAATGACTATACCTCTGACAAGACCCATTCCTTCCATCAAAGATTGTCCGGATTCCATTAGCAATCAGTGTAATCTCCTCATCCTTGTCAAGATCTTCTTCATCGGTTTATGTTAAGGTCTTACATGCCTTTAAGGTTAGATCTTTAAGTAGTGTTAATGAAGTAGATATTTTTCCTTTCACCCCTCCTTTCAAGAGATCCTTTGTAGTCTTGCGTAGTGTAGTGCAATTTAAGAAGTGCTTACCCAAACTATCGAGACACCTCTTTTGATATCGCTATTGGAGAGAACTACTCCAACAACATTCAAATCACCAAGTATTTTATCAAATCTTTCTAACGCCTGAGTAATGGACTTACCCATCTGCATCTTGCCTCTTGAACTGTTTTCCCTTAGCCTTCTTGATAGAATCTGTTCTAGCATAGGCTTTTTGAGATATTCCCATTCTTCATTTGCGGTTTGTATGCCACGAACCTTCTCTTGTTTAGCATATGATAAGGATGAGACTATAATCCCGAGATCCTGTTTGTTCTTACTCAACATTTTTATGGCGTTACTGTCCCAACTCGCTCTTGGTTTGTCCTTGGATACTCCTTTTATAATCTTCGGAATGAGATCTCTTTTAGTAACAACAATCCAAAAATAAAGATCAACTGATATCAACTGGTCCTCCATCTACTCACACCAGCATTAGTGATTGAGTTTTGTAAGCTTACGGGCCTTGACATTATAAGAACTCATCATCGATCTCCCCAGAAGATTTCCCTTCTACTACAAGGGAAACGTTTGCTCTGATACCAATTGAAAGTTCTTGATTGTAGACGGGTAGAGTGAGTAAAAGTGTAAACTTTATTGAAGTTGAACTTTTTGTTACACAATCACGTACCTATTGAAGATAAACGCTCTCACACGTTAAGATCGAAAGATATTAACTTTACACCTATATTGAGTGAGAAAGTACCACGCCAATTATAGAAGTCTCAATAACTAACTCTTCTTCAACTATCACAGAAAGAATCAGAAAAAACAAAAGTGCGTGGCCACTTATAGAAGAATGCTTATAACTCTTCTGTCAAACTCTCAACCAGATTAGCACGATTTCTCTCTCACACAAGATTTTTCATTTGCACTCAATTGAAATTGTTAATCAATCCTCTAAATTCTCTCTGAATTTTAGGAACTACTGTTATCCTTTATCTCCTAGTTTTGCTAGTAGATAAAGCGGATAAATGAATAACAGAAAGATACAGGAATCTGTTTATTTCTATCTAGAAGAAACCGGGCGGTTGATTTACTTTGTTTATTAAAATGTCTCAAGTGTTGTGAGCTTGTGTCACGTACTTGTACTCTAAATTTAAGAATCTGTTTGTATATTAAAACTTTGCATCTAATAAGAATGAAAAATACTTTTAGTTACTTGCAACCGGTGAGATAGCAATGTAGACTAGAAGTGAGAAACTCTCAAGGGAGGACCTCCTCCCCCTTTCTTTTCATTCTCTAGAATTTCATCTCATCGTCAACTTCAAATTACTCCTTCAATCCTCCTTATCTAGCCAAGAGCTTCAAGTTGAGCATAACTTTTGGTGTTTTGGTGATTTTGCAAAAATTGGTTTTGTAAGACTTCGCCTCTTCACCGGCGACTCCTCCACCTACTCCCGCCACCATGTTTCCACCTCACCTATGTCATCGCCACCTTTATCCACACCGTGGGTGTTGGTGTTGTTTCTATCCTGTCTCTTTGCTCTTATGTTTTAAAAATAGGAACATCTCGTTTGTTTGCACTAGTGGATCTAGTAGTCTAGCTTTATCTTTATTGTTTAGTCTCGTACAATGTTCTTATCTTCCTAGAGAGTTAACCTTTATGGTGTTCTTGTTATCCTTGCGATTCAACCTCTGGCTTATGTCTATAATATTATCTTGGATGCTGGGTATGGTTGGTGGTGTGTTTTGGTTGTTTTGAACACATGGTGGTGGTGGTGGTCATGTGGATGCTCTTTTGACGATTGAACTTTTGTTCCATCAAGGGATTAGTCTCATAATTGCACAAAGCCTAGAGATGGCATGTCTGTGGCGTGAAGATTAAGTTTGTTACTCGAAGTAGTGATAGCTATGGGGTTCAAGGTGGAAGATACTTGCATTTTGATTATCGGCGTTGGTATTGGTGCAGTAGAAATAAAATGTTTAATGTCCTATCAAGTGTCTTGATCATATACTCACTAGTTAACCTTGATTTATCCATCTAATATAATATAAATCCTAGCTTTTGGAAAGAAAAAAACTCTGTATCTAACACTAGTTGAAGATTGTCATAAAAAGGAGCATTTACTAGCTAGAAGATATCATCTTTTTCTGAAAAAATCCTTCGTAAAGACATAAGAGAGTGAAGAAGTCAAGTTTAGGCGAAAATATATAATAAGACACTAGTAGAAAAAAGGGCTATTTCGTCGCCCCTATTTCGGCGGTTGTAGATAAAACCGCCGAAATAGGGGCCCGAGATATATACCGTATGTAAAGAAGGGGTCTATTTCGGCGGTTCCTAGATATGAACCGCTGAAATAGGCCCTTTTTAATAATAAAAAAAATTAAATAGACCTATTTCGGCGGTTCCTTACACGAAACCGCCGAAATAGGTGTTTCTATTTTTCTTTTTTTTTTAAATTTAATCATCTATTTCGGCGGTTCTTGTTAGGAACCGCCGAAATAGGTCTCTTTAATTTATTTAATAATTAAAAAGGGCCTATTCCGGCGGTTCTTTGTTAGGAACCGCCGAAATAGGTCCTTTTAATTAGCCCCCCAGCCCGATTCGAAACAATTACAGATCATTACGGCTAATTAACCCCTCTTCTCCTCTCTCTGTTCCGCGGCGATTTCGAACCCACCACCGCCACCACAGCCGTCGACCGCCCGCCCTCCTCCTCCTCTTGCTTTCGCCGGTGTCGCGCCGTCGGTGTGGTCTTCGGTTGGTGTCGCCGGCCTCATTCCGCCACTCAACAGAGGCGAGCAGAGGTGAGAACAAACCCTAACAATTGTTTCGGTTTTGTTTTATAAATTATTAATGTGTTGTTAAAATTGTTAGATTGTTGTCACATTGTGATTGTGGATGCTGATATTTATTGTGTGTGTGAAATCTTTGCAAGATTTGGTTGTTAAACTAATAAATTTATGTATGCACACAAGGTGTTCGACGAAATGTCCGAGTGAATTTTTGTGCTGTTTTTGGCCCTTCTTTTAAGTATAGTTAGGTTAGCTTATTTGGGCTTGATTTATTATGCTTATAAACCTATGAATGAGTGTTGTAATATGTGCAATAAATATAAGTATAGTGATTGCGAGTAAAAGATATGTTGTTAATTAAGATGAGCATTAAGTATGAGTAGTTTGTTTCTTATATATTTAAAAGTATTGCGTATGTGGAGAATTAGAGAAAGTGTTATGAAATGTATATGTACAGTGCAATGAACACATGATATTAAATTAGCAACGAGTAATGATTATAGATGTGTCGCGTGTAGTATGATGTCTGGTTGTGTCATAGTATAAAATATTATTGTGTTATTTGTGTATATGACGATAAGTGAAATACAAAGATAAAAAGTTAGTTATTAGTTGTCTGTAATAGTAGGTGAAGTGAAGAATGCGTGTGTGTATGTGTTGAAAGTAGTAGCTTGTGTGAGCAAGTGAATATGAAAGTTGTAAACAAAGTAAAAATAATCAAATTTTGTAGTGAGTTTAGAAGAAAGAAATAGTAAAGAAGAAAGAGTGTATAAAGTAATGAGTGAGCAGAATGATGATTATAGTAGATAAAAGTAGTAAAAAAGTGTAGAAATGATAAGTAGAAAAAGTGCTAGTAAAAAAGAGTGGAAGACCCTGAAGTAGTGTAAGAAGTTAAATGCGTAGTAAAAGTGTTAACGTAGTAATAGACAAGTGTGTGTAGGGGGTGAAAATTTCGTATGTATGCGTTAAGTTGATTTCTATGAAGTGTTAAGTGGTAAACAATTATATGTGCAGCACATGAAAGATGTAATGTAAGTGTAGAACGTTTCGTAGTGTGTAATTGAATAAGAGCGTGAACAAGCAGTCATAGTAGAAAAATATTGTAGTAGGTGAGGTATTAGCCGTTTTAGTAGCGGTTTGAAGTAGAGGTGTGAGAATGTATTTATATATATATGAGTATTGTATAGTCGTTAAGTTTAATATAAAATTATTCTAATTGATCTGAATGTTGTTCAATCTTTATGCGTTGCCTCTGTAGAGATTGGTGTTGCTACACAAGTCTCGCACGCCCGATTGAGAAGAGGGGCTGAAAACAATTCATTTATGAACCGGTATTTTTTTTTTAATTTAACTCTTCATTCTCTTCACTCACTGTATATAATCTAACTTATCATTTTTCTCTTTTGTGTCTCTACAGATAAATACTTAAGGAGCTTCTTTACCATTTGATGGTAGATTGAAAGCGGAGCGGAGAGCAATTCATTTTCGAACCGGTAATATAATCTAACTTATCATTTTTCTCTTTTCTCTTTTATTTGATTTCCACAAATTATTGGAATTTCGTTTGATGAATGAATTTGGTATATATTAGTTTGGTTTATGATTGAAATTTGTGTTGTTGAATAATTGGTGAATGCTTAATAATAGGCATAGTTGTGTTTTATTTTACTTTGTATTTGATTTCCACAAATTATTAAAATTGGTTTGATGGATAAAGTTGGTATTAGTTTGATTTGTGATGGAAATTTGTGTTGATGAATGGTTGGTGAATGCTTAATAATAAGCATGGGATAGGTAAAATTATGCAAAAGTCATGCCGTTTTTTTTTAAATCTCTTCGTAATTAATATTGTTTGATGTATGTGTATATGTCTAACAATATCTAGTTTTTTTATCAGGTCTCACTACATTCAAGTCCGTGAATCACCTCTCCTGTTTCCCGCCTTCTTCCGTTACTGTTCCTCTTTCCTCCACTGTGCACAAGTAAGTAACTAAACCTTATTTTTTGTTTAATAAATGCAATTATGTATTTAAATATAAGTGCTAGTACATAATTTAGCTTCATTCCCTATTTGTTGATGCATTTCTTTTTTAATTTATTTTTGGTTGCTCCCTTGCGGAGACATATCAGAAGTGGTATTTGATGATCTGAATTTGCAATTGGTTTTCAGTTAGCTAGTAAAGAATTGATTTATTTTAATTGTTGGTTGCTGCCATTGTTGGAATGTTTGTGGTTGTGATGACTTTGGTGAGTGCTGAATAATAAGCACGGGATGTGTACAATTATGCAAAGGTCATGCCAAATTTTTTGTAGAAAAAGTATTCGTAATATTGTTTTAAACACCGGTTTCTGTTTTAGAAGTGCAACAATTTCTTAAATTTAAAATGGTAGTTTATTTTGTGTTTGCAACCTTAGAGTTAGGCTAGACTAATTGACAATCATCCCAGTCATGCTCCATTAGGAAATAAACATGTGCAACTTAATACAGGCCATATTCTACAAAGGATCTAACTCACACCTGTGATCTGTTGCACATGTAGTATGGAGCGTGACTGGATGTATGGTGATAGAGGCGAACATTTTGATAAAATGCTGAAAGAGTTTTGCAAAGCTGCAGTGCAACACAAGGACAAGACAAAGGCGGAGAAAATTCCATGTCCTTGTGTTGATTGTGGAGTGGTTAGACATTATTCAAGCATCAACCTCGTACAACTCCATGTGAAGACCCGTGGTTTCATGCCACATTATACAAAATGGATTTTTATGGAGAACGTGTTGAAGATAATGCTTCATCTTCCTACAGTCACGATCGGTGTAACTCAAGAACCGAGCAGACATTCTATACTACTAACGAGTCAGAACTCCCAAGCGCTTCCGGAGTCAATGTTGACAGCAAGTCGACTTATCATGATGAACAAATTGACGAGATGCTTGGTAACGTTGAGGATAACTTTGTCGACCGGCCGGATGAGTATCAAAGGTTGTTGGACGCATCCAAAACGGCGTTGTATCCTACTTGCACTAAGTACACGAAATTGACAGCTATATTGAATTTGTTCAACCTGAAGGGAAGATATGGATTGAGTGACAAAGGTTTCGCGGCATTCCTCGAGCTGATTCATGATATGCTACCGGATGAGAACGGTCTCCCTACGACCACGTATGAGGCAAAGAAATGGGTGTGTCCAATGGGAGTAGAGTACAAAAAAATTCACGCGTGTCCAAACAACTGTGTGTTGTACAGGGGTGAATACGAACATCTGGACAATTGCCCGAAATGTTCGTTGTCCCGGTATAAGCATAAAGATGGTGAGTACTCCTCCGTTCAGAAAAAAAGCCCTCCAGCAAAACTTGTTTGGTATTTGCCGATTATACCCAGATTCAAACGGTTGTTTGCGAATCCGAAAGATGCAAAGAACTTACGATGGCATGCGGAGGGTAGAAAGAGTGATGAGAAACTAAGACATCCAGCAGATGGGCCTCAGTGGAGAAACATCAATAGACGGTTCAAAGAACATTTCGGACATGAAGATAGGAATCTGAGGCTTGGGTTATGTACTGATGGAATGAACCCGTACGGCACATTGAGTAGTCAACACAGTACATGGCCTGTTCTGCTAGTGATCTACAATTTGCCCTCATGGTTGTGTATGAAACGAAAGTACATCATGTTATCGCTCCTGATATCTGGTCCCAAGCAGCCAGGTAATAGCATTGATGTGTACCTTGCCCCTCTGATCGACGATCTGAAGCTATTGTGGAATGAGGGGACCATGGTATATGATGCTTATGCAAGAGAGAATTTCACGCTCAAGGCTTTGTTGTTCTGTACCGTCAATGACTTCCCTGCGTATGGGAACTTGTCTGGTTACACGGTTAAAGGAACATTTGCATGTCCCATATGCGAGGAAGACACTTGTTCGGACCATTTAAAATTGTGGAAGAATGTTTATATATGTCATCGACGTCTTCTCCCCGAAGATCACCCTTATCGAGTAACGAAGAGAAAGTTGTTCAATGGTCAAGCCGAAACTCGTGTGGCCCGTCTACCTCTGACCTCTGAGGAAGTGTACGAAAAGGTTAAGGACATTGTAAATGTATTTGGAAACACATCAAAACCGGCGAAAAACATTTGGAAAAAGTGTTCTATCTTTTGGGAACTACCTTATTGGCGTCATCTTTCTGTGAGGCACTGCTTAGACATCATGCACATTGTGAAGAACGTTGGTGAGGCAGTGAGTGGGACTTTACTCAATATACCCGGCAAAACAAAAGACGGATTGAAAATCAGAAAGGACATGCAAACCATGGGTATACGAAAGGAGTTACACCCACAAGAGAATGGGAAACGAATCTACCTACCTCCTGCATGCTACACGCTCTCAAAGGCTGAAAAGATTAGTTTCTGCAAATGTCTGTACTCGGTAAAAGTACCGTCTGGTACTCTTCAAACTGGAAGAACATTGTATCGATGAAGGATTTAAAACTTTTAGGCATGAAATCTCACGATTATCATGTACTGATGTTACATCTTCTTCCGGTCGCAATTCGAGGGATATTGCCATCTGATGTCAGAAATGCTTTAACTCGGTTATGTTTCTTTTTCAACGCTGTTGCTCCAAGGCAATTGACGTAACCTCTCTAGATGATCTACAACGTGAAATTGTTACATTATGTCAACTTGAGATGTATTTCCCACCATCTTTCTTTGATATAATGGTACATCTAATTGTGCACATCGTTCGAGAGATACAGTTCTGTGGTCCGGTATACTTACGGTACATGTACCCTTTTGAACGGTACATGGGTATTCTGAAAAGTAGAATGAAGAATAGGTATCGACCAGAGGGGAGCATTGTTGAAGCAACAGTGACTGAGGAAGTCACGGAGTTTGTGACCGATTATTTGAGTGAGGCAGAGTCTATTGGTATCCCAAAACCACGACACTATGGCAGGTTTAAGGGTAAAGGTGTTATTGGTAGAAAGATCGTGCAAGTTTCGCGTCTACTTATTCATCAAGCACATTTGTTTGTCTTACAACATCTTGAGGTTGTTGAACCTTATTTGGAAACCCATATGGTTGAGTTAAGGCATCAAAATCCTTTGAAAAACCACATTTGGCTGACAAAAGAACAAAACCGAGTTTTTATCCAATGGTTCAAAGATCATGTGTTGACATTAGCATCATCAGATCCAGAAGCTGTAAGCGAAGAGATCAGATGTTTGGCAATCGGACCTGAAACTAATATTACATCTTTTGAGGGGTATGATATTAGTGGGTATACATACTACACTGCACGCCAAGATGCCAAATCGATAAACCAGAATAGTGGGGTAAAAATTGAAGCTGCTGCCACTGAGTACCACAGCGGTAACCGATCTCAACCAGTTAGTAATTGGTATTATGGTGTCATCGAGGACATCTGGGAACTAGACTATGACATTGATTCCTTTCTGTTGTTCCGGTGCAAGTGGGTGGACAACCGACGCGGGTACCAAAATGATGGAGGGCTTACCATGGTTGATCTTTCACGGTTACACGGTTATAATGATGATCAATTTGTTCTGGGAAAGGATTGCGAGCAAGTGTGGTATGTTGAGGATCCGAAAGACTGCAGATGGTCTGTTGTTCTTCCAGGAAGAAGGCCGGTTGTAATGAAAATGAAAATGAGGATAACGATGAAAATGGGACTGTAGAGGAAACATCCTTGTTTCCTACTGGATTACCGGATTCGATTGATGATACCGAAAACGATTTGCTCTACGCACGATCAGACCATGATGAGGGTGTTTGGGTAGAAAATATGAAATGATTTATGTTTTTGTACGTGTCAGGTAATGTTAGTAGAATGTAGACTGTAATATCATCTTAACTGTTATTGTTATGCATCATAGTATTTATGTTATGAGTTTAACTGATGAAAATGCTTTATGATTTTTTTTTGCAGTGGATGATCACCCTATGATGACCCCATTGGACGGCTTATCTCGACTGGAGAACCTGAGCCACAGCGAATAGACCAAGTAAGCGGGTCACAAGAGGAGGAAAGAAGAAGAAGGACCAGTTAGCAGTACACGAGACTGAGGCTGGCCCTTCACAGCAGACCGAAGAGGAGTCGGTTGTCCACCAGAGGCGAAGAAGCAAAGAAGAGAGTGCAACACGTGGGCTGAAGGCTAACAAGGGCCCTCCTACAAAACCGGTCGACTTCAATCATTCAACCACCCCATGGAAATTGGAAGAATGACTTCACCGCTTACGGTAGCCATTTGGTGAAGTCATATTGCGACATAAACCACACTGGAAGCAAGTGCCTCAATCATTGAAGGATACTATGTTTCAGCGTCTTCAGGTAAATCTCTACATTATTACTATGATCTTTTGTGAAATAATAGAACATTTATGTTTACTTTACTAACTGAATGATCATGTACGTAGTCTCGTTTCTCCGTGGATCCCGCACTTAAAAAGGATGTGCTATCAGCGATGTCGAAACAGTTCCGGGACCACAAGAATAAGTTGGCTGACAAGTCATCTACAAGATGCCTACTCCAGAAGATCCAGATGAGCCAGATCATGGTGGAGACGGTGAGAGACCATGGGAGGTTTACGAGGGCATAACAGAAGAGCAATGGCTACAATTTGTTGAGAGGCGTCACACACCGGAGTTCCAGGTGCACTTTATTGTCATACATACATAAATTAATCTTAATTTCTTATGTTTTTTTGTGTTCAATTTCACTTAACATGATCCCATTAATTTATGCAGGCTCTCCGTGCGAAACAACAAGCAAATGCTAAGAAGAATCTGTACCCTCACCACTTAGGTGGAAAAAGTATTGCTCAAAGGGTACCAGAATGGGAGCAAAAGGGATATCTGCCCACGGATGGCTCATTGGATGCCAGTGGCAGAAGAATGAAAGTGTGGGAGTTAAGCCACATTCCGAAGAACTCTACTCCCGAAAATCCTCAATACGATGAAGCCACGAGAGCAGTTATTGCTCAAATGGTAAGTGATATCATTTCATTTTCAGTCAAACTGTTCATTTCCTTTGTATATGAACTTATGTTAAACTAATAACTGTATTTGTGTGTTATATTAGGGTGAATTAAGCTCTCAGCTCACCCAGGGCACCTGGACCTCACAGAGGAATGATGATCCTCTTACACGCGCTCTTGGTAAGAAGGATCATCCAGGTCGTGCCATTGGGTTTGGTGGGCACGTTGGTATCCGCCAGGCATTTGGCGCACCCGGGTCCAGAATCAGCCAGGGACAGTCGATTAGCTACGAGGAGCACCTGAGAGCGTTGGCTGAGATGGAGCAGAGGATTACTCAGAACGTCGACGAGAGGATCGCTCAGGCTATATCAAGGATTCAGCCACAGCAGCATGAAAGCCAAGAGGTTTCTCAGAGCACCGGTAGTGAGAAGTAGTGTCCACTCGGCTGATCCGTTTCCCTATGCATCTCTACAGGTTAGACTAACATTTCAATTGAGTACATGACGATTATGATTTTTAACTTGATCACTAATATCATCATAGAAGAATTCTCAATTTTTATCTAAACAAGTTCCACATAACACTCAGGCACCCACTGAGTGCCATCTGTTTTTACAAATTGGAGTAGAAGAGGTCATGGTTGCATGGGGAAAACTTTTCCCCTCTCGTCCAAGTGATATTGTGCACGGTGAACCACTCCGACATTACCATGCACGAGTGCTTCTAGACGAATTTGTTGCAGAGCATGCTGACGTCGGTTTACCGGTGCCGATCCCACAAAGACCTACCGTGCGTTCTGCACAAACTGCGACAGTGCAGTGGCCTGCACGATTGGTCAGACTCCCTGGGCAGGTATTACTCTTAACCGTTGCTATAAAACTATTGGTGTACCACCTTGCATCCATATACTTAATTAGACTAATATCATAGGATATGACCCCACCGAAGACTGATAAGGGCAAAGGAAAAAGAATTGCCACACCTGTGCAATCAAAGGCATCCACAAATTTTGTGCTTAGACCTGCTTTGGTGGAGAAGAGAATATTGGCCGGCTTGTCGACAATATGCAGATTCTGCATTCCTCGTTGGTGCTGCTACCACCGGATAGTGATTCCCTGTGGAAGATCCCGAGCGGATATTTCACTATATAGTTCAAGGAGAAGATATACATCGATTTGGGATGTATATGTCCGACTTCGAGGAGTGCTTCAGGAGGGATTGGTTGAATGTGTCGATTATCAAGTCGGCCGCCATGTGAGTGACTTCTACCTTTTATATTTTGAATTCATTAATTGGTGATGAATTAGATGTTTGAATAAAAGTTAATGACTAATGATATTGCCTCATAGGTGGGTGCATGATAAGGCGATCAATGTCTATCAAGATCAAAGATTTGGATTCCTGTGTCCTGCTATGTGCAATGAAGTCCAGATGACAAGTGATCCGCAAGGCCTTATGCAATATATGACGAATGCCCTCTATGAATGTTCGAAAAGTCATTTATTATGCTGCCATATCATTCAGGGTATGATATTTGACTATTTCTCTTAGTATTATCTAAAACATATAGTTTGTGTTAGTTGCTTAATGATTTCAACACATTGTGTAATTTGTGGACAGTCGACATTGGTCATTGCTTGTGCTGGTGATGGGGAAGCACCCACGAATCTTGCAATTTGACTCACTTGGTGCGGGTGCCAAGAGACCGAAGATCTCCACCGCAATACTGGGGTAATTATTTTGTTATCGTAAACAACAATTATTTTACTAACATTAACTGTTTCATAATTGCTACTGATGCTTAAAACTATATATATTGCTGATGTATATAGTTCCATGAAGCTGCATTAAGACTCCAGGGTATAACAATGAAGAATAACATCCCTTGGAACACTGTCAAGGTACTCTATTAATTGATAAATTTGTGTGATAATGTTTAAACTTGTTTATAACTGTCAATATGTGTGTTTGTATAGTGTCCGGTGCAGCCTGGGGGTCAGAATGTGGATACTATGTCATGAGATTCATGAGTGACATAGTAGGAGCGGCGAACCTTTTACCAGAGCACTCGTTAGACATGGTAACATTCTTTGAAAGTTTCAGTTATGCTCTTTACATGTTGTTAGACTTGTACGTTTTAGATTAATGTTCATTTTTTTTCAAGGCTTACGAACAAGTGTTCAAAGATGGTCAGTATGATGATGCTCAAATTGTTGAGATGCTTGAGGAATGGTCGGAGTTCGTCTGCACAAGTTTAATGAATTGATGATCATGAAGATGTTTTGCTAACTTTTTCGAGTATGTAAATATAACTCTGTACACTTGTGGATGGTGTAATGGTAGATTTGAATTGTAATGGTGTTTTTTATTTGTAAGAAAGTGTGAATTGCATTGGTTTTGTTAACTCTCAAATTGTGGTGCGTCGTTGGTATTAATTGGGAGCTTTTATAACTTTTTAAATGTGTGCTGGAGCTCCCTGTATGGATGAAGCATTATTACAGATCTGATTGAACAAATGTGGTGAATATATATATATAAGCTGGGATGGAAAAAAACAAAAAAAAAATACCTATCTCGGCGGTTCTTAGAGAACAACCGCCGAGATAGGCCCCTGGGATTGACCGATGTGAGATTGACCATGGGTCTATCTCGGCGGTTCTTAAGAACAACCGCCGAGATAGACCATGGTCAATCTCACCACGGTCAATCCCAGGGGCCTATCTCGGCGGTTGTTCTCTAAGAACCGCCGAGATAGGTACATCTAGTTCGGCGGTGCTCATTTCGGCGGTTCACAACCGCCGAAATAGGCACATTGGAACCGCCGAAATAGCCCTTTTTTCTACTAGTGAGATCACGTCTACTAGTTTTAAGAATTCCTTCAGTAAGATTAGGAAGCATAATATTAGAAAGTAAAAGGGAACACAATAAGAATATGTGGTTCTATAAAATGGTGACATGTGTTAGGGGACTATGTTTAGAAAGATAGGCAAGATAGGATAGGAATAGTAGGCAAGATAACTTTTGTTTTGGTGAATTTATTCTTTGTACTTCGATCGTTCAACAATAACTGTCATTTTAGAAACTTGCACACTTATTAAGAAAAGTAAAAAAATGACGCATGTACCCCTACTTTTTACTTTTCCATCTAGATATAATTATTTTTATGTTAAATAATAGGGTCACTACTGGAAAAAAAGATTAAAAAATGCTTACATTTGCCATATAGAACGTTTTTAAAGAGTAGTTTATTCGAGCGACACAAATGATTGAACATTTCAAATGACGCTTGCAAAGCGTTCTTTATACTAGCTTTAAAGAACCCTTATTTTGCAAAGCAGTCTCTATAATGCGAGAACGATGGGAAAATAAAAAAAACGCTTTAGTCCAACAAGCCTTCTTTATGCTCAGCCAAAAACAACGCTTATCACATATAAGTGTTTCTTATGATGGTTGGCGGGAGAGTTTAAAGAACGCTTATATGGATAAGCATTCTTTATGTCGTCCTTTTTTTATTTTTTTTTCTTCAGAAATCTCTGCACAAATGCTACACATATCACAGATCAGTAATGCAACAACTGCATTATTTTCAACACATCATAAGCCATTACAAAAAACTGTAACAGATGAAATCTATAAATTAATTTACAGCAATTACAAACACATCAGATCCTAATTAATTGCAGCAGATCAGCCAGTATTAGTACCATAGCTGGAACAGACAAAATTTACAATTAAAATCTAACAGAAGCCCTTACAGCTATACTCTGCAACCTGTAGAAATTTGATAATGCAACAAACTGCATTTTTCAACACAATGCAAGTGTACTTGACAATTATGCATTACAGGTGCAAATGGTTCAGTTCAGACAACTTCAAAAAAGAAAAGATAGCTACAGCAACTAATGACTTTTACTGACCATCATTTATTGCTTTCAACTAGTAAGAGCACATGTGCACCTTGTCAAACTCTAGATCGGCTAGTGAATAAGTAGCTCCTTGTTTTGCGAAGAAATCAACAATCTGCACGCGAGAAATATAAAAGCAAGTTGACCATTTAAACTTATCCAAACATACACAAACAGTTATATTACCAATTCAAACACAAAACTTATAATACGTACGTGAACTAGATTATTGATGGACTCGATATTGGCCACGATGTCGTACATGTATCACATCACAAAATATCCACAACTGTTGCTATCTGGTTGCCTGGGATACTATTTTCAATAAAATTATATTATTATATATACACACTAATATACAAAATATATTTAAGTATGCATGAGTAAGTAGAATGTTTTTTACCTTTTGAATATACTTCATATCCAAAGGAAAATTCATAGCACGGACACTGGTCATACCATCTCTATAACCACTGAAATTAATTAAACAAGCATTTAAGTGATAAGTAATAAAAAAGTATAACATTTTATTTTTGAAATGAAAATATGCACAATTTACTTACTTTTTCAGCAACATAGAAATGGAGATGTTTCTCCTATATCCTTCAATAGGGTCAATCACTAAACAGGTTGATGTGTAAGTACACACCACTAACCACAACCAGTGATTGCTACAAGTTCAAATAACAATAAATCAACTTCAGCTTCGAAATATGAGTTAACATAAAACAATAAAGATAAAAGCATAAGGTTGGTCAAGCACGCTTACATCTGATGATATGGTATGAATACATATCGGCTACCCCTTCTAACCGCCGTAATTATGGAAGTGCGCATATGTTTCTGACACGCAACACCGTCTCTCATAGCTTCATCAGCAGACATGATTTGTGGACATAGGAAGGTTACCGCATTTCCCATTTTCTTTGACATCAGCCTCGATAGTAAGGGTGTTTGATGACAAAGGCATTAAATTAAAATTATTCATAAAACTTACTATTAACTTTGAGAGAGAAAAAATGTGATACTTACAAACAATAGGCTTGAATCACCAAGATGTTCAGCATATCACCAAGCAGCAGTTCCTTGACATCACTAAGACTGATCAGCAAGTCCATGATATCTTCGTTGTGGAACAAATGCGCCGAAACCTTAAGGATGAAGTCAATGAAACCATCACCCTTCCCGAGTATCATGTTATATAAGAGCTGCTGACACCTTTCTAGTGACTTCACCACATTTTCGTGAATAATGAAATTGCTCCGAATTGGACTGACGTAGTCATTCTGCTGACCCGATGGTCCCTTTCCTTTCGACGCACTGACTTGCTTACCTTTGTCAGCAATAGGAATAGGGGTCTAAGAAATGACAAGTTAGTATATGTTAGAAAACTATTCCAAAAACTGCATTTAATGAAATGGTAATTAGTAAATAAATTTAAGTTCTTTTACTTACTGTATCAGATAAATCCACCAGATGGCAAGGCCACGGTACTTGTGAGCCACGTGCTTCAATGACAGTGCTCCAATCATTCCGCTCTATCGGTAGTGGAATGTGAACACAACCTTGAATGACACTGTCTATGAACACATGGACGTACCAGGCCGGAACCCGCTTAAATTGACAATGTGACGTCAAATTAGTCTATAGAATTGTGCCTAATGCAACCTGAGAGGTGCCATGTTCACTGATCTACAGAAGACGAAACTTTTTGGTTCCCTAATAAACAAACACAAACAATTAGACTCATACATTGCAATATGCATACTTTTGATTAATTGAAAAAATGAATAACGACAAAACACTAAAATTCACATACCTGAAGCTTGGCATATGGGAATGGATCAGAAGGTGCAGGTACGGTGTAAGAAACTGAAACCCGAGAGGGTGTAGGGGCGGGAGCGGGTGCAAGGGCGGGAGCGGGTGCAAGGGCGGAAGTGGTAGCGGGGCGGTAATGACAAAACACTAAAATTCACAGTCATAATCTTCTTCATCCACAACACTATCAATACCAACTATCCGTCGCTTACTTTGCAATACAACTGACCATCTGGGATTAGATTGATCACGATTTTAGAACACTTGTCTAGCTTTAGAAGCAACTATAAACGGTTCTTCTGTGTTTGTCAATACACTTAGGTCAACCAACTTCATACCGTGTTCCACCTGACGGTAACTGCGCTTGTTTTCTACCCATTTGCATTTAAAAGACACAAGTCTCGTAACAGGTGTAGTTAAGGATTTAAATCTCTTGAATCACACCATAATACTCTTTCTTCATTGTCACTCCCTTACTACCTGCATCTTGATATATTTCTTGTGAAGCAGTTAGATGAACACCACTGTTTTGACTTGTTGACTTACGGTCTTGGCATTCAGTATAAAAAGTGAACCCATTCACATCGAAACCCTTGTACAATAAAACATCAAGATTCAGACTGTGTGCTAATAACTTAACCATTTTAGTCACATTGTCTGAATCTTCATGCATAACTTTTTCTTTAAACCATGTAACGAATGTAGCATTCTGCTCCTTCTTTAATCTCACATCACTCATTGACGGAGGTTGTGCTCTAAGAGCGCTTAAGTGTGACGCAAAGTATAGTTCAACATCTTCGACATGGCCCAACACGGTTAGATGTGCTTTACACAATGCACCAAAATCAGGCCTTACCATTTTTTCCGATTGTTCCTACACCCTGTAACTTGCCCTCATGTCTTGATCTCGGAAGTCCTATGCGGTCCACGCCTTCTAAGTAGTGGGTGCAAAAGTCAATCACTTCCTCAGTTACATATCCTTCAACAATGCTTTGCTCTGGACGTCTGCGGTTTTTCATTTTTTTAAGCACACCCATGTATCTTTCGAATGGATACATATACCTGAGATATAATGGCCCACACTCCTTGATCTCCCTTACTATGAAAACAAGCAGATGCACCATAATACCGAAAAATGAAGGTGGAAAATACTTCTCCAACTAGAACATGGTGACAATTAGTTCAGCTTACAACTTGTCTAGTGTCTGCACATCTAGAACTTTGGTAGAAACTCCATTGTAAAACACGGAAAAATTTGTAATGGTTTTCCTGACATCATGTGGGAGAATCCCATGAATTGCAATGGGAAGCAAATGTTGCACCAAAACATGGTAGTCGTGAGATTTCATCCCTACTAACTTGAGTTCAGACATGGACACCCAACTTCTTACGTTGGAAGAGTACCCTGATGGTACTTTGATGTCAGAAAGGGCACTGCAAAAAATCTTTTTCTTCTCTTTAGATAGAGTGTGACATGCGGGAGGCAGGAAGATACAGGTTCCCCTTTGTTGCGGGTGGAGCTCATTTCGTATGCCCAACTCTAATAAATCTTTTCTCCCCTTTAAATGATCTTTTATTTTCCTTTTAATGTTTAGCAAGTGTCCACCAAGACTTTCTCCCACATTTTCTTGACGTGCATGGCATCAGTACAATGCCTTACTTGTAGATGTTGCCAATACTCAAGATAAAAAAATATCGACCTTTTCTTCCAAACACTATTCTCCGTATCTTTAGTTGGAGGACCAAAGTTGTTCACAATATCTTTCACTCGGTTATAAAAATTGACACCAGATAAAGGTTGCCGAGCTACAGCATGATCAGTCATCCCGTCAAATTCTTCTATCATCTTTCGGTACTTATGATGTCTTGGAAGGAATTTTCGATGACCCATATACACATTTTTTCCACTATGTTTCAATCGGAAATTGCATGGGTTATCACCGCATACAGACACGCTAATGCTCCTTTTGTAAATCCACGACGAATCAAATGATCCTTAATTTTCTCAATATCTCTGTACTTGAAGTCGTTTTTGCAGTCGATGCATGGACACAAAATATATCCCTTATCCCTCAGTTGAAGATTGTTGACAAGGATCTTACAAAATCTATCGACCCCTTGTAGGTAATTGTTATCAAGTCTGTCATTGTCCCTCTTTGAACGCTCCATCTCTTTCTGTAAGATTGTATTACTTTACAGGTGATCGATATCGTTCATATGTTGGCAAAAATTAGTCCGGTTACTTTTTAAAATTTTACAACCTAAACACATCCAATCACGTTCAATCTCACATGCGAACAAGTTTATAAAAAAAAATCATTGAAAGTTTCAGCAGCATTTCCTTTCCGTTCTTCTAGTGTATATAAGAATGTATACACTAGAATAACAAAAGGGAAATGCTACCGAAATTTTAAATGAACTATTTTTTATAAACTTATTCACTACCTAGAAGGTAAGATCAAACGTGATTGGACAGTCCCGACGGGGACTATCCAAGATATACCTCTAGTAGTGAAATACCCCTAACATTTAAATAATTAAATATAAGTAAATAAATATTAATTGAGGAATTATAAATATTATTTGGGGGGATTATGAACCCTAAGAAAATATATAAACACTTGAGCGTTAAAAACGCACCTAAACTCCTTAAGGTCAAAAACGTGCGTTAAAGCCCAACCTTAAGTAAACAAGTTATATAAGCTATAAACTTCACATGAAGTTAACCAAGGATCATTATATGATCTCCAGAACACAAGACTTCATCAAAAATTGAATGAAAATACAATATGCTCGGGAATTCCCTTAAAGGCCCCTTAAGGCCCGAAAGTCCCGGGAATACCTTATAAAATAAAATAAAGCATTAAACCTCATTCTAAATACATAATAGTACCTTCTTTGGACATTTAAGATAAAGTTATCAAGATAAATTCTCAGTTAAAGACAAAATACTCGGGGGAGTCCCTTAACGCTCCTTTTTGCCTGGGTAGCCCGAGAATTGTGTTCTGAGTTAGTATAACCCCATATAACTCAATTTAACACCTTAATATATTACTATTGACTATAAATAATGTTAATAAACACTTGGAAGTCATAGCGACTAATTAATTCCCAGAAAAATCCTAAAAGCACAAAAACGCACCTTCGGGTGTCACAAAAATGCGTTTTACGCAATCGACTTGAAGTTTTTAACAAGCCACGAGTTGATAAACTTAAAATTGGATACAATGACCATCTGAATCAATTTATGGCAGTACTAAACTCATAGTATAAGTGGGGGCGATTTTTAGGTCAAAAAGGTACCTAAAATCAGCATTTTTACCTTAAAACTTTCACCTTCTATCATAATAAAAATGTACCAATTAAATGCTGGAAAATATTACACATATTAGTATGGTCTTAGTACAATATAGTGTAACAAAAATCAAATGAAAAATAAGTTCCATTTGATCACTAATTTGGGCGACATATATGGTCAATAATGACTAGTTTAATTCAAAAACAATTGCCTAATGTTTATGTGATACACGCAAGTCTATATGATAATTTAACAATTTAAATCAGTCAAGTTGAGGCCTCCATTTACGTATAACCTGCAGGGATAAGAACAAGATTAGTACTATTAATTAACTAAACAAAACCTAAAACTAGATTCCTAAGAATATCATTTACGTAACTTACTTCAATATGGAGTTGTTGTTATACTCCATTGGTGCCGATCAGATATAGGTAAGTGGGAGTGAGTGCTCTATGAGTGCTAATTAATTAACCAAGTTAGACAAGAACCTAACTAACATTATTACATGTTTATAATTAACAAGGGAATAAAACCTACCAATGTGCTACATTACCGTGAGCAAATGGGTGCTGCTACCTCCACCATGGCCGCATATCAACAAGGAAGTGGAGCTTCCATTTGCTTCAGTCCAGCATGTACGATCACCACCACATGCATGGACAAGACAAATTAGCAACACTAATTAAATCACCAAAGTCTAATCTAATGCCTATGACTTCCATTAGCCGTAAAGATGAAGAAGAGGAGCTGCTGATATGCTCCAGCGGATACGCTCGTACCTGCATGAACAAAAAAAAAAACAACAAGTAAGTGTTATTAATTTACATAATAAGTCCTAAATCATTACATGTCAATAATTAGTCTAAACTAACCTTCAGCCACTCCTTTTTAGCCGTAATACTACAACTAGGATATGGCCTAATTCAATGATGCTCCACCAAGCCGCAAGCCTAGACAAATAAGATAGTTTTGTAGCTAATTAAGAAATCAAGTTATGATTAACATGACTAATAAACAAAGCAAATTCTAATTGTTTTCCTTTCTTAAAACCTTACGTAAGTTCATTTCTTTTCCTTGCCAAGCCTTAACCGAATTGGTAAGTCTCTCTTCTAGCTCTCTCTTCTCTCCATTGTTAAGTTATCTCCTAAGTGTTCATTAACTCCATTAATGGTGTATTAGTTCCTAACACCATTTCTATGTAATTTCCTAGTTAATTCTATCAAGTCTTGAAACAAGAAATCATCCTAGCAATCTCATCAAAAATCGCCAAGCATATATGCTCCAAGGTGGTTCCTAAATTCAACAACAACACAAGGAACAACAAGATCAAATTAAGGTATATTTTCATGTTGAAAAATCTAAGTAAATCCTTATAGTATTTTTCAAAAATATAAGAACTCCTAAATCTACATTCTCTTCATTATTTCATGAAGGAAACTTGGATCTACAATCATCCCAAGATGTATCAAAAATACCTTGATAAATTCCTAAGTTAAACTCTTTTAAAATTACTACAAATATTATTTATAAACTCTTGTTAGAAGTCTAACAAATAGATCTCCTACATATATACAAGGAGTTCGAAAATTATTCAATCAAGATAGCATTTGGAGAGCTTGGGAATTCAAGGAAAAATCAAGTACAAGAATTATCTTGATTTAAGGGTAAGTTTATATAAGTAAGGTTTATTAAGTTTAAGTTTAATTTAAGCATCAAACTTTGGTGTAAAGAAAAAAATTATGTATAACCATTACATAAACTAAGGCCTAAAATATATGGGTTATAATGTCAAGAACATAATTTATAACATATAAGGTAAGATTATTACCTTAAGGTGTATATTTAGGTCATAAAAATTAATTAGGTTACCTATACATTGAAACCGAATGGTCTAGGACTTTTATGTTCTATTTTTAGTTTATACTCATTCTAAGTCATTAACATAATTTTTAGAAGTGTTATATGGCTTATATACATTTATATATACATATTATAAAGTTTAAAACAAGTTTTAAAACCATATGGTATAAATTAATTAAAGCCGAGAGCATTATGTAGTGTTTGGTGAATTTTGAAATACATATAAGTGTATTAACTTATTTTATAAATTTTTGGAGCATTAAAAATAGCTGCAAGTATTTAAATGGCTATTTTAATAGGTTATGTGGTTAAAATGTAATTTTTGAAAAGTTTAGAGTACAAATATAAATTGCCGAGAACATAAGAAATTATTTGGTATAATTATAGTATAATATAAGATAGGAATTAATATTATGAATTTTGATGAATTTAAATAAGTGTACAAGTGTTAAAATAACATTTTATAAAGTTTAGGGGCTATTTTGTAATTATTGGGAAATATAGTGTATTGCCGAAAATTACCTATGATTTTATGGATTTATTAAAGTATTAATTATGAAATTAAGTCTTGGTCAAAGTGTTGACCAAAAACTTTAGGTTAAAATGATTTATGACATAAAATATTAAGTTTATAAAAGTTTTGGGGTGAATATGTAATTTATGGAAGTATATATGAAAGATAGAATTTAATATGGGCGGAAATGTAATTTAAGAAAAGAGATGGGTTGCTTCGGTTATTTTAAGAAATAAAATATTTAAACTATAGATTATAAGTTAATATGTAACTTATATAAAGTTTGGGGTTTAAAAGTGAATAAAGGAAAATATAAGGCAAAACCAAAAACAAAGGGATTTATTTGTAATTTATAAAGGATTGGTGGTATTAGTTTGTAATTATCGAAATTAGTAGGAGTATTTGGTAATTTGTAAAAGTAAGGTGGTTAATTAATAGTTACAAAGGTTAATGTGGGTAATTAATGAATTATAAAAATTATAAGGTTATTTGGCAATTTATAGAAGTTAATATAATTGTTTTACAATTTCCGAAATTGATATGGGAATTTAGTAAATTATAAAAGTATATGGTCATTTGGTAAGTTGTAAAAGTTAATGGGATCAATTATGATTACCGGAAATTATATGTGGTTATTTAGTAATTTATAAAGTTGTTGGGTATAAAATATGAATACCGAAATAATAAGGTTGGTAATGTAATTTAATAAGGAAAGGAGGTAAAACTAGGTAATATAATGTATTATGGTATATTATGAAATATAATATAAAGTTTATGAAATAAAGGTGGTTATAATTTAAATAACTAAATGATATGATATAAATGATAGGTGGGATAATTATAAGTATTTAATGAGGTAAAGATATACCGCATAAACGATAATTCATTATCACATGTGAGCTTCACATAAAATAATGAACTGTTAGGATATCTAGAACCACTGTTAAAATAACAGGGGAGAATAAGTAACATACGAAGTTATTATACAACGAGTATAAACATTACAGTGACGGTACTGTACTATTTTATGAATAGTTATATTAATATTACCCGGTATTGTATGTTTAAATAACAGCGTACGGGGAGGGACTACAGTACATGAGTTTGTCAAGCTAGCTGTTACTTGGTGAACGGTATGTTAATTGTGTGGTCTGAATGTCCTAAGGATTATCCTAAGGTCCAGACATTATGTGTTTAAATGTTTAAGAACGATATCTATGATTTTATGTGAATGACATTGTATATGGTATTGCTTAAACTGTTGCGTTGTATTTTATACGCGAACGTCTTATGACTACAAGTTTGTACGTCTAACAAAAAAGAGACTAACTGACCTTTAGGTATTATTGAACCTAACAAAGGTCAATTGATATAGTCTTATTTCAAGTATTGATTATTATGTCACTGACAAAATGGGCTAACTTATAAAGAGAGGAATCCGGATTGTTTCGACTTTCTGGTTGCGCATTGTGATCACTACGAGAGACTTCAATGGGGAGTCACTCAAAGGAAATCCATCAGCCACATTCGGGGATGGCGGAATGCACTGCCGTTGGTGCACAGGTTCGACCAGATCGGTCAATGTATATATTTATCCAGGGCCATAAGGTCAGCTGGTAACGGTTCCTTTGGGACACAGTGGGACACACTGTCCATTTTAACAGGTTATTAAGGGTTTTCTTGACAGGACGCCTGAGGTAAAATTAATTGGAAAGGTTAAGTGGTTGGTTTAAGAGGATAGGGGTCATGTGACCTACTAACAAGAACAGTTATTTAATATGTGCCCCTTATTTGGGTTGTTGGTGTTGATTATTGTTTGTTGTGCACTATATGTTTACAGGTGAATTGTTTTGTGAGTGTTTAATGTTTACAGTTATTACTGTTGTGATTGTAAACCGGTATTTCATGTAAAGAATCTAATATCAAGATGGCTAAAACGACTAAAGGAATCTAGAGGACTTAAGATCACATTTAGCATACCAGCATTTCGATTGCTGAGCCCTTTATTGGGCCAAACATTCCAGGTTATTGAAGAAGACTCAAGCCGGAGTGCGGGACACGGGGGTAGCTATTGTGTTTGTCAACCAACACCTTTGGTTTATTTTGTATTGTATTAAGAAGAATGTTGTATTCAGAAGAATGTTGTATTCAGATAGTTGCTCATTTAGTTGGATTTGGTTTGTAATAGTTAGGAGCGCTCAGTATCTGTTCATCACAGCGTGTAGAGTTAAGTTTTGGATGGATGCCTTATTACTCACAAGGGTGGGTAACGGCGTGTAACACCAAGGTAGTTAGTTTTATTTTCCGCTGCGATTTGCTATTTGTTATGCTACGAATTATGACATCATTATAGGTTTAGTATTAGGGGTGTTACAAGTAGGTATATCTCGGACGGGTGACTATGTTCGAGTATATTTAATAGCTATTTAAAGAAACACTATATAAACAATTAAGAAGTAATTAGAGAAAAATTATAAATGTTATACCCAAAATTTCAACCCCTCGGAGTAGTCTCAAAGGCATACGTGTTACAAAGGGCAAAATGGTCAGAATGCACCAATGCAGGATTTTCCAGGGACATTATAGGGATTTTCTATTTTTATATGACTTGTTCATCATCTCCAAACACTTCCAAATATCATAGTCATTATGAAAGGTATTTCATGATTTTCTGATAATATTTATTCTGGAAATTTAGCTTTTAATTCATATTATAAGCTAATTTCTTTAACACAAGAAATAACCTCAAAATAGAAACAATAAAAGGTTTCCAAAATTAAAATAAAATTGCATGGTTAGCATGACTACATACAGTCATAAACCTGAAATTATTTTATTTGGAACCTTAACCCAAAATTTAAAAGAGAAATTCAATCATTTTTTCAATTTTCTCTCTCCTATGGAAAATATCGAAATCAAAACAAAACGTCTTGAAATTTTAACACAAGATAGAGGATGATTATTAGAGACTAATGCCGCTGGAATTTCATTATTTAGACTTTCCAGTAATAAGTTATAAATTATGGGAGATTCCAGATTGTGTGATTTTTATCTAATCGGTTATTTATCAAAATAGCCTGATTCCAACTCTCAAAATTCGTACAAATTATCCTTTATCTTCAATTAAAATTTCATAATTTTTCATGGCCTGCAACATATATTAACAAATCAGATTCCCTTAGAGCACAAAATTAGGGTTTTAGATAAAAATCTTGTTCTATCAACATGGCCTTGCTCTTTCTATAAAAGGACCTTCCAAAAACGACCTAGGGTGGAGGAGAACACTTCCAAAGTCATAAAACACAGCCACAAACCTTCTCTCCACGTTTTTACACTTCCAAGCCTCAAATCAATACCGGAACGCTGCAGAAATCACCCCGAAATCACAAAAAACTCATCCTTTCTTCTCCCATTGAACTTCCAAGCACCAAAAACACATAAAAACACCACAAAAACAGAAGAAACACGTCCTTAACAGCATAAAGAAGAAGGATTCAGAAGCTCAATTCGAAGTCAATCCAGAACCGGCATCAACGAAGCACCAAAAGACCCCCGATGTGAAGAGTCTCATTAAACCCGAAGATAAAACAGGTTGAAATCAAATTTTTCTGACTTTGCTCGACTTTAACTATTCTGTGTTAAATTTTGTAGTCGAATTGACTTTTTACCGCTCCTGAATTAACGTTTGCTTTCGCTTCTGCCCAATAACTTGTTTGCTAAGTTTCGTGTTTAATTCGAATTCAAAATGTAAACTTCTGATCACTAACGTGTTTAGAATCTTTCAAGCTACCTACCCATAAATTTTGAGCCAAAAACACCACCAGGAGCCACCCAAACGCCACCGTCCGAGGGCGGTCCGCACCCACGGACTCTATGTCCGGGGTCCCGGACGCCCAGTCCGCAAGCCCGGACGCCCCCGGACGGTGGTGGGATATTTTTATTTTCAAAACTTAGGGTTTTATAAATCATGTCCAGGCCCACGGACGTCTTGTCTGTGGCCCCGGACTTTTTAAAATCTTGTTTCTATTTAAATTCGACTTTTATGTTCACATAGGTTAACTAGGGTCCGTGGGTTCGGATATTAGGTCCGTAGCCACGGACGGAAACAAAATTTGACCTAATTCTGCCTCCAAAACCCTAATTTAGGAATCTTTAATTTCGCTTTAATTTTCTGTCAAAAAATGCTAAAAACACAAAAACACAGAAGCTTGCGCACTTAGGTTAAACGACTCGTAATAAGCCGTGATTAAACTAAGTAGAGGAAAAACGACTTCTAGGGGTAATGAAAGTAATTGAACCCTAAATAAGTCGAATACCAAGCCCCCGAACCCTAACTCTCCTTTCCTAATTTGATCTAGGTTAAAATTAGGTGGCGACTCATAATATGTTCCAGTGAGCTAGCCTAGGTTTTTAATAATTATTGTTGTATGACATAGTTATTAACCTTAGGTTATAAGTGGACCTAAAACCCGACTAGATCCTAATCAACTTAATCAACATAGGATAGGGTTTAAAATCGAGGCTCACAGACTGGTGACTCTGCTGGGGATCAACTTCTTAATTTTAACTTGTTTTAATTTTAAGAAAGAGGGCTTAACTCGAAAATGTTTATTTATGGCGTTTATTACATTGTTTGTTGACCTTTGTGCGCACTTTAATTCCTGCACCTTTGCATCATATGAGAGCGAGGGTCCACGCGAACCGATTTCACCTCGGGACCCGTTTGAGGGTTCTCTAACAGGGACTCACACCTTTTAGGTGATGTGAATAAGCGGGGGAAAAGAGGAGGGTGCCGTCTAACCACACCCCCTTAATACCTGGGCCTTAGCCCCAAGCGTTTTCCTGGCAGTGCCCTTACCTAGCCCTTTGTTTGGTCAGTCAAAGACCCGACCGTAGACGCACACCTTCAGGTGATGTGAAAAGAGTGGGGAAGCCCAAAGAGAATAGCGTGCAAGCCCTATTCCTTTGTGGTGACCTGGGCCCGCGCCCCAAGAACCTCTCCGGATCGATCCATACCCAGTTTGATTTAAGCATCTAGTGAGGACATGTTGAATTTGTGTGGGCCTTGTTTGCTTGTATGATCGGCCCACTACCCAGCCTAGAGATTGATAGGAACTTCTCCTACATCGACCTAGCCCAACACGAATTGGCAGCTCTATTTGTTTGCGGCCCAGAGGCCCTGTTTGGTTTAACATGTGAGTCGTTCGGGCTTCGGCCCAAAAGCCTAGACTTAGGTGATTTCTCTTCTGACCCAATTTGAATTATCCAATTAGTTCTAGGCCCATAAAAAGGAAATCCACCTGAACTTGAAATAACTCACAAGTCCTGAAAATAAAATCTTTTTTGGCTTAGCAACCATCTTCTCTGGCCCGAAGAAAGTTAAGCCCATTTGTGATTTAGGGACCATTCCAGCTCATGTGCTTTACTTCAGACCCAAACACATTCCGGCCCAAGGGCTCGTTCTAGTCTAAGTAGACTTCTTATCATGACCCTAACCCAAAACCCTAGATCTAGGTGTCATCTTTTAGGCCCAACCAAAATCACTCGGCCCGAATTCCAGTTCACATATAGAGCATTCATTCTGGCCCAAGTACTACACTCATAACTCATTCCATTTGAGCCCATAGACCAATTCATAGTTTTGGCCCATGAGATTCGTTCTCAATCCAGAATTTTGGCCCATAAAACATTTGAATCCAAGATGGTTTGCATAACTCATTCATTTCAGTTTCCGGCTTCAGGGCCCAACAAGAGCATCAAACGAATTTAGACTTCAAGGCTTATCCCTCGGCCTAGTGGCCCATTCACGGTCCTTGTGATTTCTTTCAGCTTGTTTGCTCAATTTCTGGATTCACACCTACATGTCCGCTCTAGTCTAGGAATCACTCTAATCTATGCACTTCACTCTCAGTTTGGCGACGACTCAGGCCCAGTTACTTCCTACATAACCCATAGGCATTCCTAGTTCAGACATTTTACAGGGCCTACTTGAAGTTTGGAAGGAGACAATCATGGTCAATGGCGCCCCGACGGTCAACAGCTCGAGTCTTCAACACGTTGGCATCAAACTGTTCAGCATCACTATTTCAGAAGTTTTCTCGATTTAGTAGTTTTCTTTTCTCAATCATTCTTCTAACTTTTATGGTAGTTAGCTTCCTTTATCATTTTAGATCGCAACTTTTGATGTTATCTTTCCATTCGTGAATTAGAGCATAGTTCTATTTTCGTAATTTTTTGTGCATTCATTCAGTATACCAAAAACAAAAAAATGTTTTTATTAAGGGATCACAGAGTAATCATTTCCTGAGTATGGAATAGAACGACTTGTCTTTTGTTTCTAAAAGGGTGAACATGTCCGTCCTCACACCATAGACTATCCCATAATATCCACAAAGCATCCCAAAATCCACATCTGTTTAAGTGTTGTCATAAACCCCAGGTCAATACTGGGGGCAATCTGAGTTCAGGATCGTCATCTTTAATCTTTCGTTTAAGCGTGCGAACTAGTCTCTGAGTGAAATTCACGAGAGTGTCTTGAGCGGAAAAACCATGAGTGAACGAGCATGTCATTTTTACACGACTCTGGTGAGACCACATTCAAAGGTGAGGTAAACGGCATAACTCCGACAGAAGGAGATGATTTGTAAATTTACTCTTAGACCTGCGAAAAGTAACAAAGAACGGATACACAACTATCAGGAATGACGAAGCACCTAGGTACAGCACCACATAGCCAAAAGCTTGTAAACCCTATCATTAAACCCTAGGCACCCACGTTGAGCCTTTCTTATATCCCTTTTTTGATATTATGAGCTCCACAAAATAATCCAGCCAATGATGAATGTCCGACTCGGTGACCAAAGGAAGTGAGGAGCCCGACTCTTAGATAACATTCTCATCAGTCCAAAGAAGCAATGCTGCTATCAGCATGACGAAGCGATCCGCAAATGGTCCCAGAGTGACACAGGATCAAAAGACCTCACATCAAAACTGCTCTCGAAGCCCAAAACCGGGAAACACAAGAACCCCAAAGGCAAAGTCAAGGAAGGATAAAACAAAAAGGCAAACCCGAAGTGCCTCGAAGAAGTCCAAATGACAAAAAAGAGAAATGGTGTAAAGGACAACTTCAAAAGTCCAGGTCCAGAAGCTCGAAAACAGCGTCAACATGAAGCAGCCAGACGACTTCAAGACAAGGAAGATGAATCCGAGAGAAGACGCAAGTTGCAGCTTTGGTCACCCATTTAAGCTCCACATACCTCAAATATCCCTCCATGAGACCGTAGTCTTTCATCACACCCTATGGCCACGTTATAAGCTCTAAAGACTTCCGACTTGATAGTTGTGTGTCCAGTCACGTGAAAGTAACAGATCAAATGCATAAATCCATCAAATATCGAATTCAATGGTCTAGAAGTTATGACCATGCGAGAAATGAGTGCAAACACCTACCACGTTGAGTGTAGGATAGAAATCACCACATCAAAGCATAAGCCTCTACCCTGTAAGGATGAGACTTGTTCGCACGTTTAATCAAAGAAAATACTAGGGGCAATTGATCGTTCCAATCAATTGCCATGAACTCTAGCTCAGATCGTCCTAAGGAGAAACACTGGGGGCAATTGTTGGTTCCAACAATTGCCTAACAACACCAATTAAAACCTGAAGTTTGAGCACCACCATCCCACCACAAGCATAAGCCCTTACCTCCACATCAAACACCTCGGGCGCACATAAGCTCTAAAGCCCGTCATTAGCCTTACCCCCACAAAAACATCAGACCTGCCATAACTCTGACCACCATCCAAAATCACAACCTAATCCCAGGTTTATCGTATATCCTGAACACCAGCAAAAGCCTTTAGCACCACAAAAAAACCACACCCCACCAGTGCCATGTTCATCTTCTAAGAAACAAAATGCAAATATGAAATTCTTAGCCAGGAAGTGATTCTTTCACTTTGCTTTTTCAGTAGAGTTTTTCCCAAGCTTTGCCATGTTTGGCACGTTTTCCAGCAATTTCTTGCTTTAAACAATTTTCAATTCTTATCATTGCAATGTTTGGCACATTTTTAACAGTTTCTTGCTTTGAACAAATATCTTACATGCACTGTGATTGCATTTTACAAACTTTTGCGTACACCTCACTATCGACACGTTTGGCCCTTTTACAATTGGTTTTCACCACATGCATTTGCACGAGACTATTATATTTCTAGCCCATTTTTAGTGCGAGACCCATCATACACTTAACTCACTTTCACTTAGATCTAACCTTTAGGCTCGTCATAAGACCTAGATCCAACCTTTAGGCTCGTCATAAGACCTAGATCCAACCTTTAGGCTCATCATAAGACCTAGATCCAACCTTTAGGCTCGTCATAAGACCTAGATCCTACCCTTAGGCTCGTCATAAGACCTAGATCCATCCTTTAGGCTCGTCATAAGACCTAGATCCATCCTTAGGCTCGTCATAAGACCTAGATCCTACCTTTAGGCTCGTCATAAGACCTAGTTGCATTCCCTTAGGCTCGTCATAAGACCTAGAACCGTCCTTAGGCACGTCATAAGACCTAGTTGCATTCCCTTAGGCTCGTAGTAAGACCTAGCATTACCTTTTAGCTTACCCACCCTCATCAAACACATTGCATTTATCTCATTCATATAGGCTCGTCATAAGACCTAGTTGCATTATCCAGGCACGTCACAAGACCTGGCGACAGAAAGTTGGCGAGGTGATGGCAATAAATCCTCTTTTTGCGATGTCAACTTATTTTTGGGATCAACGAATGGTGGGCAAAGGCAGTAAGTCCCCAGGGTTTTGACCATGAGTTATCCCTACACACCGGCTTGGGGCGATGGTAATAAGTCCACATTGGGTCCAGCCAAGAGCATTGGCACGGGTTTCGGTCCCTAGAAGCATCCGAGCATCATCAACCTCAGCATCATCAACATCAGCATCATCAACATCAGCATCATCAACATCATCAGCATCATAAGCATCGCTAGCATATCAGCATTCCTGCATCTACACGTTATTTCATTTTCAACATTTTTTAGGTAGTCAACGCCTTAGAATAGCTTGACATCATTTCATTTATCATAGGTATTCAACGCCTTAGAATAGCTTGACATCCTTTCATTCAGTTTAGGTAGTCGAAGCCTTAGAATAGCTCGACATTACTTCATCTTCGCTTATAGGTAGTCAACGCCTTAGAACTACTTGATATTATTTCATTTTTATCTCACTTTTAGGTAGTCAACACCTTAGAATAGCTTGACATCATTTTCATCACTTTAAGTAGTCAGCGCCTTAGAATAGCTTGACATCATTTTCATCACTTTAGGTAGTCAGTGCCTTAGAATAGCTCGACAGCATATCGTCATTTCAGGTAGTTGGAGCCTTCGAATAGTTCAACAACATCTCCTTCTCCTTTAGGTAGTCAGCGCCTTCGAATAGCTCGACACAACCCATTAGATTTCAAATGGCATATAGGGTCTTTTACGATCCACAATTTTGGAGTATCACTCAGGCATCAACTAGTCTTTTCATCTTCATTACAAAGCCTAGTTGACGGGGGGCAATCTGTTATACCCAAAATTACAACCCCCCCGGAGTAGCCTCAAAGGCATACGTGTTACAAAGGACAAAATGGTCAGAATGCACCAATGCAGGATTTTCCAGGGACATTCTAGGGATTCTCTATTTTTATATGACTTGTTCATCATCTCCAAACACTTCCAAATATCATAGTCATTATGAAAGGTATTTCATGATTTTTGATAAGTGTCCAAATGATCATGTTTTATAGGTGTATTTCATATATAATATTAGCACTTTTCTTGCTCATTTCTCCACTTCCGTTAACTTTCCTCTAGTTTATGTTTTATTGTTTATCTCACAAAATTATTGGTTTAACATGAGGAAAACCAAGCCGGGAGTGAAGTAGACAAAGAGACGAACGCGTAGACGCAAACGGCTCAGAAAACGGGATCCAAACGAAGAATCTAGAGCCGGTCGAAGTTTGAAGGAAAATAGGTCACGGCCATAGTTGTGACCGCCTACACAACCGTCTAAACAGGGGCGGTCAGGCACACAACCGCCTGAGGAACCGCCTAAACCAGGGCGGACTCCAGGGAGGTCACCAGGCGGTCACCAGGAGGACTCTCAGGCGGACAACAATGTAACCGCCTAGTTTGAGGCGGTTTCACAGGCGGTCAAGACTAAAAACACTCCCGAAACAGTTTTCTTCTTCGCGCCGACTCTGCAACTTGTATCTGCTCCGCCTACCTTAAATCACTCACGCATTTCGGCTCTGTCCCCTGCAATAAATGAAGCAATCAATGCTTCAATCAATGAAGCAATCAACTGCAAATCCTCTACGGAAGACTCTTCCCTTCTTCTATAAATACCCATTCACTGCAACCTTGTACGAGTGCACGGAGAAAACCAGAAAATCACTCACACTCACCTCATCTCATTCTCTTTCAGTAAATCATTCCCGTACATCATTACACTCCATTCATTCCCTAGTTCTCTAATTCTCTAATTCACCCACTTCACTTACAATAACCTACGTACATGTTCCACTCTTCATTCTCTTCATTTCTCCATTCACCAATCACGTCTCCGTGCTATTATTACGTCCAACCTCTGTCTGACTTATTACCAGTTAATATGTCAGGCTAAGGAGGATTTGCTCCGGGCAAGGGTTTTAAATTATGGTTTGTTTAATTATGTAATCAATATTTCTACCGGTTAAAATAAATACAGTTTGTTACGCTTAAAGGATATCTCTCACCATTTTAATAAATTACATGAATTTATTAAAATGCTTTCCTAAGTCTATTTTGATCAGACCAGGTGATAAATAGACAAGTTAATTAAGCCGTAAATCTGGAGAAAACTTATTATGATTTAATAAGTTAGTATTTACAGATGTAATTATAATTCCTCGAATTTAACGTCCGTTTACATAGTATTGCTCGAACCTTGATTAGACCGAGCATTTTCTGGTAAACGAGTTCTTAAGGGTCTATGACTTAGTCCTTAGGATAATAACAGGAATTTTGCCAAACTAATATATTAAACCGGTAGAGATAGCATAATTAATCAGATTATATAAAACCTGAACCCGGAGTTCCATTTAATTCATCTGCACTCAGTTTTCTAATCTGCTTAATATTTTCTCTAAAACAAGTCAATTAACTCCCCCCTTTTGTGACAAGCTTAGGAACTATTTTATCTCGCTATAAGTCCCACGTTTGACCCCGGCCGCTTCTGTCTCTAATACTGCGACCGGGTTTTAATTTGCAGCCCGACGGATATTTTGAGTATTAATTTCTTTCTTTTATCAATTTCACCAGTGCTAATCACTCACGATAAATCCACTCTGCAAAATGGCGCCGTTGCCGGGGACTTGATTTAATCTAGTCCCTAAGCCCCGGTTAATTCACCTGTTATATTATAATAATCTGTTAATATATTAAAAACGGTTAATCCAATTTCAGACATATAACCTCGGACATTTGACCTTGGACATCTGACTTCGGACTTTGGACATCTAACTTCTAACATCTTTATATTATTGTTATTTCTTTCCATTGTCATTTCTTTCCATTGTTATTTCATTTCCATTTTCCTTTAATATTCCATTGTCTCTAACTACTAACTTAAAATTTCTTGTCATTTCGTTCCATTGTCATTTCAATTTTCCGTCATTTCTTTCCATTGTCCCTAACTACTAACTTAAAATTTCTGACAACTAATTCTTAACATTTTTATTATTCTAACACATAACTAGTTTTTTTCTCTGTTTTGAGTGGTGAATGCCTTTTACCAGGTCAAACAGTCTCCCATAAAATATTAATAATCACACGGTTGGTTATAATCCAGAGATCAAGAGAACCTTTCTGCGCACCCTAAAGCAGAGACGAACTCAACAGAACATTACCACCACAGTGATAGATTCTGACCCGGAAGCTAACATGGCATCTACACCAGCGACAATTCGAAATATCAACAGGCCGTCTAACCAAGGACAACAGCCTGCTATCATCCTTCCTCACCTTAACCCATCCGAATACGATGAGTGGCAGAAACTGAAGCCATATCATCAAATCAGATGTGTGAAAGAGTTAGGTATGTTTGATGGCACCAGTCCAGACGAAGCCCTGTTACATGTTACAAAATTCTTGCAACATGCCAATAGTCTTACTGCAACCGACGCTGTACTTCAATATGCAAGATTGTCTTTATTCCCACACAGCCTGACGGGAAACGTGAGCAAGTGGTATCATAGCCTAACACCGAGTACCATCGGTACCTGGGACGACATGGCCACCAAGTTCTACGACAAATTCCTACCCCCGAGCCGAACATTGGAGATGATTGCTGAAATCTATAATTTCAAGCAACCAGGGTCGGAGAATATTTGTGAAACTTGGGGCCGTTTCAAAGGTCTACTACTTACTTGTCCCCACCATGGTCTGACGAAAGAACAAGTATCACAATTGTTTTACAAGGGCTTGATCGGTCCGTGCAGAACAATGGTGTTATCTTCGTTAGGGGCTGATATTCTGAAAAAGCCAGGAGCACAATTTCTGAACAGTATGGAGTCTCTCTGTGAAGAAATCAGAGACTGGGCCTCCGGTGGATCAAGGAGCGGTACTCCATGTTTATACCATGTTGGGGAAAGTGATAACAAGTTCGACCAATTGATGAAAAGCCATGAGCAACTCATGGAAAGCAATGCTCAGCAGGCGACAAAAGTGAGCACTCTGCAGAAAGTGGTTGAGCAGATGGCTATGAATTCCTTCCCCCAGCAAGCTAAGTGGATGATTTCCCGACCACCTACTACCCCTCCAGGCTATGCTCCTCAATCCCAACCATCTCCAACTAATTCTTGTACGCAATGTTGCGGGCCTCATGATTACGATCAATGCCCCCAACTACAAGAAATGAAAGAAGAGGAGGAAGCAAACTACATCACCAACAATTCAGGATACAGACAACCTTGGCAACGTAACATGCAATCAAACCTTCGCTACTCAAACACAGAAAATATCCAAAACCCACATACCCTTCAACCATCTCAAAACTACAGACCTCAATCCAATTTCCAAGGGGGCCAAAGGCAATATCAACAACAGCCTTATGGCAATGAAGCTTCATCAAGCCGACCAACTCAACCTCCTTCGAATCCTGAGTCTGATATGTCTCAAATGCAGGAGATGTTTAAGGCGATGATGGGTAAATCCCGAGATACGCAAGAAGAGGTCGCAGCCCTGCGCAAAGACCAAACAACCTTGCAGTCTCAGATTCAACAACTCCTAAATCAACAAAGACCTCCTGGCCAACTCCCCTCACAAACCAATCCAAATCCAAAAGAGTATGCAAAAGCAATCTACGTAGTGGACCAGCCCATCACATTAGCTCAAAGGGAGCAACAACCCGAGAGTGAAATGGTCCCTGAAGTGGAGCAGCAGGCTGAGGAAGAATACCTCGACATGAACCAAATGAAGCTCTATGCCAAATTAGTTGCGATAAACGAAATGATGGAAGGTTCACTAGACCTCACATCACAGCAACCGGAGAGCGAAACGGTTCATATAGTGGACGACTTACCTGAGGATTTAAGTTACTCTATATCACCACCCCCGTTCGAAAATGAGCAAACGGCATCAAATCTTCTGCTTGAGCTTGAAGACAAGCCATCAGAGGACAACTTCTACGTCAACTTCATGGAGTCTCCTCCCTCTGAAGTCAATTACCGTTATTTTCCCTCCTTCTCTGTGCTATATCCAGAAAATGAGGATAGTTACATCCTCAAAAATGAAGAGGAGGAAATGTTCGCTCCCGTCAGAACATCCAAACAAAACACCAAAATCACCTTCAAGGAGCCATCTCCTTCTGAAGTTGAAATCAATCAGGGCTCTTCCTATGAGCCTCTTCAAAAAGATGAGGATATTTACATCCTCAAATTCGAGGAGGAGGTGCCATCCAACTTAGCTCCTCGCACCGAGGGTCATCCATTGAAAAATCTGGGCCCTTCTCCAAAGAAAAATAATGCCCACCCAACCCACCCGTTGAAACCCACTTCCACCTTCATTTTCATTCCAGGAGAGGAAATTTACATCCTCGACGCTGAGCACACACCATCACAACCATCTTGCATCCATACGGCTAAACAATAGAGGGAGAATGTTTACATACATTCTCCAGTTTGAGGAAGCACTACCACCATCACCCGGTTTTCAATACAATATTAATGGCAGCAAACACCTCCTTCAAAACCAGGTTTTGTGGAGTTTGTCTTTTCCTACTGTAATTGTTACCGTAATTCTTTGTTTTGATCCAGGTGGTTCGGTCCTACATATTGCCAGTCTCCTATTCCCGGTACTACCATTGTCAACATTCATTTATGATCCGGGATAATAAAGAACATACGTCTAGCTAGAGACGTTAAACCCGGGCAGCTTGGTGGGAGGCAACCCACTATCTATCTTTTGTCTTTCCTTTAATTTAATGTTGTTTTCTTTTGTACTATATTTTCCTTTTATTTGTTATAATAAAATGCAGGTTTCACTTGAGTTCTTCTCGTTGTGTAGAATATTCTTTACAGGTTCAAATCATGACATTCCACAGCTGCACTCAAGTGTGGGGGAGCTCTACACATTCTACCAAATCTGGGGAGTACACTCTTTCCTTTATTAATTGCATGCCCTATTAATTTTATTCCATCTACGCAATGAGGGCATTGCTTGACTTTAAGTGTGGGGGAAGAGCCTTTTCAGGGCATTTTGTGCTTAAATTGTTAAATCTCTCTGCTTATCTTGCATTTGTTCAAAGAAATTAAAATTATGTACCCTGCTAATGTAGGTTGTTCTCTTTAAAAAAAAATACTACTATGAACTGTGGGATAAATGGTACAAATTTTAAATTTTCATTTGATTACTTTTGAGGAGCATTTTTCTTATGCGGTGTGACCCAATAATCTGCAAATGGTTGGATTTTATTGCTCAGGGTTTCCTTTCTGTCTTCTCTCTTAGGGATTGCTAAGGGGTACTTCTCTGTTAAAAAAGAAGAATACAAAATAATAAGGGACTTTCGAGACACCATTGGTAACCAACAAAAGAGAGTTGAGTGTTCTTGAATACAAAGGCATTATGCCATTTTCTCATCCCTCATGCAAAAGTGAAGCAAATGCATAAATCTTTTCTTCCTTTTATTTTCTCCTCAAATGCCCATTCTTGAGAGAAGTTGGCCATGGTAAAAGTTCTCGGAGTCACCTAAACAAAAGAAACATTGAAGTACCTTACATCATACCCCGAAACTCTATATTTTGTTTTTACCCTGAGCACACCTATGCCACCAACAGATAATTTGTGACACTCCTCAATAAGTTGTAAAGATCATGAATTGTTTACCTCTTTATCCTACCTTTCATAATAATATTTGTTAGTATTGAGCATTTCCTACTTGCTTAGGTACGTGGTTTTGCTTGAGGACAAGCAAAAAGATAAGTGTGGGGGTGTGATAAGTGTCCAAATGAGCATGTTTTATAGGTGTATTTCATATATAATATTAACACTTTTCTTGCTCATTTCTCCACTTCGGTTAACTTTCCTCTAGTTTATGTTTTATTGTTTATCTCACAAAATTATTGGTTTAACATGAGGAAAACCAAGCCGGGAGTGAAGTAGACGAAGAGACGAACGCGTAGACGCAAACGGCTCAGAAAACGGGATCCAAACGAAGAATCTAGAGCCGGTCGAAGTTTGAAGGAAAATAGGTCACGGCCATAGTTGTGACCGCCTACACAACCGCCTAAACAGGGGCGGTCAGGCACACAACCGCCTGAGGAACCACCTAAACCAGGGCGGACTCCAGGGAGGTCACCAGGCGGTCACCAGGAGGACTCTCAGGCGGACAACAATGTAACCGCCTAGTTTGAGGCGGTTTCACAGGCGGTCAAGACTAAAAACAGTCCCGAAACAGTTTTCTTCTTCGCGCCGACTCTGCAACTCGTATCTGCTCCGCCTACCTTAAATCGCTCACGCATTTCGGCTCTGTCCCCTACAATAAATGAAGCAATCAATGCTTCAATCAATGAAGCAATCAATGCTTCAATCAATGAAGCAATCAACTGCAAATCCTCTACGGAAGACTCTTCCCTTCTTCTATAAATACCCATTCACTGCAACCTTGTACGAGTGCACGGAGAAAACCAGAAAATCACTCACACTCACCTCATCTCATTCTCTTTCAGTAAATCACTCCCGTACATCATTACACTCCATTCATTCCCCAGTTCTCTAATTCCCTAATTCACCCACTTCACTTACAATAACCTACGTACATGTTCGACTCTTCATTCTCTTCATTTCTCCATTCACCAATCACGTCTCCGTGCTATTATTACGTCCAACCTCTGTCTGACTTATTACCAGTTAATATGTTAGGCTAAGGAGGATTTGCTCCGTGCAAGGGTTTTAAATTATGGTTTGTTTAATTATGTAATCAATATTTCTACCGGTTAAAATAAGTACAGTTTGTTACGCTTAAAGGATATCTCTCACCATTCTAATAAATTACATGAATTTATTAAAATGCTTTCCTAAGTCTATTTTGATCAGACCAGGTGATAAATAGACAGGTTAATTAAGCCGTAAATCTGGAGAAAACTTATTATGATTTAATAAGTAAGTATTTACAGATGCAATTATAATTCCTCGAATTTAACGTCCGTTTACATAGTATTGCTCGAACCTTGATTAGACCGAGCATTTTCTGGTAAACGAGTTCTTAAGGGTCTATGACTTAGTCCTTAGGATAATAACAGGAATTTTGCCAAACTAATATATTAAACCGGTAGAGATAACATAATTAATCAGATTATATAAAACCTGAACCCGGAGTTCCATTTAATTCATCTGCACTCAGTTTTCTAATCCGCTTAATATTTTCTCTAAAACAAGTCAATTAACTCCCCCCTTTTTGTGACAAGCTTAGGAACTATTTTATCTCGCTATAAGTCCCACGGTTTGACCCCGGCCGCTTTTGTCTTCTATACTACTGCGACCGGGTTTTAATTTGCAGCCCGACGGATATTTTGAGTATTAATTTTTCTTTTATCAATTTCACCAGTGCTAATCACTCACGATAAATCCACTCTGCAAAATGGCGCCGTTGCCGGGGACTTGATTTAATCTCGTCCCTAAGCCCCGGTTAATTCACCTGTTATATTATAATAATCTGTTAATATATTAAAAACTGTTAATCCAATTTCGGACATATAACCTCGGACATTTGACCTTGGACATCTGACTTCGGACTTTGGACATCTAACTTCTAACATCTTTATATTATTGTTATTTCTTTCCATTGTCATTTCTTTCCATTGTTATTTCATTTCCATTGTCCTTTAATATTCCATTGTCTCTAACTACTAACTTAAAATTTCTTGTCATTTCGTTCCATTGTCATTTCGATTTTCTGTCATTTCTTTCCATTGTCCCTAACTACTAACTTAAAATTTCTATCAACTAATTCCTAACATTTTTATTATTCTAACACATAACCAGTTCTTTTCTCTGTTTTGAGTGGTGAATGCCTTTTACCAGGTCAAACAGTCTCCCAGAAAACATTAATAATCACACGGCTGGTATAATCCAGACGAGCTCGAGAGAACCTTTACTGCGCACCCTAAGGCAGAGACAACAACATATCAAACATTACCACCACAGTGATAGATTCTGACCCGGAAGCTAACATGGCATCTACACCAGCGACAGTGCAAAATATCAACAGGCCGTCTAACCAAGGACAACAGCCTGCTATCATCCTTCCTCACCTTAACCCATCCGAATACGATGAGTGGCAGAAACTGAAGCCATATCATCAAATCAGATGTGTGAAAGAGTTGGGTATGTTTGATGGCACCAGTCCAGACGAAGCCCTGTTACATGTTACAAAATTCTTGCAACATGCCAATAGTCTTACTGCAACCGACGCAGTACTTCAATATGCAAGATTGTCTTTATTCCCACACAGCCTGACGGGAAACGCGAGCAAGTGGTATCATAGCCTAACACCGAGTACCATCGGTACCTGGGACGACATGGCCACCAAGTTCTACGACAAATTCCTACCCCCGAGCCGAACATTGGAGATGACTGCTGAAATCTATAATTTCAAGCAACCAGGGTCGGAGAATATTTGTGAAACTTAGGACCGTTTCAAAGGTCTACTACTTACTTGTCCCCACCATGGTCTGACGAAAGAACAAGTATCACAATTGTTTTACAAGGGCTTGATCGCTCCGTGCAGAACAATGGTGTTATCTTCGTTAGGGGCTGATATTCTGAAAAAGCCAGGAGCACAATTTCTGAACAGTATGGAGTCTCTCTGTGAAGAAATCAGAGACTGGGCCTCCGGTGGATCAAGGAGCGGTACTCCAGGTTTATACCATGTTGGGGAAAGTGATAACAAGTTCGACCAATTGATGAAAAGCCATGAGCAACTCATGGAAAGCAATGCTCAGCAGGCGACAAAAGTGAGCTCTCTGCAGAAAGTGGTTGAGCAGATGGCTATGAATTCCTTCCCCCAGCAAGCTAAGTCGATGATTTCCCGACCACCTACTACCCCTCCAGGCTATGCTCCTCAATCCCAACCATCTCCGACTAATTCTTGTACGCAATGTTGCGGGCCTCATGATTACGATCAATGCCCCCAACTACAAGAAATGAAAGCAGCGGAGGAAGCAAACTACATCACCAACAATTCAGGATACAGACAACCTTGGCAACGTAACATGCAATCCAACCTTCGCTGCTCAAACACAGAAAATATCCAAAACCCACATACCCTTCAACCATCTCAAAAACAGACCTCAATCCAATTTCCAAGGGGGCCAACGGCAATATCAACAACAGTCTTATGGCAATGAAGCTTCAACAAGCCGACCAACTCAACCTCCTTCGAATCCTGAGTCTGATATGTCTCAAATGCAGGAGATGTTTAAGGCGACGATGGGTAAATCCCGGGATACGCAAGAAGAGGTCGCAGCCCTGCGCAAAGACCAAACAGCCTTGCAGTCTCAGATTCAACAACTCCTAACTCAACAAAGACCTCCTGGCCAACTCCCCTCACAAACCAATCCAAATCCAAAAGAGTATGCAAAAGCAATCTACGTAGTAGACCAGCACATCACATTAGCTCAAAGGGAGCAACAACCCGAGAGTGAAATGGTCCCTTAAGTGAAGCAACAGGCTGAGGAAGAATACCTCGACATGAACCAAATGAAGCTCTATGCCAAATTAGTTGCGATAAATGAAATGATGGAAGATCCACTAAACCTCACATCACAGCAACCGAAGAGCGAAACGGTTCATATAGTGGACGACTTACCTGAGGATTTGAGTTACTCTATATCACCACCCCCGTTCGAAAATGAGCAAACGGCATCAAATCTTCTGCTTGAGCTTGAAGACAAGTCATCAGAGGACAACTTCTACGTCAACTTCATGGAGTCTCCTCCCTCTGAAGTCAATTACCATTATTTTCCCTCCTTCTCTGTGCTATATCCAGAAAATGAGGATAGTTACATCCTCAAAAATGAAGAGGAGGAAATGTTCGCTCCCATCAGAACATCCAACAAAACACCAAAATCACCTTCAAGGAGCCATCTCCTTCTGAAGTTGAAATCAATCAGGGCTCTTCCTATGAGCCTCTTCAAAAAGATGAGGATATTTACATCCTCAAATTCGAGGAGGAGGTGCCATCCAACTTAGCTCCTCGCACCGAGGGTCATCCATTGAAAAATCTGGGCCCTTCTCCAAAGAAAATAATGCCCACCCAACCCACCCGTTGAAACCCACTTCCACCTTCATTTCATTCCAGGAGAGGAAATTTACATCCTCGACGCTGAGCACACACCATCACAACCATCTTGCATCCATACGGCTAAACAACAGAGGGAGAATGTTTACATTCTCCAGTTTGAGGAAGCACTACCACACCCGGTTTTCAATACAATATTAATGGCAGCAAACACCTCCTTCAAAACCAGGTTTGTGGAGTTTGTCTTTTCCTACTGAATTGTTACCATAATTCTTGTTTTGATCCAGGTGGTTCGGTCCTACATATTGCCAGTCACCTATTCCCGGTACTACCATTGTCAACATTCATTTATGATCCGGGATAATAAAGAACATACGTCTAGCTAGAGACGTTAAACCCGGGCAGCTTGGTGGGAGGCAACCCACTATCTATCTTGTCTTTCCTTTAATTTAATGTGTGTTTATTTTTGTACTATATTTCCTTTTATTTGTTATAATAAAATGCAGGTTTCACTTGAGTTCTTCTCGTTGTGTAGAATTCTTTACAGGTTCAAATCATGACATTCCACAGCTGCACTCAAGTGTGGGGGAGCTCTACACATTCTACCAAATCTGGGGAGTACACTCTTTCCTTATTAATTGCATGCCCTATTAATTTTATTCCATCTACGCAATGAGGGCATTGCTTGACTTTAAGTGTGGGGAAGAGCCTTTTCAGGGCATTTGTGCTTAAATTGTTAAATCTCTCTGCTTATCTTGCATTTGTTCAAAGAAATTAAAATTATGTACCCTGCCAATGTAGGTTGTTCTCTTAAAAACAAATACTATTATGAACTGTGGGATAAATGGTACAAATTTTAAATTTCATTTGATTACTTTTGAGGAGCATTTTTCTTATGCGGTGTGACCCAATAATCTGCAAATGGTTGGATTTTATTGCTCAGGGTTTCTTTCTGTCTCTCTTAGGGATTGCTAAGGGGTACTCTCTGTTAAAAAAGAAGAATACAAAATAATAAGGGACTTCGAGACACCATTGGTAACCAACAAAAGAGAGTTGGTGTTCTTGAATACAAAGGCATTATGCCTACATTTCTCATCCCTCATGCAAAAGTGAAGCAAATGCATAAATCTTTTCTTCCTTTTATTTTCTCCTCAAATGCCCATTCTTGAAAGAAGTTGGCCATGGTAAAAGTTCTCGGAGTCACCTAAACAAAAGAAACATTGAAGTACCTTACATCATACCCGAAACTCTATATTTGTTTTACCCTGAGCACACCTATGCCACCAACAGATAATTTTTCACACTCCTCAATAAGTTGTAAAGATCATGAATTGTTTACCTCTTTATCCTACCCTTCATAATAATATTTGTTAGTATTGAGCATTTCCTACTTGCTTAGGTACGTGGTTTTGCTTGAGAACAAGCAAAAAGATAAGTGTGGGGGTGTGATAAGTGTCCAAATGAGCATGTTTTATAGGTGTATTTCATATATAATATTAGCACTTTTCTTGCTCATTTCTCTACTTTGGTTAACTTTCCTCTAGTTTATGTTTTATTGTTTATCTCACAAAATTATTGGTTTAACATGAGGAAAACCAAGCCGGGAGTGAAGTAGACGAAGAGACGAACGCGTAGACGCAAACGGCTCAGAAAACGGGATCCAAACGAAGAATCTAGAGCCGGTCGAAGTTTGAAGGAAAATAGGTCACGGCCATAGTTGTGACCGCCTACACAACCGCCTAAACAGGGGCGGTCAGGCACACAACGCCTGAGGAACCGCCTAAACCAGGGGGACTCCAGGGAGGTCACCAGGAGGATCTCAGGCGGACAACAATGTAACCGCCTAGTTTGAGGCGGTTCACAGGCGGTCAAGACTAAAAACACTCCGAAACAGTTTTCTTCTTCGCGCCGACTCTGCAACTCGTATCTGCTCCGCCTACCTTAAATCGCTCACGCATTTCGGCTCTGTCCCCTGCAATAAAGAAGCAATCATGCTTCAATCAATGAAGCAATCAACTGCAAATCCTCTACGGAAGACTCTTCCCTTCTTCTATAAATACCCATTCACTGCAACCTTGTACGAGTGCAGGAGGAAAACCAGAAAATCACTCACACTCACCTCATCTCATTCTCTTTCAGTAAATCACTCCGTACATCATTACACTCCATTCATTCCCCAGTTCTCTAATTCCCTAATTCACCCACTTCACTTACAATAACCTACGTACATGTTCACTCTTCATTCTCTTCATTCTCCATTCACCAATCACGTCTCCGTGCTATTATTACGTCCAACCTCTGTCTGACTTATTACCAGTAATATGTCAGGCTAAGGAGGATTTGTCGGGCAAGGGTTTTAAATTATGGTTTGTTTAATTATGTAATCAATATTTCTACCGGTTAAAATAAATACAGTTTGTTACGCTTAAAGGATATCTCTCACCATTTTAATAAATTACATGAATTTATTAAAATGCTTTCCTAAGTCTTTTGATCAGACCAGGTGATAAATAGCAGGTTAATTAAGCCGTAAATCTGGAGAAAACTTATTATGATTTAATAAGTAGTTTACAGATGCAATTATAATCCTCGAATTTAACGTCCGTTTACATAGTATTGCTCGAACCTTGATTAGACCGAGCATTTTCTGGTAAACGAGTTCTTAAGGGTCTATGACTTAGTCCTTAGGATAATAACAGGAATTTTGCCAAACTAATATATTAAACGGTAGAGATAGCATAATTAATCAGATTATATAAAACCTGAACCCGGAGTTCCATTTAATTCATCTGCACTCAGTTTTCTAATCTGCTTAATATTTTCTCTAAAACAAGTCAATTACCCCCCCTTTTGTGACAAGCTTAGGAACTATTTTATCTCGCTATAAGTCCCACGGTTTGACCCCGGCCGCTTCTGTCTTCTATACTACTGCGACCGGGTTTAATTGCAGCCCGACGGATATTTTGAGTATTAATTTCTTTCTTTTATCAATTCACCAGTGCTAATCACTCACGATAAATCCACTCTGCAATTTTCTGATAATATTTATTCTGGAAATTTAGCTTTTAATTCATATTATAAGCAAATTTCTTTAACACATGAAATAACCTCAAAATAGAAATAAAAAAAGGTTTCCAAAATTAAAATGAAATTGTCACATGGTTAGCATGACTACATACAGTCATAAACCTGAAATTATTTTATTTGGAACCTTAACCCAAAATTTAAAAGAGAAATTCAATCATTTTTACAATTTTCTCTCTCCTATGGGAAATACCGAAATCAAAACAAAACGTCATGAAATTTTAGCACAAGATAGAGGACGATTATTAGAGACTAATGCCGTTAGAATTTCCTTATTTCGACTTTCCAGTAATAAGTTATGAATGATGGGATATTCTAGATTGTGAGATTTTATCTAATCGGGTATTTATCAAAATAACCCGATTCAACTCTCAAAATTCATTAAAAATCATCCTTATCGGCAGTTAAAATTTCATAATTTTTCACGGCCTGCAACATTTTAACAAATCAGATACCCTTAGAGCATAAAATCAGGGTTTTAGATAAAAATCTTGTTCTATCAACAATGGCCTTGCTCTTTCTATAAAAGGACCTTCCAAAAACGACCTAGGGCGGAGGAAAACACTTCCAAAGTCAGAAAAACACAGCCTCAAACTTCTCTCCACGTTTTACCTCCAAGCCTAAATCAATACCGAAACGCTGCAAAAAGCACTCCGAAATCACCAAAAAACTCTCCTTTCTTTTCTCCATTGAATTCCAAGCACCAAAAAACATATAAAAAACCAAAAAATAGAAGAAACACGCCTTAGCAGCATAAGAAGAAGGGATCGAAGCTCAATTTGAAGTCACTCCAGAACAGGCATAAAACGAGCACCAAAAGATCCCCGATGTGAAGAGTCTCATTAAACCGAAGGTAAAACAGGTTGAAATCAAATTTTTCTGACTTTGCTCGACTTTAACTATTCGTGTTTAAATTTTGGAGTCGAATTGACTTTTTTACCGCTCCTGGATAACTTTTGCTTTCGCTTCTGCCCAATAACTTGTTTGCTAAGTTTCGTGTTTAATTCGAATTCAAAATATAAACTTCTGATCACTAACGTGCTTAGAATCTTTCAGGTTACCTACCCATAAATTTTTAGCCAAAAACACCACCGGGAGCCACCCAAAGGCCGCCGTCCGAGGGCGGTCCGCACCCACGGACGCTATGTCCGGGGTCCTGGACGCCCAGTCCGTAAGCCCGGACGCCCCCGGACGGTGGCGGGATATTTTTATTTTCAAAAGTTAGGGTTTTATAAAACATGTCCGAGCCCACGGACGTCTTGTCCGTGGCCCCTGACTTTTCAAAATCTCGTTTCTGTTTAAATTCGACTTTTATGTTCACAAAGGTTAACTAGGGTCCGTGGGTTCGGACATTAGGTCCGTAGCCACAGACGGAAACAAAATTTGACCTAATTCTGCCTCCAAAACCCTAGTTTAGGAATCTTTAATTTCGCTTTAATTTTCTGTCAAAAAATGCTAAAAAACACAAAAAACAGAAGCTTGCGCACTTAGGTTAAAACGACTCGTAATAAGCCGTGATTAAACTAAGTAGAGGAAAAACGACTTCTAGGGGTAATGAAAGTAATTGAACCCTAAATAAGTCGAATACCAAGCCCCCGAACCCGAACTCTCCTTTCCTAATTTGATCTAGGTTAAAATTAGGTGGCGACTCATAATAGGTTCCAGTGAGCTAGCCTAGGTTTTTAATAATTATTGTTGTATGACATAGGTATTAACCTTAGGTTATAAGTGGACCTAAAACCCGACTAGATCCTAATCAACTTAATCAACATAGGATAGGGTTTAAAATCGAGGCTCACAATAAACTAAGCTAATCTGGTGAGTAGTAGTCTGCTTAGTCCAAATGTGAAAGAGCTAGACTTCAACCAGCCCGTATCACGTGTGAGACAATGCCTGGAGATAGTTTGTACACAACAATAATTACATTACAAATCCAATAATTTAATAGTTTGGCAAAATTTTCTGGGAATTCCGACAGAATCACCCCTAAAATATAGGGTTTCACCACAATAGAAATAATCAACCACAGTACAGAAGAATTTCAGTAATTTCTTAAGAACGTTTTATCAAAAATATATTTGATCGAACAAAATGCATCTTCCTATAATTTGCCCAACTAATCAACCATAGTCAAACACTTATTCCCCATTTAATTTCTAACCAAATTTCTCCATAACTACGTGGCTATATTTATATGCCCAAACGCATTATATTTCTCGCCTAATAAACACATTAATCGCAAGTCCATTTGGACACAACCAGCAAATAAAAATTAGCACATAGTACAAGAGGCGACAGTTTGGTTTGCAAATTAAATTAATCCCAAACACTTAATCCTAATAAACACATTAATCCCAAACAGAGCATGTATGTTCCTGATCGACAGTTTGGTTTTGTAAAATTTCGCCATAACTACGTGGCTATATTTGTATGCCCAAACAAATTATATTTTTCGCCTAATAAACACATTAATCCCAAGTGCATTTGGACACAACCAGCAAGTACTAAAAATCAGCACATAGTACAAGAGGCGACAGTTTAATTGGTTTGCAAAATTAATCCAAAACACTTAATCCTAATAAACACATTAATCCCAAACAGAGCAAGTTTATATGTTCCTGATCGACAGTTTGGTTAGCAAAATTACCTCCAGCAGAATCAAGAATAGAGGCGATAGAGCATGGATCGATGTTCCTTTTCGCTAGTTGGGTTGAAAAGTTACTACAGATCAGTGAAGGGAGGCGACGGGCATGTATGTTCCTGTTCGATCGTGGGTTGCAAAATTAATTAGAGTGAAAGAGCAGGGCATATATTATGTATATGTTCCTGTTTGCAGACTTGCTCAATTACCGAAACAGAGGCGACAGGCATGCATGTAAATGGCCTTCACCAGTTTGGGTTGCAGAGATCGATTGATGATCAGAGAATGAAGATGCCCGCGCAATATCAGGAGAAAGCAACGCGCTAGTAGGCGCGGGAGATGAAAAGCGGCGGCGACGGCATGGACGGCGATGGTAGTGGCGGCGACGGCAGTGGCGACGATGGTAGTAGCGGACGGTACTGGGGTATTTCGTGAGCTCAGTCGATCGAGAGCTAGAGGGTTGTAACAGAGAGCGCGGGAGAGATTAAAATTTTTTGGGAAGAGATTTAGTAATTCAGGCAACATAAAGAACGCTTCACTTAAGAAGAGTTTTTTATGCTGAGAGTAAGTAACATAAAGAACGCTTCTAAAGTGAAGTGTTCTTTATGCTGAGCGTTCCAAAGACATAAAAAACGCTTTATAGGTGAAACATTCTATTATATGTTACATACAAAGAACGCTTATTTACCAAGTGTTTTTTTTTTGTTTTTGGACGCGATACAATAAAGAACGCTTCTTAAGTGAAATGTTTTTTAAAATGTCCGGCCTAAAGCATAAATATAACGCCTTACTTTATAATCATTTTTTAATATGCTAAAAAAATGATTTACAAATATAACCGTTTTAAAAAGGGCATTGTTTATTCTTTTTTTTCCCGCAGTGGGTTAAAGACGCAAAAAGTGTGTCAACAAACTAGAATGACATATATTTTTGAATAAGAATCACATCCTAAAAGGACAGATATTATTTAACGGAGGGAGTATTAAACTTATTGTCTTTGTCTTCAGGGGCGGAGTGATAATTCCAAATTGGGAGGGGCGAAGATATTTTTTCCCTCAACATATAGCATATATTTTGATTATATATTAAGTATCTAATGTCATGTGTTTGTTGTGTTTTGAAAAAAACAATCATGTATCAACAACAAAAAAAGGGAAAATTCACAATATGCCACGATTTGAGTTTATAATTCACGATATACCCCTTTTTTAAAAGTTGTCCCTAATATATCACGATTTAAGTTTGAAATTCATAAAATACCATTGTCTGGTAACGGATGTTGAATTCGCCATTAACCCTCTATGGACAATGACCAAAATGCCCCGGACGGAAAGTTTGAATATTTTTTTAAATTTTTTTAATAGCGTTTATTCGACTGTACAAGGACTATTTTTTTAAACAACTTTAAAGTACACTTGTTTGGTTTCACAGTTTATAATATGTCACTATTTAAGTTTTGTAGTTTACAATATGTCACTGTTTGAGTTTTGATGTTCACAAAATGCCCCTGTTTTTCCTGTAACGGCTAGTTTTGAGTTCAAATGGCTAGTTTGAGTCCAACAATTCTTTTTGCCTTTATTAAGATTTTCTTATCATATAGGTAGAGCACAAACACCATAATAAAGCCATGGCCATCTTTACAACTACAATCAATAAAAAGTTTCAAACAATTCATTACAAATGTGGAGCCCTATCAAATTTTAGTACGCCCTTCCAACCGAAGTGTCTTTACGGGAGAGGGTAAGGTTTGATGGAGCTCCACATTTGCAATGAATTATTTGAAATTTTTCATTGATTGTAGTTGTAAACATGGTCATGGCTTTAGTATGGTGTTTGTGCTCTGTTTATATGATCAGAAGGTCTTTATAAAGATAGAAAAACACTTGTTGGACTCAAACTATCCTTTTGAACTCAAAACTAGTTGTTACAGAAAAAATATGGGTATTTTGTGAACATCAAAATTCAAACAGTGAAATATTATAAACTACAAAATTTAAATAGTGGCATATTGTAAACGGTAAAAACAAACAAGGGTACTTTGTGTACTTTTAAAGTTGTTTAAAAAAAATAGTCGTTGCACAGTTGAACCAATGCCATTAAAATTTCCTTTTTTAAAAAAATCAAACTTTCTATCAGGGGCATTTTGGTCATTGTCCAGAGAGAGTTAAGGGCGAATTTAACGTCTTTTACCGGACAGTGGTATTTTGTGAATTCCAAACTCAAATCGTGGCATATTAGGGACAACTTTCCAAAAAGGGGTATATCATGAATTACAAACTCAAATCGTGGCATATTGTGAATTTTCCCAAAGCCAAAACACATGATATATGTCTACTACATTGTAAATCTTTAAACAAAAGATCACTGACAAATAATTCCTCATGCCAAACGAAAATAATTCATAACACAGTAATCCTTTATCTATCTTGAACGCACATGCAAAATGAGTTTTTTATATATATGACAAGTTACATGTAGATATACGTACAAAATAAAGGTAAATTGACAAGTAAACGAATTAAAAATAAATGTACCTTGTGCACTTTGAATTGTGAACGTCTCTCTTTCATAAAGTTGAAGTCATCGATTATCTTATCAGTAGAAAATGTCTCACCAATCTCCCTTTCAATATTAACAATCAAGTAGCTGCGTACAAACTCATAAGATATACTACTATGAAGTCCAGTCTACAAGATTTCTCTTTGGCTTAAAAAAATACATCTATTTTTCTTACAATCTTCATAGTGAATATCAAAAGTACATAAACTTAAACAATGTTAGTTGAACAATAACAAAGTATGTAATTTTCACAAGGATACTATTTTTTATTTTATAAGCATACTCATAATTAACTTCTAATAGAAAGAGCTAAGTTTTTTTACACAAACAACAATAATTTAAAATGCAAATTGAAAATAAAAAAAGAAACTCGGTTGAAGTTTGAGACGGTGGTTTTATATACCAAAAAAAAAAAAAAAAAAAACAATACCTTTTTTCAAATTTGCAGAATTCAAAACTGAAGTAAAGTCCTTTCCATTATTTATATGAGAGAGAAATCCATTTGAGACGGAAAAAAAAAACATTTCAGTTTGCTTTATGATTTTTTACTTGGTGGGGCCAAACTCTGCCTATGTTTGTCGCCACTTCAAAACTCTAGATTCACCTAAAAAGCCAATTAATCAGGGTCATAAAGGAGGATATAAGTCAAAAATCTCACTCCAATTATAAGATTTATTTTACTTTAACTGCAGAGCTAAATTTTACTTGAGCTTGATCTCCTTTGGAACTGGATACGGGGCCTCTCTTCAACACCAAAACATAAAATTTGGGCACCTTATAATTTGACTAAATGTAGTATAAAATTCGAAAAATATACAATACTAGAATTACATTTAAATAAAATCTTAAATGCAACATTATTTGTAAAACTACTGCAAAAAAGCTGCAAATATATAAGCTCTTTATGATTAGCTAAAAAGGATGTGTCTCCGCCCCCTTATAAGTAGTATCTTTAGACGTACATTTGGATCAACCAATTCACCTTATCTCAAAGGTAGCCCTCTCGTAGCTTGCCGATGGTAATGGCTTCAAATGGTTCGGAGAGATTACAAGCATTCGAGTAGGAACCATGAATCTGCTGGGCCACAAACAACATAGTCGGTCTTGATTCTGGTTTCATTTGTGTGGATAGTAAAGCCAGTAGAACCACGCGCGCCACTTGAAAAAGCTACTCTTCCAGTAGGCGGAGGTAGCTTCTGATCCAACACCTGCTCCAAAGTTAGAGAATATCCGTCGCTGTTTTTTGAGAACAAAAGAGTCAAGAGTTCCCCTGGATGCTTCCTCATCATAATCTCCAAAGCCACTACACCAAAGCTGTAAACATCACACTTTTCCGTTGCCCGCTCCATAAGGGCCAACTCTAAAGAAGCATAGCAGTATTATTAATTAAAGATGTGCACATACGCACTTGGCTCTTTATCTATGAATTGACATGCATGCATTGAAAAAGAATGTTGATCTTGAAAGTACTGAGAAAATGAAGCCACAAATACAAATAATGAGGACATTTAGCTCGCAATGAAAAGCTTAATCCATGATCTAATTAATAAGATTGGTAAATAAAATAAAAGGGGATTGTGAATCACCTGGAGCCATATAGCCGTGCGAGCCAACAACAGAGGTCCAACTAGACTTATCGGAGCCAAGAATCTTAGCTGTCCCAAAATCTGAGAGTCTTGCCTCGAATTCTCTATCAATCAAGACATTGCCAGTGGATATGTCACGATGAATTATGGGTGGTAAGCAATCATGGTGAAGATAAGCAAGAGAATGAGCTAATCCCTTCACAATGTTTACCCTCACTCCCCAACCCAATCCTCTGTTTCTTCATTATTATCGTATAACACTTTTTTCAAACTTCCCCTCTCGATGTAATCATAGATCAGGTAAAACCTTCCCCTTCTCGAACAAAAACCATGAAGCTTAACGATGTTCCTGTGTCTCACTTCAGTTAGTGCTCGAATCTCATTCTCAAAACTCCTCTGCTTTAATATGGATACCAAATTGTTGCTTGAAGATGTACTTTCCAAGAGTTTAAGCTGCTTCACAGCCAGCACTTGACCAGAAGAGAGATGCGCTTTGTAAACAGTCCCAAATCCTCCTCTGCCTATGCAATACTTGTGGTCAAAGTCTTTGTTGCAATTACAATTTCACTAAACATGAATCTGCCTTCTTTTATTATAGATACTTCCTCTTGATCTGCATTCCTTCCCTGAAGATGTGGGCGCTTGTCTTTGCGAATATAATAGAGTTTAAAAAAAGCGGCAACAAATAGCCCTAGGGAGAAGATGCAAGCTATGGGGACAATTGTTTTGATGAGCTTTTCCTCCTTATTGCGGTGAGACTGGATGTTTGAAGAATTTTGATTGCAAGGAGATAATCCCTGCGCAATACCACACAAACCCGAGTTCCCAACATACAGTCCTTTTTCAAAGATCGTTCCGTCTGGGATGCCACCAGTAAGATTGTTGTAGGAGAAATCCACAGAGCCTAGACTACCCATAGATGAAAACGAAGATGGGATGGTGCCTAAGAAATGGTTATGAGAAAGATTCAGGATCTGTAGTGATGTGAGCTTGGCGAGTTTTTCAGGTATTGTACCTGAGAGCGAGTTGCTACTTAAATCCAACCGTGTCTGAAGGCTACGAATGTTTCCCAGCTCGGGTGGAATCTTACCAGAAAATCCGTTATGGCTTAGGTTCAAGCTGAACAATTTCTCACACTGCCCAAGTTCTGCAGGTATTAACCAGTGAAACTATTGTCTGATAGGTCAAGTGTCTCTAACCATCTTAAACCGCCCAAACTTGTAGGCACTGCACCGGTTAGGTGATTACGGCTCAGATTGAGATTGTACAAGAGGCTTAGATGTCCAAGTTCATCAGGGATCTGACCCGATATCAGATTCGAATTGAGGATTAAAGATCGCAAGTTTCTCATTCTCCCAAGTTCGGACGGAATTTGCCCTGAAATTTGTTGTTGTCCAGTTCCAAATCTGTTAGATTGACGCATTCTCCCCACAGAGCAGAAATCTCTCCAACAAATTGGTTCCACTTACTTTGAGATATGTAAGATTTGGGTGAACACCAAATATAGTTGACAAGTTTCCTGTGAATTGGTTCCCATCTAACCGAACCCTTTCCAAACTTGAGCAATTCCTCAGACAACCGGGGATAGGACCTGTGAAGTTGTTCCCGTCGAGAGTTAGCTTAACAAGAGAGAAGCTACTGCATAGGTTAGGCGGGAGCGTTCCGAGAAAGGAGTTATCCGAGAAACCAACCCTTTTAAGATTAGCCATTTTAGTGCCCAAGTCTTGCGGAACAATACCCTCAAATTTGTTCCCACAAACATAGAGTATCACCAGGTTGGTGAGGTTGGCCAAGCTGCTTGGAAGTTCTCCATAAAATCGGTTAGTGTTTATGTCAAATATGGCTAAAGAGGTAAGCTTATAAATCTCTGGTGAGATTCTTCCACCAAGATTGTTGTGGAACAGCTTCAAGAGACTGAGATTTCTGAGGTTCCACATGGTTCGAGGGATTTTACCACTAAGTTGATTTGCAGAGAGATCAAGCTTTGACAGTTCGTGCAGGTTCCCAATCTCTGCAGGGATTGATCCCGTGAACATATTCTTGTACATGTACAGAATATTGAGCTTCTTCATAAGACCAATTTCAGGATGGATTTTCCCCTTAAATTGGTTCTTGTGCAGATACAAATTGATCATTTCGGTCCAGTTAGACAAAAAAACTGGAGAGATTTCCCCCGATAATTGATTTCGTGTAGTCGCAGGTCAGACATCTTCCTAAGATTGGCCAGAGAAAAGGGTAGAGGCCCAAAGAGCGAACAATTGTGTAAATCAAGGTATGTAAGATTTGAACAGAGACCAAGTGAAAAAGGAATGTTGGAGCTCATGCTAATTGAGTGTAGGTCGAGTCGTTTGAGGTTCTTAAGGTTTCCTATTTCTGAAGGAACCCGCCCTCGAATGAGCTTCCATACAATTCTAGAGCCTCCAAACTAGACATCGAAGTGATTCCATCGATTATGGAGCCGCTGAACTTGTTATTCGCCAACCCAAGCCCCTTGAGGCTGAATAACTTTGTAATATTAGGAGATAATGACCCTTCAAACTGATTCGTCGAGAGATTAAGATACATGAGGTTTGGAAGACCAGTAAATAAAGTTTCTGGGATTGATCCAGTGAATTGGTTCATTGACAAATCTAGAAAACGTAAGTTGTGACAGGTGAGAAGGAAAGACGGGAACTCAGAGGCCATTCTATTGTAGAAGAAGCTCAAGTGCCTGAGTAATGGCATGCTGCCGAACCCTTTCCAATCTTGTGGATTTTCTAATAAGTTACCCCCTAGGTCTAGGTACCTCAGTTTATGCAAGCGGGTAATCTGAAATGGCATCTTACCATTGAGATAGTTGTCATAAACAGTGAAATATTCAAGCTGTTTTAACTGACCAATTTCATATGGAATTGAGCCACTGAAGTGGTTATGCGACAGGTCCAAATGGATGAGATTTGAAAGTGCGCGGATGGTTGATGGGATTGTTCCTTCAATGTGGTTGCTGCTGAGGTTGAAGCTTGTTAGGTTTGAAAATGCCGAAAAATTGAACTGGGCGAGTGAACCCGTAAGTCCTAATGCAGACACGTCAATGAGGGCAACATGCACTTCAGATGGGCTGCAATGAATCCCAGTCCAATTCTTGCACATGTTCCGAGTGTTTGAGGGGCTCCAAGAGGCGAGAGAAGCAGAATCAAGCAGGCTTTCCTTCCACTGGATTAGAGCCATTGCTTCTGCTTCTTTGTTGGCAGAAACCATTGTAATTGTGGAATACAGTAGCCAAACCAGAAGAACTGTTTGTTGCTTAGCCATGGCTACAGCTACAAAAGCTTCTTACTCAGAAAATAATTAACAGCACAAGGATGGAATATCAGTAATGTTGATCTCTCCTCTTTTTTTTTTTTTTTATTCTCTACGTGCGCGAGGGGAGCTGACCTTTTGAACGAAGTGCTTCAACTCCAAGTGCATTAACCATGGAAAACTGAGTACTAAATGTCAACTATTCTTATGTTAGTGACAAACGGGGCCAGCTTACATATTCATGATAGCCATGCAGTGCAGGGGATATTAGAATGTTCGACGACAAGTTGGTGCCCCGGAGGTTACGCTGCTGCAGTATTAATCGCTGAATATTCTAGTCAATAGGTCACTTCATCCATTAGGGCATGATTATCAAACAACCCAAATTATTTAGGTTCTTAACACTATCTTTCTTATTTCTCTCACAGCCATATCATTTTAAAAATCATGTCTAATTTTTACCAACATCAGAGAACCCATTGTTTGGTTTTAAACTCTATCCATTTGCCATATCATTTTATTTTTACTTATTAAGTATTATATGAATACAAATATCAATCTTTAATTATTATTACTACTATTTTAATAATACACAAATAATCTTAGCATAATATTTTATGCATGATTGAAGTTTATTATATTTTTGAAAAAAAAAAAAATACAATTATTATATGTATTATTAATGTAACTTTTATTTTTTCACTCGATATTTAGGATTAAAATATTATAATAAAGTTTGAAATGAATACATTGGTACATATATATTTCTCAAGTATATTTTAAAATTTTATTTTTATATCATCAAAATACAAAAAATTAGTATTAATTTACCTAAAATAAATATATATTAAAAATAGGAAAACATAGTCAATATGGATCTCATGTTATAGAGAATGAGATTTTAAGAATTTTGATGTATTTATATTATTATTAGTTTTTAAAATATTAAGGTTATAAAATATTTAAGATTTATTTATTTATATTTAACATATTATAAATAGAGAAAAAAGATAGTGGGTCCCATTAATACGTTCTTAAAAAGTTCTTCCCGAAGAACCTAAAATTAGAATTCTTACACCTCTCTCTCCACATCATATTTTTATATTTATTTTTCACTTAAGAACCCATAAGAACCATTGATAACCATGCTCTTAGTTACGGAAATGGTCCCTAATTCCAAGTCAGTCATTTGATGAAATACCCCAAACCTTAATGTGCTAATTAATTATGTAATTATGATTTTCTAAGGCTAATTAAGTCCTTAAGAATATTGGGGAAGAAAGAGAAACCAAAAGAAATAAGAAAACGCGCAAAACGCGCAAAACGTGAAAACACGTATTTAATTATCTTAGGAGGTATATAACCTAAACTATGGTTATAAATATATTTTTATACCCTAATTACACACTAAGAGCATGTGGAAAAAATTCCCGAAGAAAACGGATCCAAATAATGCGTTAAAACACTAACGAAGTGTTAAAGCGCGTTTTCGAGAAAACCCGAAAACGTGACTTTAAATAGTTAAATGACCCCGTAAAAGTTATAGTTGATCATATAACTATAATTAAACGTTAATGGGAGCTTAAGAACCCATTAAAATTACAGAAACAAGAAAATCTGGAAAATGGGCCCAGATTAGCGAATAGTGTAAAACCAGGAACTTATGGGGTGTAAATTGTAGTAGAGTAAAGTACCCTCCCTCATTTGTAATAATAGTGTAAAAACCAGTAACGTCCCGGTCGTGCACGTTTGTTTGGGAGTTGATATCTATAGTTGATTTAACTCCCTCTCTGGTATTGGTTGTCTTTCCTTCTTGGATTACAACCTCCCACAAGCCTAATAAGAGGCTTTCCTACCTTGATTATTATTCAAGATTAGGGGGATATGTGTATGGTGTGATCATGTCTATATTAATAGTGACACATCTAAGTAATGTTATGTGTATTGGTGCGCTCTGGTCTATACTAAGACCGACACATCTAAGCAAAGTAATTGTGTACGGTATGTTCGGAACTATATTATAACCGACGCATCCTATGTAAAGTATACGCTCTCTCGGAAGAACAGTAAGTTATTGTGTAACGAGCTCAACATGGGATTGGGAATATTCTCTAGGCTCTAATAAGACGGCTAACTTTAATTTCGGACCGTGTCCTTATGAGACTCGTTCCCGAGTTATAATATGTGTATGTTAATGTTTGATGTGTGTGGTAAGGTTGAATACGTTGATCACAGATATCGACCCCACGTTACTATAAGAAGAATGTAAGTATAACCCAATTAAATGAGTAAGTGTCGTCTAACATGGAATTAGCTTCATTACGGTAGAAACCCTCACGGGTAAAGAACACAACAATGTGATCTAACAAGTGTTGATGTGCTCAATCCTATTGTTTGGATGTGTGCTAAATACTCGTGTGTTATGTGTTTATGGTTTCACATGCATGATTTAAATATAATAAACCGCATGCTTAGACGACAATTAGTTGTGCGTGGCCCGGTAGTATGCGGGCTGCACGATTACCATACAAGCAAAGGTGCTAAGCCCCTTGGGGGCCAGCCTTTTTCATTTCTGGTACAATGAAGCTGACAACCGTTCGAGAGTAGGGCGAGGTGGTTTCTTGTGTGTGGGTAGTTACTTAATTACTTAAGTATTGTAGGCGTAGTAAGACCGAAACTGTTGTCAGCATCAATTTGTAGATACTCGGTACAGTTGGATTGTAATTGTATTGGTTTGCAGTTTAGGAACGGATTGTAATGTAAAGTGTAGGGCTCGGTAATCTAGTCCATCAGACCGGTACGTTATGTAAGTATTAGCCTTGTTAGCCATGTGGGTGGCTAACGGTGTGTAACACCCATGGAGTAAGTCAAGTGTTAGGTGTATTATCTGCTGCTAATGGTTGTTAAGTACATTGTTTATAGTTGGGGAGTTACAAAAAGTGGTATCAGAGCGAAGTATCGCTCTGATGATTGGAAATACCTTGCTTAGGAAGTACCGAGTTAGGAGTTTAAGACTTGGGTAAGGTTGAGTGATAGCGTGAGAGAGACGCTTAAGGCAGTGAAGTACCAGTGAGTACTGGAAACCTACAATATCCTCCCCGCCCTCCAACAACCCCCGTTTTATAAATCGGGAAAGAACGCCAGAGAGATGGAAAGTCCACTCATACTCGGGAAAAATCCGATCTGGCTGTTATAAATTATTTCTGTAAGAACTAAAACCTATTGTACAATAGATCCCAAGAACGGGAATTCCCAGAGACGGTTCCCGCCTGAACGACGGTAACTGCACCTAATAGTGGAAAATTGAAGAATCCTATGCAAAGGAGAATGGAATTTCCGGCAGCATGGGTCGACATGCTTAGCAGTCGAGAGATCCTTGACTGACCACCAAAAAGGAACGCACTAGCAGTGCAACGAAGCAGAAAGGTGAAGTAATGAGACCCGAGACACATGTCTACGGGACCACAATTGCTGGATAATACAGCCAGTGGTGTACTAACCGACTAAAAAGCTCGTCAAGAGTGGATAACCCCAAACCTACAGCGCCTAAGAGGCTGTAATACCTGATTTTCATAGTTCAGATAACTATGGGGGTATTAGTGAAACATACTTCTATAGGACTACGAAGTAGTACCTGAACAAGAATCAAGTCTTGGTAACCACGGCAAATGCGTGGGGACGAACATTAAGGAAGAACATAGAGTTAAATGAGTGAAAGTCGCCCTAATTAATGACTACCATGTCAAGGCCAATGAGAGTCACTCGGATGTTTTATTATCAAGATTGTAAGGTCGAAGGACGAGCCAACAAGGCTACCGATTACGGTAATGATAAAAGTAGTACCACAACCAGTATGTGTTGAACCGATAACCCGCCAGCAGGGCGCACTTGCCATGGCAAGTGCCGCTATAACAGAGCTATTCGGGGGAATTTTAATGACTATGAAGTACTTAGTAGAGTACCGTATTGACGGATGGAGTAATTATAGAATCAAGAATCCAAGAATTTGAAGAGTGAAACCTGGAAGGGTTAGCGGCCTAACCATTATATTCGAAAATATACCAGTCAGTGAGAAGCTAGACTTGTTCAGGCATGTAGATATTTTAAATACTGTAAAGAATCTTTTTTTAAACTTAACTTCTCTTTCAAAACCATATTTACTTCAAACCCTCTTTCAAAACCAAATTTTCTTCCAAGCTTATGCTATTTCAAGCATTCTTTTAAACCCAAATTTCTTTCAAACCTCAGAATGATCTTGAGAGACCAAACCAGAGGACCTACACTGGCCTTAGCGCCACACGGTAGGTAAGTTATACCTAGTTCAACTTGAACAACCTTAGAACAATCCTACAACACGAGGGTATTAACCCGAGGGAAGGAATCCAGTTCGTACTAGACACAGACAGTGGACAAATTTCCCGTAATATAGTTCGGGAAGCACCAAAGGTGCATTATCATCAGACGATATAAGAGGAGTTAATAAAAGAATACTTCACATAGGGTGTGACGAACACTACGAGTATACGAAAATGAAATGTGGGACGACCGCACTCCGAAGGAGCTTGCGGGCCTGACGAACCTACTTATAGGTTAGTCGGGTAAGTAGCAATGTATTAGTAGGGTGCCCCACATATGTATATGAGTGGAGTACGGAACACGGGGAGTAGTCAACTCCATACTACGGTCAGCAGTGCAAGCATTAGGCCAGAGTAATCGATTACCGTGAACAATGGAAGTAAAGAACACTATGAAGCTAACGATTCTAAAGGAGTTTGAGAACTCATTCCAGGAAAGGAATAAGAGTTATGGAGTGCAAAGAGCACAAGTTGATGAGTATAGACAATTGACATGTCCCAAGATGTGTAAAGGGAACACAAGATAGCAGGATGAATACCCGGCTTAAACACAGTAAGCCAGACGCCTAATATGGACACGTTAAGGTCCAATGAACGGGATGGAATTCCCTAAATGATCACCTAGGCTATCAGGGGATAACGATCTTCACCGAATAGGATATTAAACCCAGCCAAGAACAAGTGGCATAGTTATTAAACATACCCATAAGTACAAGCCAGATGTAATGGCATAACTTAGCAACACCCTGGAGCAATCCTTGAAGGGTGTTTAGGTCAACAAAAGTTGAACGAAATATCATGATAGAAACACAAAAGTTGAAACAAATACTCGGTTTAAACACGAAGGGAACCCACTTAACAGTAGAACCCTGAGTTGCCAAAGAGGCAACCTGACATTCCTAAGGGGCATCCCATGAAAGGAAGCTTGATACAACGACCTTATTAGGGAGCCCAGAATCACCTCCAAACCATGTGATGGTGTACGGAGAAGTAAAATTTGTGTGAACAGCCTACAATGAGTAGAGCTCGAGACAATGAGACTTATAAGCCCCAAACAAATGTGTTATGTAAATTTAATTGACTACAAAGGTTTTGTTATACAAGTGAATAGAGCGGAGAACGAACCACTGCTTTAAGAGTGGGGATACCTCTCGACACTGTGAGACCACGGTAGTGGTAATTATGTGAACAAAGTTCAAGAAATAAGTTAAATATTGACCGTGTTTTTATTGCCAACGAATGATTGGAATAAGAATAATACTAAAAAGGAGCTCTCATACCAATTTGGGAAAACCGGAAGAGTAGTGAGTTTAATAGCAACCACCATTGGTGTGTGATATGAAGTGTAGAGTGAACAAGGCTCAAGGAGCATAAAGACTCGAAGAGTAGTGTATTCAGTAGTCATTCAAATAAATGTTGAACCATAATACGAATGGTGAAAGTACATGAGCGGAAGCTAATATAAGAGTGGATGCCATGTAATTTAGTGTTGTAGAATGAGTAAAAACATGGTGCACAGTAAGCAATGACAAATAATGTTGTGGAGAGCAAACGGAGTTATGAGTTAAACTCGGTGGAAATGCAAAGTAAGTGATAGTAAATAGACTGGGCAGTAAGCCAGTAGCCGGTACGATGTGATACTCATTGGGACACGATGTGAATTCCTATTGCGGTTGCATAAGGAATAGAGGTGTACTCCTAGTAAATTATCATGTTAAGCGAAGTTGAAAGACTAGAATACCCGATTGCTAAGTAACCAACCCGTACTGGATACGGAAGTTGTGCAAACACACCAGTAAATACCAACCGTCACAGTGGTTGAACCTCACCGCAATAAAGGCGGAAAGAGATTGATAACGCCATAAGGACCAATGCATAGGAAATGCAAGGTAAGCTGTACAGAACCAAGTGTGAAGGCATGATTTAGAATAAGTGACTACAGGAACACTGAGTACCAAATACCGGTATGCAATATACCTCAGTGTTGGAAATAACTGAGGGAGCACTACATATTAGGTAGTAGCTCGACCTCAACCGACGGTAAGTCGGAAGAAACCAAGTGAATAATCATGAACATTCACAGCTGCATATGCAGTAGGTTATCTGAAAACTGGATAGAAAGTTTAATAACTCACCGAATTCGCACACGGTAAGAGATACCACGCGTCGGTTGAGAAACCTTCATTCCCAAAATAATAGGGATAAAAAGGGAGATGAATAGTACGTTGTGAATAACGAAACAAGCGAACTAAGCTCTAGAGTTATCAGGGTCACGCAGCAGAAGCTATTGGGCCATGATTCAAAGGTTTTATATGCACAGTGAATACGAGTAAAGGGCTAATAATTTATGCCTAGAAGCCTCACAGGCCAGAACTGAAACCGGTGATGAGTTAAGCGAACTCCGATGATAATTCTGGTTCAGAGACTAAACCGTCAACATGGTTAAGGTCCTCGGACTGGAATGCATTGTATAATAAACCACGTGGAAGTTAAAATACTTCATGACGACGAAACGTCTTAAACCAATATTAAGTAATAACATTGGTCGATTACGCGGGTGTAATCTTTTTTAAGGGGGTACAAGTGTACGTGAACGATGTAGTGCATAGCATAAAATAATTCGTTACGATGTTGAGTATAGCACAAAATACTTTGTCTGATGATTGGTGCGTACGGTACATGAACCTATGTACTCATTTGTGGTTTAATTGCGGTAATTGCGCACAAAAGATGCGAATACCATTGTTATAAGTGTGTTGGAGAAATATGTGACTACTTCTACAACTTAGGCAGTGTACCTATCGTTTTGCGGAATAGTGGATTTATGGGGTTGTCGGACTCTTGGGGACCTTGCTGTAGTTTAACAGATAGTGTAGTAAATTGACTGAGAATTCTAAGTAGACTACTGAACAAAAACTTATCACTTTTTAGGGAAATTGTGGTTTAAAACTTAACTTAGACAAAACAGTAGTAAAAACAATTAATCAAAACAGAATAATAACGGTTCAAAAACTCTTAGTTTTTTAAGGAAGCACCCTAGGTTGTTATGCTCACCTATCTCATCCAATTATATTAATATAAACTTCCACCACTTTTGCAATAAACTCATGAATCTTAATTAGTTCATTGACCGGTCCTTGTACAATAAACCCTGATTAACTTAAACAACAAGCCGCAATCCTTGCCCAAATCGTTATAAATTAGTCGCTTTATTACCAATTCCTATTGGAGACAGATTAACCTATAGACTAGACACACTTCTAGTCGTTAACCTGATTTGACTTCCTAAAGCACATTAAGGACAAGAATCAAAATATTGCTTAAATAAATTATAGTGGAAAGTCTACATAACACAATTATATAAAATAGGCTCGCTTCCCAACCCGGGAGGCTAGGTTTATTACTCACACATAATTATAAAAACACACATCATAAATAAGATAGACATTAAAACAGAGTAAAGTTTGAGGAAAGAAAGAACTCTATTTGGGGAGAGTTGTTTCGCTTCCGGACTTGTCTCCGTGATTATGCCGACCTCAAAATGATGACAAACGGGTAGAACGAAGAATAACGAACAAACTGGCAAAAGTAGACCGTGTCCGGGTCTGTTTCAGCCAGACACAAATCCGGACGCACCTGTCCGGGTCTAGTTTAGCCGGACACAAATCCGGACGCATATATTTTAATGGAGTTCGCGTCTGGGTTTGTGCAGAGCTTCGTTCTGTGTTTGGTTTTCTTGAAACAAGAGCGTAAGGCTAATTTGGTGATGGAAAAGGATGAAGAATGGAGTATGGATGGTGGGAAGTATGATATGGAGGTGAACATGAGTGATTTGGAGTGTGTGTGTGTGTTCTCTCGGTATTCTCTTCAATCTCTAGTGTGTGGTTAACGTAGAAGAATGAGACTTTTTATAGAGCAGAGGAAAGGAAGAAGACAAGGGTGGATGGGATAGAATGTAGGCGCCGTGGATAAGAAAGGAGGAAAATGGAGAAGACGGCGCCAAAGAAATCAGTCGCGTGATTTCTGGAATTTTGGGCTGCGTTTACACTCGTCTGGCTCTCCGTCCGGGTTTAGGTCAGTCGGACGTCTCACGTCCGGGGTTGCATCCAGGTGCCAGACACCTCTGTCCGGATTTGCGTCGGGGTATGTCTCATCTGGACGTGTGTAATTTTCCTCATTTTTCTGTAATTTTCAACTGGGCTTCGATTCTTCGTTTTAGCTCTGTTTCACCCGCCGTTTGTTGCGTTGGAAAGCTTGTGAAGTAAACTATGTGATTCCAAGACTTTTCACTGCATTTGATACATAAAATGTATCAGTTCATATCAAAACATAATTCTTAGGAAAAACATATGATAAGTGAGTATATTATCTGATAGTAAGTGAATATAAGGTAAATAAATCCTTAAATGTCTATGTATTTCTCACTTATCAACTCCCCATACTTATATTTTGCTTGTCCTCAAGCAAATCCTTTTGACATAATGTTTAAACAAGTTAAATAGACAATAATCAAGTAGGGAGAGCATAGAAGAAGTAATTGCCAAACTTTGCAGACTTTAAAGGGTACTAAAAACATCAAATTTCTTAAATTTTGTTTCCTTTGTTTTTAAGAATAACTGTTATACCCAAAATTTTGACCCCCCTGGTTAGGGTCTACGAGGTTTTGGTGTTGTGAGGGGCATTTCAATCAAGTAGTGAGAGATTCCGGCTCAATCGGCGTGTTCTAGGGCATAGGGAGCAGCTTCGTCATTATCAGGGGCGTTTTCGTAATTGTTAAGGCTCCCGAGACCTCCTACAAGCTTTCTCTCTCCTCCAAAGGATGCCTAAATCAGCTTGAAATGCTTTGATATTTAACCCACGATAGAGGATGACATTTTAAGCATAATGGTGTTGGAATTTTGATTTTTTAAATTTCCTATAAGTTTCTAGCAATTTTGACTGAATCTGACGAGAAATTCAATTTAAAAATATTCCAACATTTAAAAAATCCAATTTCACTTCAGAAAATTCATAATTGCCATCCTTGACATGTGGTTAAAATTTCACAGCAAAATTTATTTGGGAAGTCATTTAATTAAAATATCAAAAAATCTTACTTTTACTAGATTTTCTTTATCTTAAGAAAATCTATATAAGGGGATAGGTTTTTTGATAAAATCAGAATCTCATATGCTCAAGAACCCTAGGAAGACAGAAAGCTCAGCCTCCTCTCTCTCTCACGTTTTCCAACACCCGGCCACCCGAATCATACCAAAAATCCCCCGAAATCACCATCTAAACTCGTTTTCCAATCCCCAAGCACCAATAATCATCAAAACCCCACATAAACACCACCAAAACGTGAAGAACAGCAAGAACAACAACAACCAAAAGATTGGTTCAATAACCTTTCGGGTCTGCCATCAACGGAGCACTCGACGAATCCCGGTGTGAAGAATCATTGTGAACCCGAAGGTAAAACAGGTAGAAATTTCACTTCCTAACTCTCTGCGATATTATCAGTCTTGCCTCAAAATTTGGGCTCAAACTAACTCTTTTTCGCTTTTGTATCGCTAATTGTTTTAGCTACTGCCTTGTTACTTGTTTGCTAAGTTTCGTATTAATTTTGATTTCAAATTGAGTTCTTTCAATTACTAACGTGTTTGTAATCTTTCAGGCTACACACCCATAACATTTGAGCTCAAAACACCTTCGGGAACTATCAAAAACCCACTGTCTGAGGGTTGTCCGTGACCTCGGACTCATTGTCCGGGACCACAGACGGGTTGTCCGTGACCACGGACACCCACGGAGGGTGGCGGGATTTTATATTTTTCAATTTTTCAAATTTTAGGGTTTCTGTCAATACATGTCCGGGCCCACGGACACCCTGTCCGTGGCCCCGGACTTTTCAAGTTTGTGTTTTTATTTTAGTTCTGTTTTTGAAATAATTTAATTCAATTGGGGTCCGTGGTCTCGGACATTAGGTCCGTGGCTACGGACGTAATAAAAATTTGACCTAATTCTTAGGTAGCTTTTAATTTCACTTTAATTTTCTGTCAAAAATGTAAAAGAATAAAAAAAACAGAAGCGCACACTTAGGTTAAAAACGACTCTGTAGTAAGTCGTAAATAAACCAAGTAGAGGAAAAATGACCTAGGAAGGGTAATGAATGTAATTTGAACCCTAAATAAGTCGAATACCAAGCCCCCGAACCCGAACTCTCCTTTCCTAATTTGATATAGGTTAAAATTAGGTGGCGACTCATAATAGGTTCCAGTGAGCTAGCTTAGGTTTTAATAATTATCGTTTTATGACATAGTTTTTAATCTTAGGTTATAAGTGGACCTAAAACCCGATTAGAACCTAATCAGCTTTAGTCAATAGGATACGGTTTAAAATCGAGGCTCACAGACTGGCGACTCTGCTGGGGACAAAATTCTTAATATTAACTTGTTTAATTTTAAGAAAGAGGGCTTAACTTGAAAAATGTTTATTTATGGCTTTTATTACATTGTTTATTTACTTTGTGCGCAATTTAAATTTCTGTATCTTTGCATCATATGAGGGCGAGGGTCCACATAAACTAATCTCACCCCGGGACCTGCTTGAGGGTCCCCTGTCAGGGACTCACACCTTTTAGGTGATGTGAATAAGTGGGGGAAAAGAGGAGGGCGTCATCTAACCACACCCCCTAAATACCTGGGCTTTAGCCCCAAGCATTTTCCTGGTAGTACCCTTACCTAGCCCATTGTTTGGTTAGTCAATGACCCGACCGTAGACGCACACCTTTAGGTGATGTGAAAAAGTGGGGAAGCCCAAAGAGAATAGCGTGCAAGCCCTATTCCTTTGTGGTGACCTGGGCCCGCGCCCCAAGCACCTCTCCGGATCGATCTGTACCCATTGGACTAAGTATTTTGTGAGGACATTTGCATTACCTCCTTATGTAAGACTTCTGTGCATATGTTCTTTTTTCTCCTTGGCCTCAGTCCCAATGTCTGTATTGATCCATCAATCTCTCCCAGTTCGAATGAAATGCTTGAAGGTTTCAGTGGCCCAAATGCCTGTACCTCCACGAAGTCATCCTCTTAGAAAAAGCTTGAGGGTTTCCATTATTCCCTTTGGGATTGTTGGCCCATTTCACATGCCAAAAATCTTCATCCCGCTCGGCCCAAACAGTAAAAAAAACAAAAGAGTTCTGTAATTAGAACACAAGGGCCCTCAGAGGAAAACCTTTCCACGTCATTGAAAGCCCGTGCCCTAATGTTTCTTTTCCAAAACAGAAATAAGGCAAGATTTCAGAAAGGCCCTGGGACAGAAGTTCTGAACGTTTGACCCGACTGCCTACTCCCCCACTTCCATTATTCCAGCCCGAAGTAAACTCCAGCTCATCTGACATGTTGGTCCAGACACATGACGATATCTCTCAGGAGGATCAACAGGCAGGGGGGAAAACCAGAACACCTCTGTTGAAGAGCTCATGAAAAGTTTTGATTTGAAACACCATGAGGCAATCCAGGCACTCAAAAATAAATATGTGGACACAATTGCCAAGCTGGAGGATAAGTTGGCCGCGTTGGAAACGGCAGCCCAAAGCAGGACCACTGAGGGTCCGACAGGGGAGCAGGATCGAATAGCCAGCCTGGTGCAGAAACATCAAGCTGCTATTAAAGCCTTGAGGCACGGCATACGGCAGCAACAGTTGAGCTCCATGAGAAAATAGGATCTTTGGAGGCGGCAAGACAAGAAAGACCGCTGCAAGGATTTGTCAATCCTTTATACGACATGGTTAATATCTCCTTGGAGGGACATGACACCCAAGTTGGATACGAGGGCGGTGCTCCCAGGAGCCAGTTAGCCGCTGAAGTTCAGAGGGCTCTGAGGCGCATTGAGCGCATGGAAAAGGCCGGTAAACCCGCTGGTTTTGACTATCTCTCCATGGGATCCTATCCAGATGTCGAGCTACCCGCGAAGCTGAAGCTCCCCACCTTGGCTCTCTACAAAGGCTCGACCGATCCCAAATTCATTTGGCGATGTTGATCGAGAGATGTCTATCCTGAGGCTCAATGATATGCAGAAGGCCAAGGTCTTTGCCCGATACCTAGATGAGATCCCTCAACAGTGGTACCTAACTCAGAGAATGAACACCAAGACATATGAGGAGATATGTGAAGCTTTCCTGGCTCACTTTGAGTATGCTAAAATTTTGGAAATCACCCGGTCTGATCTCGCCAGCACGCGCCAAACGGGAAGTGAGTCCATGTCCGACTTTATATAGCGGTGGAGGAGGAAGGCAGCAGGCATGCCTACAAGGATGGAGTAGGAACAAATTCTCATGATTGTTGAACATGCAAAAGCTGTACAATGATGAATTAAAGTATATGTACTTTCCAAGCTTTGATATGCTCATGGGCCCGGTAGGAGTCTTGGAGGTGAAGATCCTCAAGGGAGACCTAAAGCTTGGATATCCTCAAGGATCCGGGAGTAATTCCAATTTCCAAAAGTCTGAGCCAGCAAAGGCTTCCTACTCAAGTGCAGCTTACGCACAAGGCGCACTGCAAAGGTACACGGGACAAATTCTCATGATTGTTGAGAACATGCAAAAGCTGTACAATGATGAATTAAAGTATATGTACTTTCCAAGCTTTGATATGCTCATGGGCCCGGTAGGAGTCTTGGAGGTGAAGATCCTCAAGGGAGACCTAAAGCTTGGATATCCTCAAGGATCCGGGAGTAATTCAAAGTTCCCAAAGTCTGAGCCAGCAAAGGCTTCCTTCCTGCAGTCATAGAGCACAGGGCGCACTGCAAGGGAGGAAGGCAGCAGGCATGCCTACAAGGATGGATGAGTAGGAACAAATTCTCATGATTGTTGAGAACATGCAAAAGCTGTACAATGATGAATTAAAGTATATGTACTTTCCAAGCTTTGATATGCTCATGGGCCCGGTAGGAGTCTTGGAGGTGAAGATCCTCAAGGGAGACCTAAAGCTTGGATATCCTCAAGGATCCGGGAGTAATTCAAAGTTCCCAAAGTCTGAGCCAGCAAAGGCTTCCTACTCAAGTGCAGCTTACGCACAAGGCGCACTGCAAAGGTACACGGGACAGTACGAGGTGAATGCAGTCCAGCAGCCAAGGGAACAAGGGAGGAGCTATCGAGCAGTACCACCTCCAAGACCGGATCTCAGTCAATGAGAATTCACAGATATCGGTCGGCCCTTGAGTCGTGCCTTGAAAAAGCTCCAGGAGCAGAACATCTTACAGCCTCTTCCGCCCCGACCAGGAGTCACCCGTTTGGGCAGGAGTCCAAATCAGTTCTGTCTCTACCATCAGCTGCCAGGTCACGATACCGATCATTGCAGGGCCCTTCAGCATAAGATCCAAGACGTGATTGACCAGGGACTTCAGTTCTCCGTGCGCGGGAATATCTTCGGGAATCCTATGTCGGAACATCACTAGGAGTCTTTGCTATTTTTCTTCTTTCTTTAGTTGTTTTGCGTAGCTTTTGTCTTTTTTTCCTTTGTCTTTTCTTTTAGTTCTTTAGCTAGTTTAGTTGTCTCTCCCATTTAGTTGGTACTTGATGTCCTTGTTACTTCTTTTGGTTATCAATTAAATTTCTTCTTTGTTCATGTTTTAATTTGTATACATTCGTTCATGTGCTAAAAAAAAGAAAAGAAGGAAAGAAAAGAAGAAGGAAAAACCTCTCTCATAAAGCATGGTTGCAAACATATAAAAGGAGAAACCTTTGCTCTTCGCGAAACCTCTTGTACAAAATCGCCTTCCCATCCATGCACTCGCCACCTCCATTACAGTCACCACACATGTCACAGCATTCCATCATTTCTACCATTTCACCAGACACATAAAAACAAAACCGCTGCCAAAAGAATAAAAAGTAAATCATTCAGCAATCACCCAACACCACCCATCACCACCCACCACCATCATTTACCATCGCACATGCAATCACCCTCCATAAGTAACTTAGGCATTCTAAGGTTTCTTATGTAAACCCCACAGCAATACCAGGGCAATCTGAGTTTAAGACCGAATATGATAATTTCTTTTGTTTAAGCGCATGAACAAGTCTTTGAGCGTGCACAGCGAGAGAGCGTCTTGAGTGGTAAAACCAAGAGAGAACGAGTGTGTCATTTTTACACGACTCCAGAGAGGTCACATTCAAAGGTAAGGCAAACGGCATGACTCCGACCGAAGGAGATAATTTGTCAATTTACGCTTAAAGCTATGAAAAGTAACAAAGAACGGATACACAACTATTAGGGATGACGAAGCACCTAGGTACAGTACCACACAGCCAAAAAGTTTGTGAACCCAGACATTAAACCCTAGGCACCCCCGTTGAGCTTTTCTTGAACATCCTCTTTTATAACATTATAAACTCCACAAACAAGCCAGCCAATGATGAACAACCGACCCGGTGACCAAAGGAAGCAATGAGCCCGACTTCCGAACAACAACTTCACAAGTCCAAAGAAGCAAGACTGCTACCAACATGATGAAATGATCCGTAAATGGCCCCAAAGTGGCACAGGATCCAAATGAGCTGACATCAAAAGTAGCTCTCAAAGTTCAAAACCGGGAAACTCAAGAACCCCGAAGGAAAAGAAATTCAAAGAAAGGCAAACCAGAAAAGCCTCGAAGTAATCCAAAATTAGGAAGAAAAAGAGCAGGTGCAAGGAACAACTCAAAAATCCAGAATTCCAGGCTCATAAGCGAAGTCATCACGGAGTACCCAAATGACTTCAGGACAAAGAAGGCAAGTTCAGAAGAAGGTGCAAGTTGCAGCTTTGTTCACCCTTATAGCTCCACATATCCTAAACATTCCACCATTGCCCTGTTGTCATTCATCACACCCCATAGCCACGTTGTAAGCTTAAAAGACTTCCGACTTAGTAGTTGTGTATCCAATCATGTGAAAGTAACAGGTTGAACACGTAAATCTAACAAATGTCAAATTTAATGGTTGAGATGTTTTGACCAAAGGAGGGCACGAGTGCAAACATCAAACACTTTGAGTGTAGGATAGAAGGCACCACATCAAAATAAACCCTGACCTTGTGAGGTTGAGATTTGTTTTTGCGCAATTAACCAAAGAAAATGCTGGGGGCAATCGACAGTTCCGTTCGATTGCCATAAAACCCTGAAAACTCAGATCGCCTCAAGGAAAAATACTGGGGGCAATTGTTGGTCCCAACAATTGCAACAACGACACCGATGGAGGCCCAAAAACCCGAAACCCAAAGGTTTTAAAGCCCTCTCATACCACTCAGGCCCGTCCTAAGCCCTATCTCCGCATTTAAACGTCCTCTGGCCCGTCCTAAGCCCTCCTTCCTTATTTAAACATTCACAGGCCCGTCCTAAGCCCTACCTTCACATCTAAACATCCACGGGCCCGTCATGAGCCCTAGCATCTCCAGGTTTGCCTTAAGCCTTAATCCTTCTACATTCATAGTACACCTTACACATTTTCACTTGGATCCATCTTTAGGCTCGTCATAAGACCTAGAACCATCCTTAGGCTCGTCATTAGACCTAGAACCATCCTTAGGCTCGTCATAAGACCTAGAACCATCCTTAGGCTCGTTATAAGACCTAGAACCATCCTTAGGCTCGTCATAAGGCCTAGAACCGTCCTTTAGGCTCGTCATAAGACCTAGTTGCATTCCCTTAGGCTCATAGTAAGACCTAGCATTACCTTTTGGCTTACCCACTCTCATCAAACACATTGCATTCATCTCATTTATATAGGCTCGTCATAAGACCTAGTTGCATTGTCCTGGCGCGTCATAAGACCTGGCGACAGAAAGTTGGCGAGGTGATGGCAATAAATCCTCCTTTTGTGATGTCAACTTATTTTTGGGATCAACGAATGGTGGGCAAAGGCAATAAGTCCCCAAGGTTTTTACCAGGAGTTATCTCTGCACACCGGCTTGGGGGCGATGGAAATAAGTCCACATTGGGTCCAGCCGGAGCATTGGCACGGGTTTCGGTCCCCAGAAGCATCCGAGCATCATCAACATCATCAGCATCATCAACATCATCAGCATTATCATCAGCATCAGCATCATTAGCATCATTAGCATTTCAGCATTCTTGCATTTGCATACCATCCAGTTTTCACATCCTAGGTAGTCAACGCCTTAGAATCGCTTGACATTGCGTCATTTCATTTATTATAGGTAGTCAACACCTTAGAATCGCTTGACATTATTTCATTTTTGTCACCTAGGAAGTCAGCGCCTTAGAATAGCTTGACACATTTTCACTTATAGGTAGTCAACACTTTAGAATAGCTCGACAACATTTTATTGCTTAGGTAGTCAGCGCCTCCGAATAGCTGGACGTAGTCAACGCGGTTTCAGACTACAGGGAGGATTCTGTGGAATCCTAAATTTTAGGGCATCACTCAAGCGTCAACCAGACTTTTCACATCCATTACAAAGTCCAGTTGACGGGGGGCAATCTGTTATACCCAAAATTTTGACCCCCTGGTTAGGGTCTACGAGGTTTTGGTGTTGTGAGGGGCATTTCAATCAAGTAGTGAGAGATTCCGGCTCGATCGGCGCGTTCCAGGGCATGGGGAGCAGCTTCGTCATTATCAGGGGCGTTTTCATAAATTTTAAGGCTCCTGAGACCTCCTACACACTTTCTCTCTCCTTCAAAGGATGCCCAAATCAGCTTGAAATGCTTTGATATTTTAACCCATGATGGAGGATGACATTTTAAGCATAATGGCGTTGGAATTTTGATTTTTCGAATTATCAATAATTTTCTAGCAATTTGTGACTGAATCTGACGAGAAATTCAATTTAAGAATATTCCAACATTTAAAAAAATCCAATTCCACTTCAGAAAATTCATAATTGCCATCCTTGACATGTGGTAAAAATTTCACAGCAAAATTCCTTTGGGAATCATTTAATTAAAATATTCAAAAATCTTACTTTTACTAGATTTTCTTTATCTTTAAGAAAGTCTCTATAAAAGGATAGGTTTTTTTGATAAAATCAGAATCTCATATGCTCAAGGACCCTAGGAAGACAGAAAGCACAGCCTCCCCTCTCTCTCTCACGTTTTCCAACACCCGGCCACCCGAATCATACTGAAAATCCCCCGAAATCACCATCTAAACTCTTTTTCTAATCCCCAAAGCATCAATAATCATCAAAACCCCACATAAACACCACCAAAACGTGAAGAACAGCAAGAACAACCAACAACCAGAAGCTTGGTTCGAAAACCTTCAGGGACTGCCATCAATGGAGCACTCGACGAATCCTGGTGTGAAGAATCATTGTGAACCCGAAGGTAAAACAGGTAGAAATTCCACTTTCCTAACTCTCTACAATATTATCAGTCTTGCCTCAAAATTTGGGCACAAACTAACTCTTTTTCGCTTCTGTATCGCTAATTGTTTTAGCTACTGCCTTGTTACTTGTATGCTAAGTTTCATACTAATTTTGATTTCAAATTGAGTTCTTTTAATTACTAACGTGTTTGTAATCTTTCAGGCTACACACCCATAACATTTAAGCTCAAAACACCTTCGGGAACCATAAAAAACCCACTGTGTGTGGGTTGTCCGTGACCTCGGACTCATTGTCCGGGACCACGGACGGGTTGTCCGTGACCACAGACAATCACGGACGGTGGCGGGATTTTATATTTTTCAATTTTTCAAATTTTAGGGTTTCTGTCAATACATGTCCAGGCCCACGGACACCCTGTCCGTGGCCCCGGACTTTTAAAGTTTGCGTTTTTATTTTAGTTCTGTTTTCGAAATCATTTAATTCAATTGGGGTCCGTGGTCTCTGACATTAGGTTGTGGCTACGGACGTAATAAAAATTTGACCTAATTCTGCCTCCGAAACCCTAGTTTAGGTAGCTTTTAATTTCACTTTAATTTTATGTCAAAAAAACGCTAAAGAATAAAAAAAAAGAAGCGCACACTTAGGTTAAAAGCGACTCTGTAGTAAGCCGTAAATAAACCAAGTAGAGGAAATATGACCTAGGAAGGGTAATGAAAGTAATTTGAACCCTAAATAAGTCGAATACCAAGCCCCCAAACCCGAACTCTCCTGTCCTAATTTGATCTAGGTTAAAATTAGGTGGCGACTCATAATAGGTTCCAGTGAGCTAGCTTAGGTTTTAATAATTATCGTTTTATGACATAGTTGTTAATCTTAGGTTATAAGTGGACCTAAAACACGATTAGAACCTAATCAGCTTTAGTCAACATAGGATAGGGTTTAAAATCGAGGCTCACAATAACCTTGAAGTCCTACAAAAGAAAGAGAAGCAGAACCATGAGAATTTTGCTTTTAACCTTGAGCCAATCCACCATTTTCTTTCACATTTCCTTGAACGACAAGGGGCTTGAAGTAAAATCTTATTCCATTAGACCTTTCAATGCCACATACTCATGATCCATAATAAAGAAGTTTTTATCATTTCGGTATAGAATGCAAAGATACTTCAATTTTGATGTTCATTTTTCCTTTACATCAGACTTTTCTCTCCACCCTTATAGCGGTTTTGGGTCTACTATTCCAGATACAGAGTACCTTAGGTAGCCGGGTGATGAAGCACCCCAAAGAACTTAATAACCTAGTGGACGAGGCTTGTTTAGGATCAGAATATGCATGTCTGGATCAGAGGAGTACCTTGCCTTGTTCTTTTTCCACCGTTTCATTCCAATTCAAATCCAGGCTCAAAGTTAAAAACAAAATTCAAATGATAATTTTCTTAAACTTTTTAGCATTGAGTAAGGAGCAGAGTGATAAAAACAGTTGATTTTTTTTATACCCTTAAACCTATTAATACCAGCATTACTCCCTATATGGCTCCTTTTTTATTATTAATTACATAACAAATTTAAACACAATGTCAAAAAGAAAAACTTAAGAGCAAGCTTATGAGGATACGAGTATTCTCTCCCCCACACTTGAACCAAAGCAATGCCCTCATTGCATAGAAAGAAGTAAAATAACAGGGCATGCAAACTACCTCGGTAATGATCACAAAGCAAAAACAGTAGGAAATTCTGAAAATTTAAAGAGTAGGGCATAGAGTGTACTCCCCTGAGTTTCGCAGAGTATGTAGTGTCGCTCCTCCACACTTGAGTTCAGCTGTAGGAATGTGCAAGATGTTCCTGTAATAAATAATCTAGAGAGCCAGAAGAACTCAAGTTAATTCTCCTCATTCTCTCTCCTCTCCTCTCCTTTTTTTTCTTTTTCTTTTTTTGAAACAAGATAAAAAATATAAGCACAAGATGGAGTAAAAATATAGATAGTAGGGTGCCTCCTACTAAGCTGCCCATCTTTATGGTCTTTGGCTAGACCATACCTGAGTGATTTAAGGTGTGACTGGGTCTTTGAGAAGAAGCGCAAAAGCCTCTTCGTGATCAAACGTGTTTCCCAGAAATAATTTTATTCGAGCGCCATTCACTTTAAACAATCCTTCTTTTTTATTTTCCAATTCCACAGCTCCATATGGAGAGGTGGGTATTATTGTAAATGGTCCAGACCAGAACGATTTTAACTTACCTGGGAAGAACTTAAGTCTGGAATTATAAAGAAGCACCTGATCATCTGCTTTTAATTCTCGTTTGTCAATCATCTTATCGTGCCAACGCTTGGTCTTCTTTGTATAGATTACTGCCTTCTCATATGAGTCATTTCTAAGTTCTTTTAGCTCTGTCAACTAGAATTTCCTCTTTTCACCGGCTTGCTGTAGATCAAAGTTCAACGCCTTCAGAGCCCAATATGATTTGTGCTCTAATTCCACAGGCAAGTGGCATGCCTTCCCAAAAACTAATTTGTAGGGAGATACACCAATAGGCGTTTTGAAGGCGGTGCGGTATGCCTAGAGTGCATCCTCCAATTTAAGGGACCAATCTTTTCGAGAAGCGTTCACCGTCTTCTGTAGAATCCTTGCAGTTCTTTGTTTGTTATTTCAGCCTGACCATTTGTTTGAGGATGGTATGGTAGGGAAACTTTATGCCGGACTCCATATTTCTTCAGGAGAGCATCAAACTGGCAATTGTAGAAGTGAGATCCACCATCGCTGATTATTGCTCTAGGAACACCGAATTGAATGAAAATATTTTTCTTTATGAATTTCATCACAACTTTACAATCGTTAGTAGAGCAAGCAAGGGCTTCTGCCCATTTAGAGACATAATCGACTGCTACTAAGATGTATAAATTTCAAAAAGAATTTGGGAAGGTTCCCATAAAATCAATTCCCCAAACATCAAATAATTTAACTTCTAGCATATTGTTCAAGGGTAGTTCATGGCGGCGAGAAATGTTACCTTGTCGTTGACACCAATCACAAGTAGATACAAAAGCATGATAGTCTTTGTGAAGGGTGTTCCAATAGAAACCGGATTCAAGTACCTTAGCAGTTGTACGGGTAGCACCGTGATGTCCGCCGGTTTCTCTAGTATGGCAATGGAGAAGGATATTTCGGATTTCCGTCTGTGGGACACATCTCCTTATAATTCCATCTGCACAGATTTTGAAGAGATATGGATCATCCCATAAATAATATTTGACAATTGAAAAGAACCTTTTTCGCTGCTGATATGTCATATCAGCTGGGATAATCTTTCTGGCCAGATAGTTGGCAATATCAGCAAACCAAGGGCCTCCAGCCGTTTGGATTGTGAATACTGCCTCATCAGGGAAAGACACATTGATGGGTCTATGATCTTCTAGTGCCTCCATCCTTGACAAGTGATCAGCCACGACATTCTGTATACCTTTCTTATCTCTTATTTCTATGTCGAATTCTTGCAAGAGAAGTATCCATCTTATCAACCTGGGTTTAGCATCTGCTTTGGCAAATAAATACTTGAGGGCAAAATGATCAGTATGAATAATAACCTTACTACCCAATAAATATGGACAGAACTTGTCTAAAGCAAAGACGACTGCCAGCAATTCTTTTTCCGTGGTGGCGTAATTTTTCTGAGCGTCGTTTAAAGTACGACTAGCATAATAAATGACTCTCAGAACTTTATCCAATTTTTGGCACAAAACATCACCCACCGCATAATCACTAGCATCACACATGATTTCAAAAGGTTGGGACCAGTCGGGTGATACATCGATAGGAGCAGAAACAAGTTTCTCTTTTAATAAGTTGAAAGCTGCTAGACATTCATTAGAAAAATGAAATTTAGCATCTTTGGTCAGTAAAGTACAAAGAGGTTTAGAAATCTTGGAAAGTTATTAATAAATCTTCTATAAAAAACAGCATGTCCAAGAAAGCTTCGGATACCTCTGACAGTAGTAGAAGGTGGGAGTTTTTCTATTACCTCAATTTTAGCGCGATCCACCTTAATACCTTTTGAAGACACATTATGTCTGAGCACAATCCCTTCTCGAACCATGAAGTGACATTTTTCCTAGTTCAGTACTAGATTTGTGTCTTCGCACCTGGCCAAAATAAGATTGAGATTCTCCAAGCAAGTTTCAAATGTTGATCCAAAGACAGAGAATTCATCCATAAAGACCTCTATACATTTTTCAATGTAGTCAGAAAAAATAGCCATCATACACCGTTGAAAAGTAGCTAGGGCATTACATAATCCGAACGGCATTCGTTTATAAGCATATGTTCCATAAGGACAGGTAAAAGTAGTTTTATCATGTTCTTCTAGAGCAATTGGGATCTGGAAATATCCTGAATGACCATCTAGAAAACAATAGTAATCCTGACCTGCTTACCTTTCCAGTATTTGGTCAATAAAGGGTAGGGGAAAATGATCCTTGCGTGTGGCAGTATTCAATTTCCTGTAGTCAATGCAAACTCGCCAACCAGTAGTAGTGCGTTGAGGAATCAACTCACCTTTTTCGTTAGGAACCACAGTTATTCCTCCTTTTTTTGGTACCACTTGTACTGGGCTCACCCACTTGTTGTCTGAAATGGGATAAATAATTCCAGCGTCAAGTAGTTTTATTACCTCCTTTTTGACCACCTCTTTTAGAACGGGGTTGAGACGCCTCTGTGGTTGTGCCAATGCCCTGAAATCATCTTCCATATAAATTCGGTGAGAGCACAAATATGGGCTTATTCCTTTGATATCTGCTATCGACCAACCGATGGCGGTCGTATGATTGCGTAGCACCTCTAAAAGTTGCCTCTCCTGCACATCTGTCAATTTAGATGATATAATAACTGGTAAATCAGATGGCTCCTTCAGAAAGGCGTATTTTAAATGAGGGGGAAGAGGTTTTATTTCTACTGTAGGTGCTTCCTCAATGGAAGGCTTTGGTCTATCTGCATTCCTTTCCACTGGTTCAAATTTTTGTTGGTAGGTACGAAATATGGTTGTCTCTTGTCCAACTCTTCAGCCATGAGGGCAATATCAGGATTTTCATCATCAGTTTCACAAGATGCCATGAGACATCTTTCCAAAATCATTTCTTCATCTTTGTTGAGGAACCTCTCCTGTACTAAAGAGTCAAAAGTATCTATGGAAAAACAGATTTATGTATCAGAAGGATGTTTCATGTTCCGGGTCATGTCAAAAACTACCTGTTCATCATGAAGTCTCAAAATTATTTTACCTCCTTTAACATCAATTAAAGTACGGGCAGTTCTCATAAAAGGTCAACATAGAATTAGTGGAACATCTTTATCTTCCTCAATGTCAATAACAATGAAATCAGCAGGGAAAATAAATTTGTCGACAGAAACCACTAAATCGTCAACTTTTCCTCTAGTTGTAGCTGCACAGAAGTAGGAGAGCATTGACCAATACCTAATTTCTTAAATATAAGTAAAGGCATTAAGTTAATTCTAGCTCCTAAATCTCACAACCCGTTACCACAATTTATGTCTTCTATCCCGCAGATGATGGGAAGCCCTGGATCTCCCAATTTTGGTGGTAGCTTCTTTAAGAGTACTACAGACACTCTTTCGGTTAATTTCACCGTGTCATTTTCCTGTAAAGATCACCTGTTAGATAAAATATCTTTCATGAATTTTGCATATATTGGCATTTGTGTTAAGGCATCAGAAAAAGGAATATTAATAGTTAATTTTCTTAAAAATGTTATGAAATTTTCCAAATTGGTCATTCAAATTCTTTTTCTTTAATCTATCAGGAAATGGAATTGGAATATCATATGAAACATGGGATGGTTTAATAGTAAGGGATGCAGGAGACTCCTTCTCCTTGGGAATTGTTACTTCTTCTTTTTCGGTTTGAGGATCTCTTTGTTCATCAGATTCCTTCTCAGCTTCAGGGGCATTAGATATCAGCTCTTTTTCGCTTCTTAGGGTGACCCTATTGGTCTTTGAGCTAGTTGTTGTGAAATCTGACTTATCTGTCTTTCTAAATTTGTGGTTATGGTAGATTGATCAGCAACTTTGGCTTCTATCTCAACAAATTTTGAATTTGTTGTATGACCTTGTTTTATAAGCTCCGTCATCATGCTTTTCAGTTCGCCCATATCTCCTTGTGAGTTGTGTGGCTACTCCTGTTGTCGGTTGTATTGAGGCTATCGGTTTTGGTTGAATCCTTGGTTGCTCGTGTGTGGCTCATAATTCCTCCATGGTTGTTGATTACTCCTCCAATTGTTTTGGTTGTATGAGTTTGGATAAGGATTCCCTGGTCTATTGTTAATTAAACTTACCTCCTCAAGGGTCCTGTTGAATCCTGAACCATCGCAATCTGGGGTTTCATGAGCTCCTCCACAGTTTCCGCAACAGGGAGTCAGATATGGGAAGTGGCCACCGCTTTCACAGCTTTTTGTTGTGGTTGATTTAGCGTTAGTTTCTCCACAACTTTTGTGAGTGCAGCTAGTTGAGCAGATACATGATCCTGTGGGGGAATATTGTACATTCCTGTTTCTTTCTTTGCATCACCTCTTCCCTTGTTTTTACACCATTGTCTGGTGCTAGCAGTCATGGTATCCAGTAGTTCAACTGCCTCTTCTCCAGTCAATTTCATAAAATTTCCTCCAGACGAGGAACTTAGCAACAATTTATTAGAATCATTTAAACCTCTAAATAATGATAACACAAGTTCCTGGCTACTCATACCGTGGCGTGGGCATAATATCTGTAATTCTTTGAATTTATCCCACGAATCATAAAGAGACTCACCTGGTTCTTGACAGAAGTTTGTGATCTCAGCAATTTTTTCTCTTGTCTTGGACGGGGGATAGTATTTTGCCAGAAATTTGTTTGCTAATTCGGCCCAGCTGTGGATGCTGCGAGGTTGTAAACTTCTCAGCCACCTGGAGGCGCCATCTCTTAATGAATAGGGGAACAATTGCAGACGGATGCGCTCGTTTAGATTTCCTGTTTTATTAAAAGTGTTACAGAAATCAAGAAATGCAGATATATGGTGTGGAGCATCATCTGAATCCAGCCCGCTGTATTGTCCCAGATGGTAGAGTGTGGTGATGAAACTTGTTTTGAATTTCCAGGCATCCAGTTTAGCTTGCGTGACTTGAGGGAGGACAATAGCGGAGGGCCTCCCTTCGACTGACGGTTGCTGGTACTCGCAAAGAGTTTGTCTGGTTGTCATCTCAATTTGTTGCTATCGTTTTTCTATGGAGAAATCTCTCAATCTCAGGTTCAAGATTGTTTTGAGGGCTACCTGCAGATCGAGTTTGACGCATATATAGAAATTAAATTTAGTTTGATGGAAAATGGAGAATAACTAAAGAAAGCAAAAGCAATAATTAAAAAGTGAAGATAAACTAAAGGAAATAAAATAACAAATATAGAAAAAAAAAATAAAGAGTAGCAAAAGCTAAACAAAAATCTCAGTAAAATTAAAAACTATAAATTAACCGTGCCGGAGGTCCCCGGCAACGGCGCCAAAAACTTGTTGGAGAAATATGTGACTACTTATACAACTTTGGAAGTGTACCTATCATTTTGCAGAATAGTGGATTTATGGGGTTGTCGAACTCTTGGGGACCTTGCTGTAGTTTAACTAATAGTGTAGTAAATTGACTGAGAATTCTAATTAGACTATTGAACAAAAACTTATCACTTTTTAGGGAAATTGTGGTTTAAAACTTAACTTAGACAAAACAGTAGTAAAAACAATTAATCAAAACAGAATAATAACGGTTGTAAAACTCTTTGTTTTTAAGGAAGCACCCTAGGTTGTTCTGCTCACCTATCTAATCCAATTATATTAATATAAACTTCCACCACTTCAGCAATAAATTCAGGTGTCTTAATTAGTTCATTGACCGATCCTTGTATAATAAACCCTGATTAACTTAAACAACAAGCCGTAATCCTTACCCAAGTCATTATAAATTAATCGCTTTATTACCAATTCCTATTGGAGACAGATTAACCTATAGGCGAGACACGCTTCTAGTCGTTAACCTGATTTGACTTCCTATGTGTAGTACCTTGTCTTAGCACTGCATTTTAACAAGAGAACTACAAATATGACTTTTATAATTGGCCTGAAGATTAAAGCGCATTAAGGACAAGAATAAAAAATATTGCTTAAATAAATTATAGTGGAAAGTCTACATAACACAATTATATAAAATAGGTGGCTTCCCAACCCGGGAGGCTAGTTTTATTACTCACACATAATTATAAAAACACACATCATAAATATGATAGACATTAAAACTGAATAAAGTTTGAGGAAAGAAAGAACTCTATGTGGGGAGAGTTGTTTCACTTACGGGCTGGTCTCCGTGATTATGCGGACCTCGAAACGATGACAAACGGGTAGAACGAAGAATAACGAACAAACTGGAAAATGTAGACCGTGTCCGGGTCTTTTTCAGCCAGACACAAATCCGGACGCACCTGTCCGGGTCTAGTTTAGCCGGACACAAATTAAAATACCCCGTAATTGGAAACAGTGATTAATTAGGCTAATAAATAATTTTAGAAGCTTAATTATGAATAAATAATCATGAGGGAACAAATCCCGAAGAAAACGGATCCTTAAAACGGTTTAAAAACATTACCGAACCTTAAAGCACGTTTTTCGAGGTAACCGGGAAAACATGTCTTTAAGCGGTCAAATAGACTCGTAACAATTTTGGTCAACTAAATAATCATTAATAAATACTAGTGAAGCTTTAGAACCAATAAAATCAATAAAACAAGAAATTAGTAAAAACTGTCAAAAACGGGAACTTGGTGGGTAGAAACATAAATAACCAAAACTTATGTGTCCACTTTTAAAATAAAAAGTAAAGTAGTCTGTGTGCTGGGTGCAGCCGACCCCATCCCTCTCCCTCTCTCACACACTCACTTACTCATTTACAAAACAAAAATTATAAGTAAACACTCACCTACTTTATTCTACCTCACACCCTCACATCTCTCCTACTCTATTTCTCCCTCACGTACAGACCCTATCTCCTCACTCTCTCGGAATTCTTTCCTTCTCCAACCGGTAACAATGGAGAAACTAGCAAACCACTAAAAACCTCACCTTCTCTCCTCTTGTTACTCCATCAAACTTGCTCCAAAAATTATAAAAATACCACCATTGTCTTCCTCTCATCAAGAGCAACAATTCTCTCTTTTCAAAACCCGAAAAGGAGCATTTTCGTTTTCATGGGTATACCCCATTTGGAGCTTCAAGACCACCATTAGAAGGCCCTCCTTCTCCTCTTTGGTTTAAGGTAAAAAGAAATCCGAAATCACTTCCTTTTCTTGCTCTCATTTGCAAAATAAAGATTTCAAGTTTTGAACTCCTTGCTCCTGTTGTACCCAGCCGATTTTGGCTTTCTTGAAGGAGTGGAAAGATTGTTCTTGAGCCATTCCAAGCATTACATAAACCCTTGGAAGGTAATACATCTCTAAACCCTAAAACTTGCATTAAAAGCTTAAATAATGTTAGGGTTAGTTTTAGTATTGAAGTGTGTATATATGTGGGCTGTAGTGTTAGAATTTTGGTTGCTAAACCGGTGGGAAGAGGAAGAGGAAGGAAAGAGAGAAGGAAGAAGCAAGAAGAGAAAAACAACTAGAAGAAGAACAAGGTAAAATGATGCTCTCTTGTGTAGTTTAGTAATGCATTATGTAACAGATTTTTAGAGGTAAAAATATGTATCGTAAAATGGTAATGTAGTAGTAGTGTAATGTGTAGGAAGAAACAAGTGTTTTAAGCCTCTAAAAGATATGTAAAACTTATTGAAAACATAGATGGGAGTCAATGTTTGAGTGCAGGAAATTTAATGTTGTTAGTGTAGCATTTGTGTATGAGAATTGAGTATATTGCTGTTGGTTATAAACAGGTGGTGTGGACCATTAATGTGTGAATAAACAATGTGGTGAGAGTATAAATGAAGTATAGGGAAGGATATATGCAGAGGGGAGGTTCTATGGCAAATTACCTAGAACTAGAACACTTAGTGAATTAGAAACTAGGTGACTAAATGTGTTGTAAACAGATTTTAAAAGGAGCTGTCCTAGTTGATAGGTTTGAAGTGCTAAACTAGTGTATTTGTAAGCTTTAGAAATGACATTAGAAGAGGGAGCTAAAGATGAAGAAGGTGAGAGTTAAAATCTGTAGCAAAGGCAACATAGAAAAATTAGTGTAAGTGCTGAAATGGGAACTTAAGGAAATAGGTGAATGAATTAGCATAAAAGGGTGTAATAAGTTACTAATGGATTTTAACATGTTTAGGTGACTAATTAGGTGCTAAAATATGTGGGATTAAGTGTAGGAACAAGGGGGGATCAATTAAGCAAAGTATGGAGTGTAACAGACTTTGAAAATGTAAAATCTATTGAATCTGTAGCAGGGTCAGGGACTTAAGTCCAGGACTAAGTCCCGGACCAGGGTATTAAAACACACCGAGAGTTTGTCAAAGTTCAGGTCCGGGACTTACCTTGAGTACAAGGACCCGGACCATGTATGGAAAAGAGGCCGAGAGTTGTTCAATGTTTGGGTCCGGGACTTGACCCCTACACAAGGTCCCGGACCATACCATTAAAAGAGGCCGAGACTTAGACCATGAGTTGGTCCGGGACTTAAGACCTGGACAAGGTCCCGGACCAACCTAAACTTGTAAAATTAAGAGTATTAAATGGGTAATAAGGTAAGGAAGTGAATTGTAATGATAGTATAAGATCATTAGGACTTAATTAAGGATGTTTAAAGGACATTAAGAGTATAAACAAGTTTTGAAACTAAGGAAGATTAAGTAAACCATATGTAAGTATAAGAAATGTAAAGGTATAGTAAGTATGAGTTAGGAAACAAATGAGTAATCGTGTTTGGTTAATGATAGTTAGATTAATCATTCAATTGTATGTATACAATAGGATTTGATTTGTGAACACCGGAGGAACGTTGGGATACAAGTACGACGGTGAACGGTATGAATTCCTCATGGCCCGTATGCTATCTTGGTTACTCTGATTTGTGTGTTGTGTGCTAATTGATCACCAAATAAGATAAATGCACGAATCGGAGTTATCATGTTTACTTGTGGACATGTAGTGTTGTATATTGATGTATAGCTTCTTCAATTCTTAGTTTGTATAATTCATGAAATGTATGGATGAATATAAATGTGTGTATGCTTGGTGAATTGTGATGTGACCGAATATTAATTGTGATTGGACTTATAACTGATTCCTAACGAGCTAACCAATCTAACTTAAATTGGTAATTAAATTGGAATGAGTAGAAGTCCGATATAGTTTCGGCCACGCGTGAGGATGAGGAGACACAAGAGGTTGGATCCGATTCCTGACTCTTAAACTAGTCCGCGGCCCAAATCCCTTAAGTGGGTAGCATCCCGGATTGGCGAGTCAAGTAAATCCCGGAGGTGGGACGGAGTAGTCCCCAGGGCCGAAGGTCATACCGACTTAACTTGAGTATAAGCAAGTAAGTAAGAATGAGTAAGTAAGTAAATGAAAGCAAGTAAGTAAAAGTAAGAATAAGTATGTGTAATGAGTAAAAGAGTAATAAGCATTCCGATTAACCCGGATGCGTAATTTGGCTAACCCGATGAAGGTAAGTAAGCGTGTGTGCTATTAAATTGCTATCTTGAGTTGTATAATGTATTGTATGAGCATGTATGTTGTATGCAAAGCATGTATGTATGATAAGAATGAACCGCAGGCCTATTTGACCTGAATTAGTCGGTGTGCCCTAGCTAGCACGGGGTATATGCGGAGTTCATGCGCAGCTTTTGCTGAGCCCCTTGGGGCAATGTTTTTAATATGAATGCAGGTACCCGAGAAGGATGAGGATGTCGAAGACCTAGCTTTATTTCTTTTGACTTTTTTGGATTGTAAACAATGAATTGTGAATGGTGTACTGAGTAGTACACGGTTGTAGTTTTTGATTAGCCGGTGTACCATGGGGTACACCTTTTTGGACGTAGAAAGGAGGGTGAATTGGTATGGATGAGTGGCCGGTAGAAACTCATTACTTTTGGTAGATTGGAAAAGGGAATGTAATTGAACATACTCTAAATACTCGGTAGTCCATTGATGTAAGCGAAGGATATTTGTATTCCGTAAGTAACGTTTAGTAGCTCGGTATATTATGTTCATCAGACCGTCACTGTAAATAGTAGTAGCCTAGCTAGCCGTATGGGCAGTTAGCGACATTGTATCACCCGCCGTAGCAGTGTAGTATTTCCGCTGTGACTTGATAGGATTAACAGGACGATTAGATGGTAAGCATGGGATTAACGGTTGGGGTGTTACAAAAAGTGGTATCAGAGCGTAGTTACGCTCTGATGTCCATAGTTACCAAGCATAGGGATTACCGAGTTAGGCTTTCAACCGTCTTAAGACGTATACTTAGAAACCTAACTAGGAACTACCGTTGTTAACAACGGATACCCTTGACGTTCTTAGGAACGATACCTTGCTTAAATTCCATGACCTTTGAGTCATATTTTGCGGAGCCTAATGCGGATGTTAAATATTCAGATGTTAGGAAGGGGCCGAGGCCGAGCTAGAGGCGAAGCCTCTGAAGGACCAGGAGCGCGGATGATAGCTGAGATCGTCGCCGCCACGGTAGCACAGATGCTACCGCAGGTGATAAATGCAATGCAACAGAATCAACAGAACCAAACTCAAGCGGGGCCAATCCCTCCCCCGCCACCCAGAGAAGCAAACTGGGTAAAAGCTGTAGCGGAACTCCGCCCTCCTTGCTTTAGGGGCGAGAGTGATCCGGCTAAGCTCGAAGCCTATATCTCCGAGATGGAGACGGCGTTTGAGACCCTCGAAGCTGCTGCTGGAGTTCGAGTTAGAGTTGCAGCCTACTATCTGAAGAACGCGGCTATGGATTGGTGGAAACTAGTCAAGCACGAGCATGTCAACGACCCCACTTTCGACTGGGAATCTTTTGCATCACTCCTTCGATCCAAATACTACCCGGAGCACGTGAAAACAAAGAAAAGGCTAGAGCTGGATGCCTTGAAAATGACAGATAAGATGTCTGTGGATGAGTATTACCGCACCTTCACTTCCATCCTCCGTCTTCTACCCGATCTAGGATACACCGGCTAGGTGTTGGTCGATCGCTTCTATGGCGGTCTGTGCCATCGCCTTCGGTACGGTATGGGCTATACACGATTTACCTCCCTTCAGGTAAACATCGGTTAACCCTTAGCACCATTTCAATTCCTTGAATTCCTTAAACCTCTCTTTATCCTTTCTCGAATGAGAATCCCGGCTAATACCTGAAACTTCAGGAGTGTTATCACGCGGCTTCTCGCGTTGAGATTACTTGCCAACTACGGGATGAAGGAACCGCGCTTAAGCGCAAGGCCAACAACAAGAACACTAGTGGCAAGGAGCAGAACTAGGGTAAAAGCTGGAAAAAGAAGAAGGGAAATTTCTTTCAGCAATCCCAAAAGAAATTCCCAAGCGAGAGCAGTGCCCATGCTGAGCAGGGCAAACCAGTTGAGCTGCTACAACTAGGTTCATCTGCACCGGTGGCCGCAAAGCCACTGAGATCATACCCACCTAAGGGTAAACTTCTATTTCTAAATCGTAATCATACAAGTAACATATCTAGTATATCCACGCACACATGTGCTAACCCTCTAAACCTTAGGTTCTGGCTCCGGTCCCACCAAAACCTTCCCCGACGGCCGCACGTATATGTGCAGAAAATGCAACCAGGACCATCCCGGCAAGGACTTCTATGGGAGAGAAATCAAATGCTACAACTGCCAGAAACCGGGACACACGGCCAATAGATGCCCAGAGAATGCTAAGCCGAAGGGGAACTTCCAATGCTATAAGCAGAGGGAAGGCAAGGAGGTTGCATCTGGCGATGCACCGACCCAGCAGGCACCACAGGGATAGGGATCCCGGGGACCTCAGAGGGGTGCACCTCAGAGGCAGCCTGTCCTTCATGTCATAGACCGTGACGGGTCCGGTTCTAAGTCCGGCCTAGGTAAATATCCGAACCTTTAATCCTTGAAGTAGCATGACTAAGTAGTAGAGTAACTGTTTGAATGAAGCATGATTGAATGAATTGGAGTATGTAATGAGCATGAGATGAAGCAGTTGAAAGTAGTACTCACCGTAGATGAAATTTGTAACCATAGGAAGCTTTAGTATCTGTTACCCGATACCGGTAAACCTGAATCATGAGGAGACCGACATCACCAACCACTACTACACCAACGAACAGTGTCAGGTCATCCGACCAGGTATGATCTTATTAAGGGGATACCTGACACCTGAAGCCCAAATTTCAATCATCTGACGATGCAACGAGCTAGAACGGGTCAAGGTGGATTTTATACACGGTGGAGCGAAGATGAAGCTGAAGATGATGTGCTTGGGAAAGGACTGGAATCCTTATACCAAGACATACCAAGAGACACGAACCCAAGACGGAGCGACGCCACCGACAATACCTCCAGAGTTTCAGACACTCGTCACGCAAGCAGTAGAACTTGCACAACAATGAGACCATGAACCAATTTCCTGACTTGAAGCGGACCTTTGTATCGTCAACTTCTATGAGAAAGAAGGACGACTTGGGTTACACCAAGACAAGGACTAGACAGCGGAATCTCTTGAACAAGGAGTGCCCGTAGTGTCTTGGTCCATTGGTGATGACGCCGTATTTATGTATAGTGAGCAGAAGCGTGTGGACCTCGCACAGAAATTGGTATTGAGATCAGGAGATGTCCTAATCATGGGTGGAAACTCTAGGATGCTGTATCACGGGATCAACAAGATCAAGTTGAATACGGCACCACCGGCAATAATCAACGCCACACACATGAAACCAGGACGCCTGAACCTTACCTTTAGGAAGTATTAAATTCATAGTATCATGTAATGTATTAGTAACGTGTATTAGAGACACGGTATGTATGATGATTGGTTTATCAATAAAGAGCAGTGTTGATTTAAATTCCACTTGTGTCCACCACCAATACTTATCTAATTGCGACTTCAATAGGTTATGGACTCGGTACCGAAGGTAACCTGAGCATCCTCACCGAAGCACAAGCCGGCAGAAGCGGCACCATCTTAACGGGAACGTTCCCAGTGAACGACATTGATGCCAATGTGTTATTCGACTTCGACGCCTCTCACACTTTCATATCACCATCCTTTGTGAAGAGGTTGAAGCTAGATGCAGATGAGCTACCGAATTTTGTGGTTACTCTCCCATCGAAGGAGCGAGTGAAATGCACCAAATACTACCAATCAGCCACCATCGAAATCAAAAACGAAATGTTTCCCATTTCCTTCATTGAATTCGATGGATTGGGATTCGACTTGATCATCGGAATGAATTGGTTGGAGCGGCACAAGGGTAGAATCCTCTGTGCCGAGCATAGACTGCTACTCAAAAGTTCTTTTGGGGTTACTGTATCTTACCGCCAGAGACCGAGAGAGCCTTCGACCACCCTCATATCTGCTATGGCTATGTACCGGGAGCTCAGAAAGGGCCAAGAAGTATATCAGTGTTATGTGCAAGACCTGGAGAGAGATCCAGAGTTCAGTGATGATGTACCAATTGTATCCGAATTTCCTGATGTATTCCCTAAGGAGCTACCCGGCATGCCACCACCAAGAGCAGTGGAATTTGAGATTGACCTTTTGGCAGGTACCGGTCCCATTGCTAGGGCACCGTACCACATGGCACCTACTGAAATGACAGAACTGAAGGAGCAACTACGTGATCTACTCGACAAAAGGTTTATACGCCCGAGCGTATCACCCTGGGGAGCACCGGTCCTCTTTGTGAAGAAGAAGGACAATAGTCTCTGACTTTGTATTGACTACTGCGAGCTGAATGCGGTCACAGTCAAGAATAAATACCCATTGCCGCGCATCGACGACCTATTCGACCAGCTGAAGGGAGCATCAGTCTTCTCCAAGATCGACCTCCGTTCTGGGTATCATCAGATTGCTATCAAAGAGCAAGATATTGAGAAAACGACATTCCGTACCAGATATGGCCACTACGAATTCACGGTGATGCCATTCGGTTTGTCAAATGCACCAGCAAAATTCATGGATCTTATGAATCGACTATTCAATGAGCAGTTGGACACTTCAGTTGTGGTCTTCATCGACGACATCCTTGTATATTCAAAATCAGCAGAGGAACACGAAATCCATTTGAGGAAAGTGCTTGAGACACTGCGCGAGAACCAGCTGTATGCGAAGTTCTCCAAATGCGAGTTCTGGCTTGATCAGGTATCATTCCTTGGACATGTCATCTCGAGCGCAGGTATCTCAATTGACCCTTCTAAGATAGATAGAAGCTATGATCATGGCCTAGACCCAAGACTGTTACCGACATTAGGAGCTTTCTTGGTCTAGCCGGTTACTACCGGAGATTTGTCAAGGACTTCTCGAAAGTCGCTAAGCCCATGACTACACTGATGAAGAAAGATGCACCGTTTGTATGGACACACGAGTGTGAGTTATCATTTCAGAGCCTTAAAGACTCATTGACCTCAGCGCCCGTCCTTACTCTTCCAGAGGGCACAAAGGGATTGAGGTGTATTGTGATGCATCAGGCAAAGGAATGGGATGCTACTCATGCAGCATGGCAAGGTTGTAGCTTATGCCTCCCGCCAGCTGAAAAAGCATGAGGAGAATTACCCGACTCACGACTTAGAGTTAGGAGCCATTGTCTTCGCCTTGAAGATATGGCGACACTATCTTTATGGGGTAAGCATCACCATCTACTCCGACCACAAGAGCGTACAGTACGTATTCACGCTGAAAGAACTGAATTTGAGACAGAGAAGGTGGATGGAGTTTCTTTCAGATTATGACATCGACCTACAGTATAAGGAAGGGAAGGCAAACATTGTAGCCGATGCCCTGAGCCATCGAGCTCACTCGCTCCATTCGCTACTCACTTCTTCTAGCTTGGTTGACGAGGTGCAAGACGCTCAGTTGAGCGACCCTTACCTAACCGAAATCAGACAAAAGATCGAGAATGGTACATTTGAGAAGAAAAAGTATGACTTCAAGCTACATGAAGATGGTTTGATTCGGTTGAATGGCAGGCTATGCGTCCCCCGAAGCAATGCTGAGCTAAGGGATCGCATCCTGCGAGAGTCACACAGTTCCACATTATCAATCCATCCAGGAGCCTCCAAGATGTACAAAGACATGAAGAGGTACTTCTGGTGGTCTGGAATGAAATCGGATCTGACAGAATTCGTATTGAGATGCTTAACATGCCTGAAGGTAAAATTCGAACATCGTAGACCGGGCGGAATGGTACAATCGATGCCAGTTCCGGAGTGGAAATTTCATGATATCTCCATGGATTTTGTTGTAGGACTCCCACCTGCCAGGGGAGGACTCAACATGATCTGGGTTGTAGTTGATCGCCTTACCAAGGTTGCCAGATTCATACCGATGAAGGACACCTGGAAGGTAGTGAAGCTAGATGAGCTTTTTGGACAAGGAGATTATCAGACATCACGGAGTCCCGAAAACCATAGTATCTGACCGCGACACCAGATTTCTTTCGAGATACTAGAGAGCTACACGGGAAGCGTTGGGTACAGAATTGAAGTTGAGTACCGCCTTCCATCCTCAGACCGACGGTCAGACAGAAAGGACCATCCAGACAATGGAGGACATGCTGAGGGCATATGCCTTAGACTTTCAGGGGAGTTGGTTAGATAAGCTTCATCTTATCGAGTTTTCTTACAATAATAGCTATCATGCTTCGATTAAGATGTCGCCTTTCCAAGCTCTATACGGTAAACCTTGCCGTACACCATTGTGTTGGGATGAGTCAAGTGAAGCGGTCATCATAGGACCAGAGTACCTTGAGCAAGTGCAAGCCGAAGTGCAACAGATTCGAGCGAACATGAAGGCAGCCCAAGATAGACAAAAATCCTATGCGGATGTGAGACGACGCGACCTTGAGTTCGCCGTGGGCGACCAAGTGTTCTTGCGCGTTTCACCTATGAAGGGTGTCTTCCGATTTGGCCAGAAGGGCAAACTGAGCCCAAAGTTTGTAGGGCCGTATGCTATCACCGAGAGAGTTGGAGCTGTAGCCTACAGGTTAGCATTACCTGAGGATTTGGGGCGTGTCCATGATGTGTTTCATGTGTCACAACTCAAGAAGTATATTGCTGACCCTTCTCATGTCCTAGAGCCCGAGCACTTATCCATTGAGCCGACTATGAGATACGTCGAGAACCCTGTGAAAATCTTGGATAGGAAGACCAGAGACACTCGCCATAAGTCTATACGAATGGTGAAGGTCCTATGGTCAAACCATGATGTCAAAGAAGTGACATGGGAATTGGAGGATGCCATGAAGGCTAAATACCCACAGTTGTTCATAGACTAGAGAGTCTAGTGTTTAGTAATACGGGTACGGGGCGTACCCCTTTTAGGGGGGGTAGAGCCTTTTTGCTTTTGCATTGCTTCGGGGTAAGCATTGCATAGTGTGTAGGTATTGTAATAGATTGTGATAGCACTTGTAGTGCGGAGCGTATGTGTATGTATGTGTAATCTGTGTGTATGGATGTGTATGTACGATGTATGATGTATGGATATGTATGGGGTAATGTGTATTGTGTAATGTGAATGTGATGGTATGTATGGAAAGTGTGCATTGTGTATGTGAAATTGTATGATGCTTGAACTATGTATGTTTGCAATGTGAAAGAAGTAAACACCTCATAGGTGGTAGGAAGACACATTATGGCAATTGGTTCGCCTAATGAGTAGAAGTATTAAACCTTTAACCTTGAGCAACTTTGAGGGCAAAGTTTCTTAAGGGGGTAGATTGAAATACCCCGTAATTGGAAACAGTGATTAATTAGGCTAATAAAAAATTTTAGAAGCTTAATTATGAATAAATAATCATGAGGGAACAAATCCCGAAGAAAACGGATCCTTAAAACGGTTTAAAAACAATACCGAACCTTAAAGCACGTTTTTCGAGGTAACCGGGAAAACATGTCTTTAAGCGGGTCAAATAGACTCGTAACAATTTTGGTCAACTAAATAATCATTAATAAATACTAGTGAAGCTTTAGAACCAATAAAATCAATAAAACGAGAAATAAGTAAAAACTGTCAAAAACGGGAACTTGTGGGTAGAAACATAAATAACCAAAACTTATGTGTCCACTTTTAAAATAAAAAGTAAAGTAGTGTGTGTGTGTGCTGGGTGCAGCCGACCCCATCCCTCTCCCCTCTCTCACACACTCACTTACTCATTTACAAAACAACAAAATTAATAAAGTAAACACTCACCTACTTTATTCTACCTCACACCCTCACACTCTCTCTCCTACTCTCATTTCTCCCTCCACGTACAGACCCTATCTCCCTCACTCTCTCTGAATTCTTTCCTTCTCCAACTGGTAACAATGAAGAAACTAGCAAAACACTAAAAACCTCACCTTCTCTCCTCTTGTTACTCCATCAAACTTGCTCCAAAAATTATAGAAATACCATCATTGTTTTCCTCTCATCAAGAGCAACAATCCTCTCTTTTCAAAACCCGAAAAGGAGCATTTTCGTTTTCATGGGTATACCCCATTTGGAGCTTCAAGACCACCATTAGAAGGCCCTCCTTCTCTTCTTTGGTTTAAGGTAAACAGAAATCCGAAATCACTTCCTTTTCTTGCTCTCATTTGCAAAATAAAGATTTCAAGTTTTGAACTCCTTGCTCTTTTTGTACCCAGCCGATTTTGGCTTTCTTGAAGGAGTGGAATGATTGTTCTTGAGCCATTCCAAGCATTACATAAACCCTTGGAAGGTAATACATCTCAAAACCCTAAAACTTGCATTAAAAGCTTAAATAATGTTAGGGTTAGTTTTAGTATTGAAGTGTGTATAAATGTGGGCTGTAGTGTTAGAATTTTGGTTGCTAAACCTGTGGGAAGAGGAAGAGGAAGGAAAGAGAGAAGGAAGAAGCAAGAAGAGAAAAACAACTAGAAGAAGAACAAGGTAAAATGATGCTCTCTTGTGTAGTTTAGTAATGCATTATGTAACAGATTTTTAGAGGTAAAAATATGTATCGTAAAATGGTAATGTAGTAGTAGTGTAATGTGTAGGAAGAAACAAGTGTTTTAAGCCTCTAAAAGATATGTAAAACTTATTGAAAACATAGATGGGAGTCAATGTTTGAGTGCAGGAAATTTAATGTTGTTAGTGTAGCATTTGTGTATGAGAATTGAGTATATTGCTGTTGGTTATAAACAGGTGGTGTGGACCATTAATGTGTGAATAAACAATGTGGTGAGAGTATAAAATATAGGGGAGACTATGGCAAAATTTACCTAGAACTAGAACACTTAGTGAATTAGAAACTAGGTGACTAAAATGTGTTGTAACAGATTTTAAAAGGAGCTGTCTAGTTGATAGGTTTGGAGTGATAACTAGTGTATTGTAAGCTTTAGAAATGACATTATAAGAGGGAGCTAAAGATGAAGAAGGTGAGAGTTAAAATCTGTAGCAAAGGCAACTTAGAAAAATTAGTGTAAGTGCTGAAATGGGAACTTAAGGAAATAGGTGAATGAATTAGCATAAAAGGGTCTAATAAGTTACTAATAGATTTTAACATGTTTAGGTGACTAATTAGGTGCTAAAATATGTGGGATTAAGTGTAGGAACAATGGGGGATTAATTAAGCAAAGTATGGAGTGTAACAGACTTTGAAAATGTAAAATCTGTTGAATCTGTAGCAGGGTCCGGGACTTAAGTCCAGGACTAAGTCCCGGACCAGGGTATTAAAACACACCGAGAGTTTGTCAAAGTTCAGGTCCGGGAATTACCTTGAGTACAAGGACCCGGACCATGTATGAAAAAGAGGCCGAGAGTTGTTCAATGTTTGGGTCCGGGACTTGACCCCTATACAAGGTCCCGGACCATACCATTAAAAGAGGACGAGACTTAGACCATGAGTTGGTCCGGGACTTAAGACCTGGACAAGGTCCCGGACCAACCTAAACTTGTAAAATTAAGAGTATTAAATGGGTAATAAGGTAAGGAAGTGAATGGTAATGATAGTATAAGATCATTAGGACTTAATTAAGGATGTTTAAAGGACATTAAGAGTATAAACAAGTTTTGAAACTAAGGAAGATTAAGTAAACCATATGTAAGTATAAGAAATGTAAAGGTATAGAAAGTATGAGTTAGGAAACAAACGAGTAATCGTGTTTGGTTAATAATGATAGTTAGATTAATCATTCAATTGTATGTATACAATAGGATTTGATTTGTGAACACCGGAGGAACGTTGGGATACAAGTACGACGGTGAACGGTATGAATTCCTCATGCCCCGTATGCTATCTTGGTTACTCTGATTTGTGTGTTATGTGCTAATTGATCACCAAATAAGATAAATGCACGAATCGGAGTTATCATTTTTACTTGTGGACATGTAGTGTTGTATATTGATGTATAGCTTCTTCAATTCTTAGTTTGTATAATTCATGAAATGTATGGATGAATATAAATGTGTGTATGCTTGGTGAATTGTGATGTGACCGAATATTAATTGTGATTGGACTTCTAACTGATTCCTAACGAGCTAACCAATCTAACTTAAATTGGTAATTAAATTGGAATGAGTAGAAGTCCGATATAGTTTCGGCCACACGTGAGGATGAGGAGACACAAGAGGTTGGATCCGATTCCTGACTCTTAAACTGGTCCGCGGCCCAAATCCCTTAATTGGGTAGCATCCCGGATTGGTGAGTCAAGTAAATCCCGGAGGTGGGACGGAGTAGTCCCCAGGGCCGGAGGTCATACCGACTTAACTTGAGTATAAGCAAGTAAGTAAGAATGAGTAAGTAAGTAAATGAAAGCAAGTAAGTAAAAGTAAGAATAAGTATGTGTAATGAGTAAAAGAGTAATAAGCATTCCGATTAACCCGGATGCGTAATTTGGCTAACCCGATGAAGGTAAGTAAGCGTGTGTGCTATTGTATTGCTATCTTGAGTAGTATAATGTATTGTATGAGCATGTATGTTGTATGCAAATCATGTATGTATGATAAGAATGAACCGCATGCCTATTTGACCTGAATTAGTCGGCGTGCCCTAGCTAGCACACGGTATATGCGGAGTTCATGCGCAGCTTTTACTGAGCCCCTTGGGCAATGTTTTTAATATGAATGCAGGTACTCGAGAAGGATGAGGATGTCGAAGACCTAGCTTTATTTCTTTGGACTTTTTTGGATTGTAAACAATGAATTATGAATGGTGTACTGAGTAGTACACGACTGTAGTTTTTGATTAGCTGGTGTACCATGGGGTACACCTTTTTGGACATAGAAAGGAGGGTGAATTGGTATGGATGAGTGGCCGGTAGAAACTCATTACTTTTGGTAGATTGGAAAAGGGAATGTAATTGAACATACTCTAAATACTCGGTAGTCCATTGATGTAAGCGAAGGATATTTGTATTCCGTAAGTAACATTTAGTAGCTCGGTATATTATGTTCATCAGACCGTCACTGTAAATAGTAGTAGCCTAGCTAGCCGTATGGGCGGTTAGCGGCATTGTATCACCCGCCGTAGTAGTGTAGTATTTCCGCTGCGACCTGATAGGATTAACAGGACGATTAGATGGTAAGCATGGGATTAACGGTTGGGGTGTTACACAAATCTGAACGCAGCTATTTTAATGGAGTTCGCATCTGGGTTTGTGCAGTGCTTCGTTCAGCGTTTGGTTTTCTGGAACAAGAGCGTAAGGCTAATTTGGTGATGGAAAAGGATGAAGAATGGAGTATGGATGGTGGGAAGTATGATATGGAGTTGAACGTGAGTGATTTGGAGTGTGTGTGTTCTCTCTGTATTCTCTTCAATCTCCAGTGTGAAGAAGGAGAGTTTTTATAGAGCAGAGGAAAGGAAGAAGACATGGGTGGATGGGATAGAATGTAGGCGGTGGTAGTAGATGGATAAAATGTAGGCACCGTAGATAAGAAAGGGGGAAAATGGAGAAGACGCCGCTAAAGAAATTAGTCGCGTGATTTCTGGGATTTTGGGCTGCGTTTACATGCGTCCAGATCTCCGTCCGGGTTTAGGTTAGCCGGACGTCTCACGTTCGGGGTTACGTCCGGGTGCCGGACACCTATGTCCGGATTTGCGTCCCGGTATGTCTCATCTGGACGTGTGTATTTTTCCTCGTTTTTCTGCAATTTTCAACTGGGCTTAGATTCTTAGTTTTAGCTCTGTTTCACTCGTCGTTTGTTGCATTGGAAAGCTTGTGAAGTAAACTATGTGATTCCAAGACTTTTCACTGCATTTGATACATAAAATGTATCAGTTCATATCAAAACATAATTCTTAGGAAAAACATATGATAAGTAAGTAATATTATCTGAAAGTAAGTGAATATATGGTAAATTAAATCCTTAAATGTCTATGTATTTCTCACTTATCAAAGTGGTGTGTGAATACGAGTGTATGGGAGTAAAGAGACTCTCGGGGAACTAAAACCCTATAGTATATGTTTATTTCAGACAAATATAGTGATGTGTATTATGATTTTGATAAAAAAACATATATATAGTATTGTGTATTGTGATTTTGACATTATATATATATATATATATACATATATATAGTATTGTGATGTATGAATCGGTAGGAAACCGATGAAGATCTTAGTGAGAATAGGATTCCCTAGGTAAGTTGACTAGAGGAAAATTGAGAATAATTGATGGATAGAGTTCCATCCCTTGGAGATGTATTGCTCTAAGCTTATGACTAGAAGGATTAAAAAGATAGAAAAGGGTAAATGTTTGAATTAGTTACTTGTTTGAAATTGATGTGGGAGGTGGAACTTGATTTGCAAGCGATCAAGGGAAACTGGACACAAATTGGGGTGGAATGATAGTTCAACACTGATGCTGATCACATCAGGGTCGGATGACTCTTGAAACTCCATATAAGTCGTCACAAATAACCACGTAAAGAATAAGATACAATCAGCATAATTTGGATTTGGAGTTGTATTGAGTTTTCAAAAAGACTTTTCAATTGGTATTTTCAAAATTTTCAAATGGTAATTTCAAATCAACGATTTTCGTTTTACTTAACCTCGTAAGAATATTTTCTGTTATTTAGTCTCACTCATGAGCCTTTTGTCTTCGGACCGGCGACATAAGGAAACATATTATTTTGTATTACTTGCTCACAAGCTGAGGACATATGAGCCTTCATGTTTGGACCGGTGACATGAAGAGATGTAAAAGCTATTTCTGATTGTTATACATCTTAAGACATGTTGTGTGACATGTGTGGTACATGTTATCCGGACCTATGAGTCTGAAGGTTGATGTGTTATCCCGACCTTGGGTCTAAAGGTATGTTAAGTGTAATTGATATGTGTGAACTATGTTATAAAGTAATCCCGGTATCCTAAGTAAGTGATGCATGGGAAAATTTGGAACTTTGAGGACAAAGTTGTTTTAAGGGGGGTAGATTGAAATACCCTAAACCTTAATGTGCTAATTAATTATGTAATTATAATTTCTAAGGCTAATTTAAGCCTTAAGAACATTGGTGAAGAAAGAGAAACCAAAAGAAATAAGAAAACGCACAAAACGTGAAAACATATATTTAATTATCTTAGGAGCTATATAACCTTAACTAGGGTTATAAATATATTTTTATACCCTAATTACACACTAAGAGCATGTGGGAAAAATTCCCGAAGAAAACGGATCCAAATAATGCGTTAAAACGCTAACGGAGTGTTAAAGCGCGTTTCTCAAGAAAACCCGAAAACGTGACTTTAAACAGGTAAATGACCCCGTAAAAATTATAGTTGATCATATAACTATAATTAAACATTAATGGGAGCTTAAGAACCATTAAATTAAAGAAATGAGAAAATTTTGGAAAACAGGCCCGGATTAGCGAATAGTGTAAAAACCTGGAACTTATGGGGTGTAAATTGTAATAAGAGTAAAGTACCCTCCCTCATTTGTAAACTAAAGTCTGATTTCCCCCTTCCTCTATGACTCAAACGTTTTTGCCCCTCACTCTCATCTCTTTATTTCAAAATTTGTCACAAAAAGATAAATATGTAAAGTAGATAAAGTACAAATGTTACTTTTTACATTTCTGTCTCTTCTATTCCCAATTTTCCTTGCTCTCTTTCGATTCCCTCTTCTTCTAGCTCTCTCCCTGCTCATCTTGCTCCAGCCATGGCGATTTATTAAGCTCCCAACCAACTCCATTTTCTTCTTCCATTTTCTACCTCATACAAGCTCCAAATTGAAAAATAAATGTACCATAATACTCCCCTTACCTTGGAGATTATTTTCCACCCTTCAAAACCACCAAAGGATGATTTCGAATTCCATGTGTGTAGTGATAAGTGTGAAACATATAGGCTTTTCAGGGTTTAATTACCTTATAATCTATAACAGTTTAGGCAATGTTTCACACTTATTATATGTTTTTCCTAAGATTGATGTTTTGATATGAAATAATGCATTTTATGTGTTAAATACAGGAAAAACCCATGGAAAGGAAGATTTTACATCATAAGGATTACAACATAACAAACGGGGAACAAATAAGGAAAAGAGATGCAAAAATTGGTCATGTCCGGCCATCTTTACCCGGACGCAAATCCGGATGTCCATTAAAGGACACGTCCTGATCCGGACGCAAAGCCAGACGTGACCCGAGATTCAGATCCAAAAGTTCTATCTCACGTCCGGATCCGGATACAAAACCGGACGTGACCCGAGATTTAGATCTAAAAGTTCTATCTCACGTCCGGATCCGGACACAGATCAAGTTGTCACACAGAGACGAAAAATAAAAATACATCGCGCTGATAATTAGGCTTTCGGCGCAATTATCAGCCGAAAGCACCAGTTAAGCCCATGCTCAGCCCATGCTCAATCACTCTTACCCAACTCACCACTAACCGTTGTTTTTATTTTGAAGCCTATTTAAGCTCTCATTCAGTTCCTAATTCATTCGCATCAGACGCTCTCGTCTACTCATACACAATCTCCCTCTATACTTCTGCCTCCGTTCACGATAAATCCCATCTCCAGTCACCAATTTTTCTCCATACTCATTCTCCCTCGGTTACAGACAGAAACCTACTCACGGCACTTCTTTAAGCCACGTCCGGATCTACGTCCGGATCCGGACTGACCCTCAACAGCACGTCTGGATCGACGTCCGACCCCAGATAGTCGGACGTGACACAGACTAGAGTGGAAACTGCAGAATCGGCGACGGCTTCAAAAATCAGTTTTTCTGCTAAATCCCTTTATCCTTATGCTGTTTAAATTGAGCATTGTTATTATGTTTATGGCTGAGTAATCACTTTTAATTTCGGTTTACTATGTATCTCTAGATTAATTATTTTGAACCTTTGTGATCTGCAGTACATTAGAATAAAGTTCTTTTCCCTCATGAATTCCTAAACTTTTTTTAATCTGATCAATTATTGAGTTTATTAGTTTGTTAGCTTATAAGTGAGAACTGCGGCTATCAATTGACTACAGGGAAAGAACCAGTTAGTATAGAGATGGTAATTCCTATAAACTACTAGCTGACCATTAATCTAAAATATGCTAAAAGCAATTAGTAAATAGTGGATTCATAACGAGAGTTAGGATTCGGTCTTTGCTAATTAGAATTCGTTGAGCGGGAGACCGAATACGAGTTGACCTTATTCTAGGGTTTTATTCAGAATACTGTAGAAATCACTTAGGGAAAGAAATTGCAGATCTAGAGAGAAGTAGTAAACCGAAATTTCCCTTATCAAACAAATTCAAATCAGTTATTTACCTGTTATTTATTGCTTATCGAACACTTTTACAGCATTCACAATCACATACAAAAACCCCCCAATTTCCTGCTATTTTTATATTATTCATGTTTTGTGTGTATGTAGAAATTAAACTAGACATCTCCTCCTTTGGTTCGATACTCAGGGAATACTCCGAGATTTAAACTTGCTATAATCGACCGGTACACTTGCTGTTAGGTTAAACCCCCAACAACATTTGCCGTTAGGTTAAAACCCCAACAAGTTTATGGCGCTGTTGCTGGGGAGGCACTATTATTTAGTTTAATTTTTATATTGGTATTATCTCATTTAATTTTGTTTTTGTTTTTGCTTTTTAGTTTATTCCTATTTTGTTTTATTTTATTTTCTTTTCTTTTGTTAATTTTATTAGCTTTATCCAATTGAGTTCATTTTTGCAACTACACAAAAGTACTCTCAGTTATCTGATTTCGGTTTATGGTTAAAACTCATTCTGAAGGTAATCCTGAATTTGAGCTTGAACCTGAGATAGAGCGACTTGCTAGAAGAGGTCGCCAAGGATTAGTACTGGATTCTATAGTTGAGCCAGAAGTGTTTTTCAAGGATTCACCAGGTGATACATTTGTTCCAGAAGAAGAGTGTATTATGGCGGGTAACGTTAACAGCCAAGAGAGAAGGATGAATGACTACACTCGTCCGAATGTGGAGGGTCTCACATCACCAATAGTAATCCCTGCACTGCCAGAAGGGGTAGAGTGGCAGTTCAAGACCTATTACATCATGATGGTCCTGAATGCTCCACAATTTAGTGGGACAGTTACTGAAGATCCAAAAGTTCATCTGATATCCTTTCTACTGCTGGTTGGAGCGTGTTCGTCCCATGCATCCCAGGAGGTAGCAAGGCTGACTTTGTTTCCTTTCTCCTTGAGGGATAGAGCTGCAGAATGGTTGAATTCCTAGGCACCAAACAACATCACTTCTTGGGCTGAGCTCGCAAACATATTTCTGGCAAAGTACATCCCACCATCTCGCATGCTGACCATGAGAGGTGAGATCACCAATTTCAAGCAATATAGTGGGGAGACTCTTTCAGAGGCCTGGGAGAGATTCAAGGGCATTGTTCGAAGAGTACCGCACCATGGTCTGGGAGAAGAAGTCGTGCTGCAATCTTTCTACAAAGATCTCGATCCACAGGCCCGTCTTTTGGTGGATACTTGGGCAGGAGGTAGTCTCATGGAGCTTCCAATCACTAGGATGAAAGAGTTGCTCGAGACACTGACCAACTCAACTAATCAGTGGGGAGGTACTAGGGCTGCTACTGAGGTCCTCCCAAAGAAGACCGCTGGAATCTATGAGGTAGACTCGAACACTCTTTTAGGTGCTAGGATAGATAGCATGTCTAAACAATTCGAGAAGATGTGTGCGATGATGAATCCACAGTCAATTGCAGCTGTTGTGACCGATTCTTTTCCACATTGTGAGTATTTTGGTAGAAGTTCCAACATGTGTCAGTGTACCTCTCAACAGAATGAAGAGGTAAACTATATGGGAAATAGGCAAGGGAACTTCTACAACAATCAAGGATATCAACAGCAGAGGTTCCAAGGAAATAACTATAGTCAGAGGCCACCACAGTAGAACACTCAGCATTTTCAAAGACCTCATCAGAATCAGCAAATGCAGAACTAGTAGAAACAGAATCAGCTAGCTGGTGTTAGTTTAACTTTGGGGGATATGATGTGAGAGTTTATCTTGTCGACTAATAGGAAACTCGAACAGCAAGAAAACACAAACCATGAGAACAAGACATTCATTTTGGAGCAGAAAGCTTTCAACAAACATCTTGAGACTCAGATTGCCCAACTGAATGAAAGATTTTTTGACAAACCTACAGGGGCTCTACCTAGTCAGCCAGAGAAGAATCCTTGCGAATATGCTAAAGCAGTGACTTTGAGGAGTGGTAAGCAGCATGATCCTTCGATCCCTGAAACTGAGAACACTCCAGCTGAACCTGAAAAGGACAAGGTTTCTGGTCAAGAGGTAGAAATCATCGAGGGACCAGTGCCAGGAAGTGCTCCAGTTGGTAACAATGCACAGAAAGATAGTGAGCTGACCGGCGAAGCTGTCCAGTCTTCTCGATCCTCACGACGGGCGCTCCCTGAGCTCCCAGTGCCATTTCCAAATTGATTGAAAAAGAGAGACCTTGACGAGAAGTTTGGTAAGTTTCTAAGCATTTTTAAGAAACTAACAATTAATATTCCTTTTTTAGATGCTTTGACGCAGATGCCTATCTATGCGAAGTTCTTGAAGGACATTCTTTCAAATAAAAGGTCATTAGTTGAGAAGGAGACGGTGCAATTGACAGAAAAAGTTTCTACAGTGCTTAGCAAGAATCTTCCACCAAAGCTCGATGATCCCGGCTTACTAATCATTCCATGCTCAATTGGTAATGTCGATTGTGGTAAGGGTCTCTGTGATTTGGGAGCTAACATTAATTTGATGCCTTTGTCCATGTATCTTAAGCTTGGATTAGGTGAGTGTGACCCTACTCGTATTACTTTACACTTAGCAGATAGAACCATCATTAATTTGCCGAAGGGTGTGGTGAGAGATTTGGTTGTTTATGTTGGTACTTTTGTTTTTCCTGCTGATTTTGTAATTCTAGATATGGAGAAAGACAAGGACCATTAATTCTTGGACGCCCTTTCATGCAAATAGCTAGAACCCATATTGATGTTGAGGGTGGTAAGATTATTTTGAGATTGCATGATGAGCAGCTGGTTTTTGATATGTCCAAGGTTACTAAACAACCTTCTGACGTGCATGCCTGTTTTAGTTTAGATGCTATTGATTCTTTGATGCAGGAATATATTTTTTGTCCAGCTGAATTGGATGAGTTAGAAAAGTGCTTAATTAATTCTTTCGATGGAGCTCATGAGGTTCCATAGATTGTTGAGGTTGCTTTCCATTTATCAGCAGGCAGGCTTTTCGCAGGGGTGCTCATGTGGAGAAGGAGAGATTAGAACGAGAACCTAAGGAGTTGATTCCTTCTGTCAAAGCACCACCCACCTTAGAACTGAAACTTGTTCCTAGTCATTTGAAATATGTCTTTTTAGTTGAGCCCTCTGGTTTACCTGTTATTATCTCTGCAAATCTAACACATACGTAGGAGGAGCAACTTTTACAGGTACTCGGGAAGAACAAGGAAGCAATTGGATGGTCTGTCGCTGATATCAAGGGGATATCAGGCAATTTCTGCACCCACCGCATTCACTTGGAAGAAAATTGCAAGCCAACGGTTCAACCTCAATGACGCTTGAATCCTAACATGAAAGAAGTGGTGAAGAATGAGGTAATCAAGCTTCTGGATGCATGTATCATCTATGCTATTTCAGATAGCGAATGGGTAAGTCCTACACAGGTAGTGCCCAAGAAAGGGGGATTTACTGTAGTCCCCAATGATAAAGGTGAGCTAGTTCCTCAAAGAACCATCACAGGACATAGGGTGTGTATTGATTACAGGAAATTGAATGATGCCACTAGGAAAGATCATTTTCCTCTCCCATTCATTGACCAAATGTTAGAGAGGCTTTCAGGGCATAAATACTATTGTTTATTGGATGGATATTCTGGTTATTTTCAGATTCCTATTGGGTATTGCTATAGAGGACCAGGAGAAGACCACGTTTACATGCCCCTATGGAACATATGCCTACCGACGCATGCCTTTTGGATTGTGCAATGGGCCAGCTACCTTCCAGCGATGCGTGACTGCTATATATTCTAATTATCTTGAGAAATGCATCGAGGTATTTATGGATGATTTCTCTGTGTTTGGACTAACGTTTGATTTGTGTTTGGACTATTTAGATCAAATTCTAGCCAGGTGCAGAGAGACTCATCTAGAGCTGAACTGGAAGTGCCACTTCATGATGCAAGAGGGCATTGTGTTGGGCTACAAGGTATCGAGCAAAGGTATTGAAGTGGATAAAGCCAAAGTTGAGGTCATTGAGAAATTACCACTGCCAGCCTCTACGAAAGATGTCAGAAGTTTCCTTGGTCACGCGGGTTTCTATAGACGGTTTATCAAAGACTTTTCAAAGATCTTAAAACCTCTGTGTGATTTGCTAATGAAGGATGCAAAGTTTGAGTTTACATAGGTGTGTCTTGATGCATTCAATATGATAAAGGAAAAGTTGGTGACTGCCCCTGTTGTTGTTGCTCCAGATTGGTCCTTACCCTTCGAGATCATGTGTGATGCGAGCAATTTTGCTGTGGGAGCAGTTCTCGATCAAAGGCACGAGAAGGTGCTGCGTGTTGTTTATTATGCCAGCAAGACGCTCAATGATGCTCAGAAGAGTTATGCCACCACAGAGAAAGAGTTGTTGGCCATTGTTTTTGCTTGTGACAAGTTCAGACCATACATCATCGGGAGCAAAGTCATCATACATACTAATCAATCTGACATAAGGTACTTGTTCTAGAAAGCTGATGCTAAGCCTTGGTTGATCAGATGGATACTACTCTTACAGGAGTTTGATATCGAGGTGAAAGACAAGCCCGGAGTGCAGAACGGAGTTGCTGATCATTTATCACGGATGCAAGTTCCTGATAACGGTATACCAATTAATGAATATTTCCCTCATGAGCTGGTGTATGCAATTGGTTTTAAGGAGGATCCTTGGTATGCCGATATTGCGAATCACCTTGCTAAGCAGATTTTGCCACAAGAGATGTCGTATCAACAGCGGAAGAAATTCATTTCTACTGTTAAGCAATACCGGTGGGATGATCCATTTTTGTTCAAGGTTTGTGGTGATGGAATTATTCGTCGGTGTGTCCCGAAGACTGAAACACGTGACATCCTTGTCCACTGTCATTCAAGAGAAGCTGGAGGACACTTCGGGCCAGCCAAGACAGCAACTAAGGTGTTGGAGGCCGGTTTCTTTTGGAAGACGCTGCATAAAGACTGCCATACATTTGTGTCCACATGTGATAGCTGTCAGTGCCAAGGTAACCTTTCACGTAAGCTTGAGATGCCATTGAATTACATCTTGGAGGTTGAGCCATTTGATTTATGGGGGATTGACTTCATGGGGCCATTTCCTTCTTCACATTCGAACCTCTACATTTTGCTAGTTGTAGATTACGTAACTAAATGGGCTAAAGCAGTGGCTACGCCTACTAATGATGCAAAGGTTGTGCTGCGGTTTTTGAGGAAAAACAATTTCACTAGGTTTGGTGTACCACGGGCAATCATAAGTGGTGGAGGATCTCACTTTTGTAACAAGCAGTTTGAAGCTTTGTTGCAAAAGTACGGAGTGAGACATAAGGTATCCTTACCTTATCATCCACAGACCAACGGGCAAGCTGAGGTTACTAACAGCGAAATCAAGTGGATTCTATAGAAATTGGTTAGTTCATCCCGTAAGGATTGGTCTATGAAATTGGATGATGCCTTGTGGGCTTACCGGACAGCTTATAGGACGCCTTTGGGAATGTCTCCACACAAGTTGGTTTTTGGAAAGGCGTGTCATCTTCCGGTAGAACTGGAACATAAATCTTTTTGGCCCTTAAAGTTATGAATTGTGATCTTCAGAAGGCCAGTGAGGAAAGGAAACTGTAGCTTTGTGAACTGGATGAATTCAGAGAAGAGGCCTATGAAAATGCCAAGATTTACAAGGAACAAACTAAGAGATGGCATGATAAATTGCTTATGAGAAGGGAGTTTCAGATTGGTGACCGAGTGCTAATGTTCAATTCCAGACTGAAACTATTTCCGGGAAAGCTGAAATCTCGCTGGTCGGGTCCATTCACAGTTACAACTGTCTCCCCTTATGGAGTCATTGGTGTGGTCAACTAGAAAGGGAAAACATTCAAGGTTAATGGATCACAACTGAAGTTGTACCAAGGGAGCGATGTTGATATGGTTCATTCAACACTCTGGCTCCGGGATCCCAATTCTTCAAACTGATGCACCAAGGTCTAGCCAAAGACAAAAAAGATGGGCAGCTTGGTGGGAGGCAACCCACCAATATAAATCTCTTTTACACTTTCCTTTTGTTTGATATAATTTTCTTTTAATCTCTTAAGAATTTTTACATTTTACTATTTTCTTACAAGAACCCCGACTCCCCTCTTTCAAATAAGTAACTCTGCCTGGTTCCACTTGAGTTCTCCTGGTTTTGCAGATTTAATCTTTCAGGTACCTCATATTGACGCTAAACTGAACTCAAGTGTGGGGGAATATCACTGCATTGTTCATTACGGATCAGGGAGTCCTTTAACACTCTTGCTATTTCAGTTCTACATTCCTTGTGTTTGTTTTATTTTTGCTTGATTGTTTTTGGTAATATTTCCTTTTTAGTTTTAAAATCCAATGAGGTGTTTTAGAGTAGTAGTTTTTCATTCCTTTTAAAAGACAAAAAAAAAAGATTTCAACGTGTCCAGCCGATGTGAGCCGGATGCAAATCCGGACTCTTGAAGAACCAAATGCGTCCGGAACCGGACGTAAAATCCGGACGTGACTAAAATCGCGCGCCGCGATTTTCTTTTCTTCTTCTTTCTTTTCTTCTTCTTTCTCTTCTTCCTTCTTCCTCCATTGACGAACCCGACAACTCGAACCCAGAAAAAACACCCCCACTCTTCTTCCTCCATTTTAGCCACCACCACAACCATACCACCACCGTTGCGACCCCAGGAGCACCACCGCGCCACCGGAACACATCGCCCACCGCCGTTGCCAGCATTTCGTCATTTTTTTCCAATTTTTGAACCAGGTTCCATTTCGCGTTTTCGATTCGATTTCTGTCGATTTAAGGTAGATTAGGTTGTTGTTTTGTGGTTTAACATGTTAATTTGTTGTTGAGGTGTGAAAACGTGGGGTTTTGTGTGAAATTTGGGTGAATTTCTGGTTGCATTTGTGGTGTCGATGCTGCTCTGTTCGCGGCGATTTTTTTTAGGGTTTCTGGGTGCGTCTGGATCTGCGTCCGACCCAGGACACCCGGACGTAGATCCGGGCATGTACAAATTTTACATTTTTCTGAAATTGTTTTCTAAGTTTATGTTCTACTGTTTAATGTTATTGTTTGCTATGTTTAGATGTTTTAATGCCTTGGTTCTCGTAGATTAACTATGTGCAAGAATGTGTTCAAATAGAACTTGCTGCTCGATCGGTTTCAGGTATTTTTGTGTCTTTTGCTTCTTCTTTACTGCTTCATGTTGTTTTGGCTTCTTAATGCATTTGTTTATCGTATAAATGGCTAGAACTAGAGGAGGAGGTGCCACACGCAAGGGATCCTCTTCGAGAGACACACGCCTAGACGATCAGTCAGAGCCAGCCTCTACCCCACTTCGCCCTGATGTTTTCGTCTCTGCTACCGCCCGGGCCTGGTTCGAGCAAGGTGGGGCATTCGTCATCGAGCGGCGTGAAATACCCACGAATTTTCATGTTAAGAATAATATAATTCTTTTTAAGAATGAATAAGTCCGAATTTAGTACTATAGTGGCCCAGGGAAGTTAAACGATACTGTTATATTAAATTCTTTCTCTTATATTAAATTCTTCCTCTTCCTAAAATGTTTAAAATTATCCGCAATATCCTTGCCCTTACTAATCGTACTCCTATTATTAATATTATTATCTTTTAAATACTACTTCATCCTTCTTAGATGTTACAACGTTATTTAAGTTCCCAGTATACAATCCTAGAATTTCTTTATCTAATTGATTAATCTTAAATTCCTAGAGTTCGTATTCAATTTTACTTTCTCTTAGTAAATTAGCATTAACTTTAAGAGTTCAAATCCCATTTGACTTCTCCAAAATTAGTAAGATATTAATCCTCTATTATTCTCTTAATATTATATTACTAATATTCTAGATCCTTCTTTAACGTAATTATTTTCCTCTTGCTAGGGTTATTGATTTGTTTCACTCTATCCTTATTTATTTCAATCTCTTCCCTATATTAAATAAATTTTTATTAATTATTTTCCTAGATATTCTACTCTCTTCCTTATCTCGTTACAACGGCTCAGTTACTTTCCTCCAATTATTCCGAATTGAGAATTATTTATTTATTTCTAAACCAGAATTTGTTAGAGATTTTGTTTCTCTTTGCGGATTTCCATCACCCTGAATAATAGTTATACCATTTTAACTATCTACAACATTAATCAGTTAAACTCTCTTTGAATTATTCATTATTTTCTTTTCTTCTTTAAACTGATTATCACTTATTTAAATTACTAGCATTCCTTTTATTTTGCAAATTAATTCTATTTAAATCAACAATCCTCTCCGATATCTGATCGTCTTCCACCAACACCATTACGCTCTTCCTCTCCCAACCCTCAAAATTCATGCAACTTTTCTACGCTCTTATTTCCGCTAAAATATTCTCGATTCTTCACCTTGAAACCTTTGCAAATTCACATTCTTCATCCTGCTGTTGTCAGATCGCCTTCCCGGTGCCAGTTAGGATTACGTTGGGTAAAGTATTCTACCAAGATAGTCTAGTAAATTATTCGGTTGTGTTTGGTAGATTCTAATTGTTGATTATACACTTAGACTCCGATTTCGACGACGGGCGCTGCTAGTGATTATGTTGGATTGTTCTCTTGAAGTGATTTGATTGTTCAGGAAAATCTCTATGCTCAAGTTGATTTGGCTTTGTGTATTGTGAATGAGGAAAATTGCTTTTGTGACTCAAATGTGTTTCTACTGGAAAAAGGATTTATCATCGGATTGAGATTTATCAATTGTGGATCAATTCCCGTACTTTGAGATTGGTGGATTAGCATAATTATGGTGGTGATTTGAACAAGGTTTTTGGGAGTCTTTCACAGGAATTGTTATCGTTTGGGAGCCCCTAGGTGCTCCCCATTATTATTATTTGCGCTGCACACATTGTTGCAGTTAAGCTCTATGATCTACTCTATGTTACCGCTGTTTCATAGGGGGTGTGCACACTTAAGGACTTAGGGTGAGGTGGTTGTTCGACGGTCCCATAGGTGACTGTCCTGGAATTATCGTTTGGGGTCCCATAGGTGACCCCGTATTTGGAAATTATGGTTGGCTCCTGTTGAAAGCTCTCTACTATTGTTTGGTTGGTTACTGTGTTTTCTAGAAAAAATCATTCTAATGTTCAACACTCATTCTCCTCTGATTGACAAGTGATAAAAAGAACTTCAAAATGTATTTTACACATTGAGGTAGAATTTACTCAGTTTTTCTGATTTGCGCGATCCCTTCGTGTTTTTGTCTATTGTTTTCTGATCTCAGGTGATGGTTGCTGAAGTTTGGGGATTGGGCATGCGCTACCACATAGTTCTAGAATGGATTAATTGTCGTTGAGATACAGTATTTAAATGGCGATGTTTTGAATATTTATTTCTGTTGAATTGTTTAAGGTTTAGCCTGAGCACTCATGGGATTGAGTGTGGCGGTAGCACTCTGGATTTGAAAGTGTTTTCTGTTGTGTTTTTATGTTAAACATTCACTTTCCATTGACATTAATATTATGGTCATTTTGTACCTTTCTAATCTTGTTTTCATTTTGATTTTTATAAATTTGGACCTGTCCGAACGTCCGTCCGGACATCCATGTTCGGACAGGCCCCGAGAGTATTTTGTTTTTCACAGTATTAGTGTGTCCGAACATCTGTCTGAACTTACATGTTCGGACATCATGCGAGGACGGGTCTGAACTGTAAGTCTCGGCACATGTCCGAACTTACATGTTCGTACTAATGTTCAGACTGACCTTGTTTCTCAGTTTTAAAACTCGTTTGACATCCGTTTTAGTCCCCGTCTGCGGCGTTGGTTTTGTATCGTTTTCTACTTTATAATGAGGCAAAATCCAGGGTGTTACAAGGTGGTATCACCTCAGAGGCGCCAGATGCTACTGGGCGGCATCGACACCATCTTGCGCATGGGCGAGGGCGTCTTCTCCCTGTCTCTGGTACGGGAATTCTATGCAAATGTTGAGGCGGGCGACACGACGAACATCATCACATCTTACGTGCACCAGTTCCCTGTCGAGGTAACAGCTGAGACCTTCAGTATTATTTTAAACCTACCGGATAGCGAGGCGGCCCATTTTGATTTTATGGAGAGTGAGCTTAGGCAGAGTAAGTGTTATACCCAAACTTTTGACCCCCCTGGTTAGGGTCTACGAGGTTTTGGTGTTGTGAGGGGAATTTCAATCAAGTAGCGAGAGATTCCGGCTCGATCGGCGTGTTCCAGGCCATGGGGAGCAGTTTCGTCATTATCAGAGGCGTTTTCGTAATTTTTAAGGCTCCTAGGACCTCCTATAGGCTTTCTCTCTCCTCCAAAAGATGCCCAAATAAGCTTGAAATGCTTTGATATTTTAACCCATGATAGGGGATGACATTTTAAGCATAATGGCATTGGAATTTTGATTTTTCAAATTTCCAATAATTTTCTAGCAATTTCTGACTGAATCTGACGAAAAATTCAATTTAAAAATATTCCAACTTTTAAAAAATCCGATTCCACTTCATAAAATTCATAATTACCATACTTGACATGTGGTTAAAATTTCACAGCAAAATTACTTTGGGAAGTCATTCAATTAAAATATCAAAAAATCTTACTTTTACTAGATTTTCTTTATCTTTAAGAAAGTCTATATAAGGGGATAGGTTTTTTGATAAATGAGAATCTCATATGCTCAATAATCCTACGAAGACAGAAAGCACAACCTCCTCTTTCTCTCTCACGTTTTCCAACAACCGGCCACCCGAATCATACCGAAAATCCCCCGAAATCACCATCTAAACTCGTTTTCCAATCCCCAAAGCACCAATAATCATCAAAACCCCACATAAACACCACCAAAACGTGAAGAACAGCAAGAACAACCAACAACCAACAACCAGAAGCTTGGTTCAAAAACCTTTCGGGTCTGCCATCAACGGAGCACTCGATGAATCCCGGTGTGAAGAACCATTGTGAACCCGAAGGTAAAACAGGTAGAAATTCCACTTTCCTAACTCTCTACAATATTATCAGTCTTGCCTCAAAATTTGGGCTCAAACTAACTCTTTTTCGCTTCTGTATTGCTAATTGTTTTAGCTACTGCCTTGTTACTTGTTTGCTAAGTTTCGTATTAATTTTGATATCAAATTGAGTTCTTTGAATTACTAACGTGTTTATAATCTTTCAGGCTACACACCCATAAATTTGAGCTCAAAACACCTTCGGGGACCATCAAAACCCACTGTATGTGGTGTTTGTGGGTTGTCCGTGACCTCGGACTCATTATCCAGGACCACGGAGGTGGTCCGTTGACTACGGAACACCCACGGACGGTGGCGGATTTTTTATATTTTTCAATTAAAAATTTTAGGGTTTCTGTCAATACATGTCCGGGCCCACGGACACCCTGTCCGTGGCCCCGGACTTTTCAAGTTTGCGTTTTTATTTTAGTTCTGTTTTCAAAATCATTTAATTCAATTGGGGTCCGTGGTCTCGGACATTTGGTCTGTGGCTAAGGACGTAATAAAAATTTGACCTAATTGTGCCTCCGAAATCCTAGTTTAGGTAGCTTTTAATTTCACTTTAATTTTCTATCAAAAAACGCTAAAAAATAAAAAAAAACAGAAGCGCGCACTTAGGTTAAAAACGAATTTGTAGAAGGCCATAAATAAACCAAGTAGAGGAAAAGCAACCTAGGAAGGGTAATGAAAGTAATTTGAACCCTAAATAAGTCGAATACCAAGCCCCCGAACCCGAATTCGCCTTTCCTAATTTGATCTAGGTCATAATTAGGTGGCGACTCATAATAGGTTCCAGTGAGCTAGCTTAGGTTTTAATAATTATTGTTTTATGAAATAGTTATTAATCTTAGGTTATAAGTGGACCTAAAACCAGATTAGACCCTAATCAGCTTTAATCAACATAGGATAGGGTTTAAAATCGAGTCTCACAGACTTGACTAATTTTAAGAAAGAGGGCTTAACTTGAAAAATGTTTATTTATGACTTTTATTACATTGTTTATTTACTTTTGTGCGCAATTTAAATTTATTATCTTTACATCAGATGAAGGAGGGTCCACATAAACTAATCTCACCCCGGGACCCGCTTGAGGGTCCCCTGTCTGGGATCACACCTTTTAGGTGATGTGAATAAGTGGGGAAAAGAGGAGGGTGTCGTCTAACCATACCCCTTAATACCCGGGCTTTAGCCCCAACATTTTCCTGGCTAGTACCCTTACCTAGCCCTTGTTTGGTCAGTCCAAAGACCCGACCGTAGTAGAGACACACCTTAGGTGATGTGAAAAAGTGGGGAAAGCCCAAAGAGAATAGCGTGCAAGCCCTATTCCTTTGTGGTGACCTGGGCCCGCGCCCCAAGCACCTCTCCGGATCGATCTGTACCATTTGGACTGAGTTATTTTGTGAGGACATTTGCATGACCTCCTTATGTAAGACTTCTGTGCATATGTTCTTTTTCTCCTGGGCCTCAGGCCCAATGTCTGTCTTGATCCATCAACTCTCCCAGTCCGAAATGAAATACTTGAAGGTTTCAGTGGCCCAAATGCATGTACCTCCATGAAGTCATCCTCTTAGAATAAGCTTGGAGGTTTCCATTATTCCCTTTAGGATTGTTGGCCCATTTCACATGCCAAAAATCTCCAGGCCGCTCGGCCCGAACAGTCCAAAAAAAGGCAAAAGAGTCCTGTAATTAGAACACAAGGGCCCTCAGAGGAAAACCTTTCCGCGTCATTGAAAGCCCGTGCCCTAATGTTTCTTTTTTTTCTAAAATAGAAAGAAGGCAAGATTTTAGAAAGGCGCTGGGACAGAAGTTCCGGACGTTTGACCCGACTGCCTACTCCCCCACTTCCATTATTTCAGCCTGAGGTAGACTCCAGCTCATCTGACATGTCGGTCCAGACACATGACGATATCTCTCAGGAGGATCAACAAGCAGGGGGGAAACCAGAACACCTCTGTTGAAGAGCTCTTGAAAAGTTTTGATTTGAAACACCAGGAGGCAATCCAGGCACTCGAAAATAAATATGTGGACACAATTGCCAAGCTGGAGGATAAGTTGGCCGCGTTGGAAACAGCAGCCCAAAGCAGGACCACTGAGGGTCCGACAGGGGAACAGGATCGAATAGCCAGCCTGGTACAGAAACATCAAGCTGCTATTGTAGCCCTGGAGGCACGGCATACGGCAGCAACAGTTGAGCTCCATGAGAAAATAGGATCTTTGGAGGCGGCAAGACAAGAAAGACCGCTGCAAGGATTTGTCAATCCTTTATACGACATGGACAATATCTCCTTGGAGGGACATGACACCCAAGTTGGATACGAAGGCGGTGCTCCCGGGAGCCAGTTAGCCGCTGAAGTTCAGAGGGCTCTGAGGCACATTGAGCGCATGAAAAAGGCCGGTAAACCCGTTGGTTTCGACTATCTCTCCATGGGATCCTATCCAGGTGTCGAGCTACCCGCGAAGCTGAAGCTCCCCACCTTGGCTCTCTACAAAGGCTCGACTGATCCCCAAATTCATTTGGCGATGTTTGATCGAGAGATGTCTATCCTGAGGCTCAATGATATGCAGAAGGCCAAGGTCTTTGCTCGTTACCTAGATGAGATCCCTCAACGGTGGTACCTAACTCAGAGAATGAACACCAAGACATATGAGGAGATATGTGAAGCTTTCCTGACTCACTTTGAGTATGCTAAAAATTTGGAAATTTCCCAGTCTGACCTCGCCAGCACGTGCCAAATGGGAAGTGAGTCCATGTCCGACTTTATAAAGCGGTGGAGGAGGAAGGCAGCAGGCATGCCTACAAGGATGGATGAGCAGGAACAAATTCGCATGATTGTTGAGAACATGCAAAAGCAGTACAATGAGGAATTAAAGTATATGTACTTTCCAAGATTTGATATGCTCATGGGCCAGGTAGGAGTTTTGGAGGAGAAGATCCACAAGGGAGACCTAAAGCTTGGATATCCTCGAGGATCCGGGAGTAATTCAAAGTTCCCAAAATCTGAACCAGCAAAGGCTTCCTACTCAAGCGCAGCTTACGCACAGAGCGCACTGCAAAGGTACACAGGACAGTACGAGGTGAATGCAGTCCAGCAGCCAAGGGAACAAGGGAGGAGCTATCAAGCAGTTCACCTCCAAGACCGGATTTCAGTCAACGAGAATTCACAGATATCGGTCGGCCCTTGAGTCATGCTCTGAAAAAGCTCCAGGAGCAGAACATCTTACAGCCTCTTCCGCCCCGACCAGGAGTCACCCGTTTGGGCAGGAGTCCAAATCAGTTCTGTCTCTACCATCAGTTACCAGGTCACGATACCAATCATTGCATGGCTCTAAAGCATAAGATCCAAGACCTGATTGACCAGTGACTTCAGTTCTCAGAGCGCGGGAATATCTTCGGGAATCCTATGCCGGAACATCAGTAGGAGTCTTTGCTATTTTTCTTCTTCCTTTAGTTGTTTTGCGTAGCTTTTGTCTTTTTCCTTTGTCTTTTCTTTTAGTTCTTTAGCTAGTTTAGTTGTCTCTCCCATTTAGTTGGTACTTGATGTCATTGTTACTTCTTTTAGTTATCAATAAAATTTCTTCTTTGTTCATGTTTTAGTGTTTATACATTCGTTCATGTGCTAAAAAAAGAAAAGAAGGAAAGAAAAGAAGAAGGAAAACCCTCTCTCATGAAGCATGGCTGCAAACATATAAAAGGAGAAACCTTTGTTCTTCGTGAAACCTCTTGTACAAAACCGCCTTCCCATCCATACACTCGCCACCTCCATTACAATCACCACACATGTCGCAGCATTCCATCATTTCTACCATTTCACCAGACACATAAAAGCAAAACTGTTGCGGCCAAAAGAACAAAGAATAAATCATTCAGCAATCACCCCATCACCACTCACCACCATCATTTACCATCACACGTGCAATCACCCTCCATAAGTAACTTGGGCATTCTAAGGTTTCTTAAGTAAACCCCACAGCAATACACGGGGCAATCTGAGTTTAAGACCGAAGATGATAATTTCTTTTGTTTAAGCGCGTGAACAAGTCTTTGAGCGTACACAGCGTGACAGCGTCTTGAGTGGTAAAACCAAGAGGGAACGAGCGTGTCATTTTTACACGACTCCAGAGAGGTCACATTCAAAGGTAAGGCAAACGGCATGACTCCGACCGAAGGAGATAATTTGTAAACTTACGCTTAAACCTATGAAAAGTTACAAAGAACGGATACACAACTATTAGGGATGACGAAGCACCTAGGTACAGCACCACACAACCAAAAATCCTGTGAACCCAGACATTAAACCGAAGGCACCCCCACTGAGCTTTTCGTGTACATCCTCTTTTACAACATTACAAACTCCACAAACAAGCCAGCCAGTGATGAACAACCGACCCGGTGACCAAAAGAAGCAAGGTGGCCGACTTCCGAACAACAACTTTACAAGTCCAAAGAAGCAAAATTGCAACCAGCATGACGAAGCGATCCGCAAATGGTCCCAACGTGGCACAGGATCCAAATGAGCTAACATCAAAAACAGCTCTCAAAGTTCAAAACCGGGAAACACAAGAACCCCGAAGGAAAAGAGAAAGGCAAACCTGAAAAGCCTCGAAGTAATCCAAAATCAGAAAAAAGAGAGAAGATGCAAGGAATAACTCAAAAATCAAGAGTTCCAAGCTCATAAGTGAAGTAATCATGAAGTGGCCAAACGACTTCAAGACAAAGAAAACAAGTCCGGGAGACGGTGCAAGTTGCAGCTTTGGTCACCCTTATAGCTCCACATATCCTAAACATTCCTCCGTTGTCTTGTTGTCATTCATCACACCTTATAGCCACGTTATAAGCTTAAAAGACTTCCGACTTAGTAGTTGTGTATCCAATCACGTGAAAGTAACAGGTTGAACGCGTAAATCTAAAAAATGTCAAATTCAATGGTTGAGATGTCTTGACCAAAAGGAGGGCAAGAGTGCAAACATCAAACACTTTAAGTGTAGGATAGAAGGCACCACATCAAAATAAACCTTGACCTTGTGAGGATGAGATTTGTTCTTGCGCAATTAATCAAAGAAAATACTGGGGGCAATCGATCGTTCCGTTCGATTGCCATAAAGCCCTAAAACTCAGATCGCCTCAAGGAGAAATACTGGGGGCAATTGTTGGTCCCAACAATTGCAACAACAACACCGATGGAGGCCCAAAAACCTGAAACCCAAAGGTTTTAAAACCCTCTCACATCACTCAGGCTCGTCCTAAGCCCTACCTTCACATTCAAACATCCACAGGCCCGACCTAAGCCCTTCCTTCACATTTAAACACCCATAGGCCCGTCATAAGACCTAGATCCATCCTTAGGCCCATCATAAGACCTAGATCCATCCTTAGGCCCGTCATAAGACCTAGATCCCAACCTTTAGGCTCGTTATAAGACTTAGTTGCATTCCTTTAGGCTCGTAATAAGACCCTTTAGCATACCCACTCTCATTAAACACATTGCATTCATCTCATTCATATAGGCTCGTCATAAGACCTAGTTGCATTATCCAAACGCATCACAAGACCTGGCGACAAAAAAGTTGCCGAGGTGATGACAATAAATCCTCCTGTGTTATGTCAACTTACTTTGGGATCAACGAATGGTGGGCAAAGGCAATAAGTCCCCAGGGTTTTTACTAGGAGTTTTCCCTGCACACCGGCTTGGGGGTGATGGCAATAAGTGCACATTGGGTCCAGCCAGGAGCATTGGCACGGGTTTCGGTCCCCAGAAGCATCCAAGCATCATCAGCATCATCATCATCAGCAGTATCAGCATCATTAGCATCGTTAGCATTTCAGCATTCTTGCATTTGCATACAGTTTTCACATCCGAGGTAGTCAACGCCTTAGAATCGCTTGACATTGCATCGTTTCATTTATTATAGGTAGTCAACGCCTTAGAACCGCTTGACATTATTTCATTCTCGTCACCTAGGTAGTCAGCGCCTTACAATAGCTTGACACATTTTCACTTATAGGTAGTCAGCGCCTTAGAACAGCTCGACAACGTTTTGTTGCTTAGGTAGTCAGCACCTCCGAATAGCTGGACGTGGTCAATGCGGTTTCGCACAACACGGAGAATCCTGCGGAATCTAAAATTTTGGGGCATCACTCAAGCATCAACCAGACTTATAACATCCATTACAAAGTCCAGTTGACGGGGGGCAATCTGTTATACCCAAAATTATGACCCCCCTGGTTAGGGTCTATGAGGTTTTGGTGTTGTGAGGGGCATTTCTATCAAGTAGCTAGAGATTCCGGCTCGATCGGCGCGTTCTAGGGCATGGGGAGCAGCTTCGTCATTATCAGGGGCGTTTTCATAATTTTTAAGGCTCCCGAGCCTCCTATAGGCTATCTCTCTCCTCCAAAAGATGCCGAAATCAGCTTGAAATGCTTTGATATTTTAACCCATGATAGGGGATGACATTTTAAGCATAATGGCATTGGAATTTTAATTTTTCAAATTTCCAATAATGTTCTAGCAATTTCTGACTGAATCTGACGAGAAATTCAATTTAAAAATATTCCAATATTTAAAAAATCCGATTCCACTTCATAAAATTCATAATTGCCATCCTTGACATGTGGTTAAAATTTCACAGCAAAATTATATTGGGAAGTTATTCAATTAAAATATCAAAAAATCTTACTTTTACTAGATTTTCTTTATCTTTTAGAAAGTCTATATAAGGGCATAGGTTTTTTTGATAAAATGAGAATCTCCTATGCTCAAGAACCCTAGGAAGACAGAAAGCACAGCCTCCTCTTTCTCTCTCACGTTTTCCAACACCCGGTCACCCGAATCATACCGAAAATCCCTCGAAATCACCATCTAAATTCGTTCTCCAATCCCCAAAGCACCAATAATCATCAAAACCCCACATAAACACCACCAAAACATGAAGAACAGCAAGAACAACCAACAACCATAAGCTTGGTTCGAAAACCTTTTGGGTCTGCCATTAACGGAGCACTCGACGAATCCCGGTGTGAAGAACCATTGTGAACCCGAAGGTAAAACAGGTAGAAATTCCACTTTCCTAACTCTCTACGATATTATCAGCCTTGCCTCAAAATTTGGGCTAAAACTTACTCTTTTTCACTTCTGTATCGCTAATTGTTTTAGCTACTGCCTTGTCACTTGTTTGCTAAGTTTCGCATTAATTTTGATTTCAAATTGAGTTCTGCAAAATTACTAACGTGTTTATAATCTTTCAGGCTACACACCCATAAAATTTGAGCTCAAAACACCTTCGGGAACCATCAAAAACCCACTGTCTGCGGGTTGTCCGTGACCTCGAACTCATTGTCCGGGACCACGGACGGGTTGTCCGTGACCACGGACACCCATGGACGGTGGCGGGATTTTATATTTTTCAAATTTTAGGGTTTCTGTCAATACATGTCCGGGTCCACGGACACCCTGTCCGTGGCCCCAGACTTTTCAAGTTTGTGTTTTTATTTTAGTTCTGTTTTCGAAATCATTTAATTCAATTGGGGTCCGTGGTCTCGGACATTAGGTCCGTGGCTACGGACGTAATAAAAATTTGACCTAATTCTGCCTCTGAAACCCTAGTTTAGGTAGCTTTTAATTTCACTTTAATTTTCTGTCAAAAAATGCTAAAAAATAAAAAAACAGTAGCGCGCACTTAGGTTGAAAACGACTTTGTAGAAAGCCATAAATAAACCAAGTAGAGGAAAAGTGACCTAGGAAGGGTAATGAAAGTAATTTGAACCCTAAATAAGTCGAATACCAAGCCCCCAAACCCAAACTCTCCTTTCCTAATTTGATCTAGGTTAAAATTAGGTGGCGACTCATAATAGGTTCCTGTGAGCTAGCTTAGGTTTTAATAATTATTGTTTTATGACATAGTTGTTATTCTTAGGTTATAAGTGGACCTAAAACCCGATTAGATCCTAATCAACTTTAATCAACATAGGATAGGGTTTAAAATCGAGGCTCACAGTAAGTCTAGGTGGTTACAAGAGGTCGGGAGTACTACTCGCCGATGGGGCCAAGAGAACAAGACCGTACTTCCATATGCTAGCCTCCCCTCCCTTGCACAGAGGATCATCGCAGAGATCCTCAGTCATCAGATCCGGCCTCATGCCGGAAATGCTGCTTCTGACAAGGATTGTGTACTACTCGACTATCTCCTGGCTGCACCACCTCTACCATCTCAGCAAGTTTCGCTCCCTTTCGTGATGTTTAGGCAGCTGCACAAGGTGGCGACGTATTTGAAGATGAAGAAGAAGAAGAAGATCACCCCCATCTTCCCCATCTTCATCCAGCATCTTCTTACCTCCACACTCCCTAAGGACGTTTTCACCGGTCTCGAGATGAGGGAGGGAGAGACACCCATCACTGTACAGACCTTCAGGAGATGGGGCTTCTTATGTCTTGATGACGGCAGCTGGGTGAAGGGCAGCTCTGGTCCGGGGACCGCTGGCACATCTGTGAGCTCTAGCTCTACTGAGGCACCTACTGCTACCATGGTGCCTCCTATTCCTCCAGTGGTGAGCATCCCGCCAGAGATGCAGGCTATGATGGACTCCATTCTCCAGCAGCAGCAGAGGATGGAGCTTCGGTTTGGGGATGTGCAGCAGCAGGTCGGGGATGTGCAGCAGCGCCAGGTGTGCATGATGATATCCGCCAGACTCAGCAGCACCTCTAGACAGAGCAGGCTACTCTCCGAGACACCCAGGCTCTGATCACCCAGCGCTTGGAGCGCAGTGATGCCGTTCAGAGAGAGACCGCTCAGTTCATCACAGAGGCATCCGCTCAGCAGGCCCAGACTAGCCAGCTCCTGCAGATGCTCCTTGCCAGGATGGGCGCGGGAGCTCTGCCACCACAGCCGCCTTAGTGACAGCCATCCCTTCTATACTGCTTTCTTTATTTTATTTGTTTTTCCTTACTTTTTTTTAATTGCTTTTCTTTTGTTTGTTGAAATTAACGCTAAACACAAAAGTGACAGGTGAAGTGGTAATATTTATATTTGGTAGTGTTTTAATTCTGAAATGCTAAATTTCCTGTTTCTTTGAGCAGTGCAGCGTTCTTAAATGATTTATTTACATGTCACCTCTACTATGAAACGAACGGCTATATGTACATGAACTGAAACCACATTAGTCTCGAAAGTCTGCTAAGCTAGAACTCTAGGGAGTATTCTTTCTCTAACATTGATCATACCATTTAAATATTCCCTATCGTTCAAGTTAATGCACTTTATTCTCTGGCCATACATGCCAGTGGAAAACTAGCAACTTTTACTCTGCACAAAAAGAACTTTGTTTGTGACTAAGTGAGGACTATCTCGACCCCTGCAAAGCTTCAAGTGTGAGGAAGGACATCTTCCTCAATCTATGACACCAGGGGAGTCTCAGTTCCTACTTTAATATATTGATGTTCCTCTTTTTGTGCGTTGAGATTTAATTATTGCACATGCATCTATTATGAGTATAGCATGTTTTGAAAAGTCTTTTACTTGCATTTCTTTTATGACCAATGAGGACATTGCTCCTCTTAAGTGTGAGGAAGGAAAGACCTTTCCCTAAAAACATGATATTTGTTCTTTAACGCCACACTTGCTTTTTGCTGCTCTAATGTCTGTGCACACCGATTGAAATTAAACCAAGTGACAACCGTAAGAATCGTTTTGCTTGATGAGGTTTGGATAAGTAGTTTTATTTAAAAATACTCTCTTTTCACTGAAATCAGGTAGATTAGCTAGTTGTGGAAACCAGATTATTTTAGCTTGGGATTTTGGAAATGAAGTGAATGTTTGGAATGAAAAGGATAAGGCAAGGTACTCCGCTGATCAAAAAATTTTTTTCCTAACAGTAACAGGCCTTGTCTATCCGGTTATTAAGTCTTAAGGGTGCCTTAACACCTATCTACTCGGGATCTGGGATAGTTGGCCCAACACCATCTCAAGGATAGAGAGGAAAGTCAAGGTTACGGAATAACTCTACAAAAAATCTAAAAAAAAAATCGTTTGTTACATAATTCTTGAAGATGATTGTTTTCGCTTACAAAAACGATAATTGCGGTTAAATTTATGCTTTTGATCATGAGTACGTGGTGTTGAAAGGTATTGCGGAATAAGGCATTACTTTACACCCCTTGTCCTCCAAAGGTTAGAGGAATGAAAATTGGTGGAAAGTCCCAAGCTAAGCTAACTTGTTTTCTGCAATCTAGTTTCTCTATGCTTTTACAAAACTGTTCTTTCTTCACTGTTTGTGAAAACCTACCTCTAAAGAGCAAGATTATTCTTTCATTTGTCACTTTGCTTGATTTCCCTCTGCACTTGTTTGATCTTGAGATTATTTGACGGCTTTAGAGATATTCTTATTCATTATTTGCTTGAGGACAAGCAAAAGCTTAAGTGTGAGGAAGTTGATAAGTGTGAAACATATAGGCTTTTTAGGGTTTAATTACCTTAAAATCTGTAACAGTTTAGGCAATGTTTCCCACTTATTATGCGTTTTTCCTAAGATTGATGTTTTGATATGAAATAACGCATTTTATGTGTTAAATACAGGAAAAACCCATGGAAAGGAAGATTTTACATCATAAGGATTACAACGTAACAAACGGGGAACAAATCAGGAAAAGAGATGCAAAAAATGGTCACGTCCGGCCATCTTTACCCGGACGCAAATCCGGACGTCCATTAAAGGACACGTCTAGATCCGGATGCAAAGCCGGACGTGACCCGAGATTCAGATCCAAAAGTTCTATCTCACATCCGGATCCGGACAAAAAACCGGACGTGACCCGAGATTCAGATCTAAAAGTTCTATCTCACGTCTGGATCCGAACACAGATCCGGACGTCACACAGAGACGAAAAATAAAAATACATCACGCTGATAATTAGGCTTTCGGCGCAATTATCAGCTAAAAGCACCAGTTAAGCCCATGCTCAGCCCATGCTCAATTACTCTTACCCAGCTCACCGCTAACCGTTGTTTTTATTTCAAAGACTATTTAAGCTCTCATTCAGTTCCTAATTCATTCACACCAGACGCTCTCGTCTACTCATACACACACTCTCTCTACTTCTGCTTCCATTCACGATAAATCCCATCTCTAGTCACCAATTTTTCTCCATACTCATTCTCCCTTGGTTACAGACAGAAACCTGCTCACGGCGCTTCATTAAGCCACGTCCGGATCTACGTCCGGATCCGGACTGACCCTCAGCAGCACGTCCGGATCGACGTCCAACCCCAGATAGGCGGACTTGACACAGACAAGAGTGGAAACTGCAGAATCGGCGACGGCTTCTAAAATCAGTTTTTCTGCTAAATCCCTCTATCCTTATGTTGTTTAAATTGAGCATTGTTATTATGTCTATGGCTGAGTAGTCACTTTTAATTTCGGTTTACTATGTATCTCTAGATTAATTATTTCTGAACCTTTGTGATTTTCTATAGTACATTAGAATAAAGTTCTTTTCCCTTATGAATTTCTAAACTTTCTTTAATCTGATCAATTATTGAGTTTATCAGTTTGTTAGCATATAAGTGAGAACTGCCGCTATCAATTGACTACATGCAAAGAACCAGTTAGTATAGAGATGGTAATCCCTCTAAACTACTAGCTGACCATTAATCTAGACTATGCTTAAAGCAATTAGTAAACAATGGATTCATAACGAGAGTTAGGATTCGGTCTTAGCTAATTAGAATTCGTTGAGCGGGAGACCGAATACGAGTTGTCCTTATTCTAGGGTTTTATTCAGAATATTGTAGAAATCACTTAGGGAAAGAAATTGCAGATCTAGAGAGAAGTAGTAAACCGGAATTTCCCTTATCAAACAAATTCAAATCAGTTATTTACCTATTATTTATTGCTTATCGAAATCTTTTACAGCATTCACCATCACATACAAAAACCCCCAATTTCCTGTTATTTTTATATTATTCTTGTTTTGTGTGTATGTAGAAATTAAACTAGACATCGCCTCCTTTGGTTCGATACTCAAGGAATACTCCGAGATTTAAACTTGCTATAATCAACCGGTACACTTGCCGTTAGGTTAAAGCCCCAACAACATTTGCCGTTAGGTTAAAACCCCAACATGTAGCTCATTCTTGAAGGAATAACCTCCATTGTTGAGCTAAAACACTCCTTGTTGTTCCAAGGTAAGAAAGGAGCAAGAAGAACCATCTTTCCTTTCTTTCATACCGATTTCTGCAGATTTTGAAGCTCCATTATTGTTCTTTATTCTAGCTTGATTAACCTTCAAGGAGTGTTGGAGAACATCTATCTTTGATTTCCTAAGAATTCCCTTGAAAGTCATAAGGTAATTCCTTCCATTTCTAGTGCTTAAATCATGTTCTAAGTAAAAACCTTAATTCAAGAGCCTTATTAGTTTCTTAATGCTCATTAGTATTCAATTTGATTTGATCTTTAGATTAGCAAATACCCCATTTGAAACCGGTTGTTGAACAAGAAGGAAGGAGGAAAGTAAAAGTCTTGAAAAATATAAGGTAAACAACTTGCCTAAGTGCAGTTTGAGGTTTTAGAGATTGTGGTTGTATTGGTGTATAAATAAATGTTGTAAATGCCTTGTGTGTAATGCAGGTGTTGCTTATTAATGAAGGAAATTCAGTGTTTAAGATTATTGTTATTTAAGGGCCTAAGAGCCAAGCACTTAAAGTTAATGCATATTGGTGTTATTGTTGTTTAAGAGATGAAGTTGATGTGTGCATTAGTGCTTAGAATGGGTTTGGTTGTTTAGTTGCTTAGGTGAGATGAAATGATGCTTGTGGGCATGTTAGAATTGTAGGGAAGCTATGGCAAAATTTAGTTGAGAAACTAAGATTTTTTAAGTGTTATAATGAGATATTGTGACTAGGGAGACTAGAAGTCATTAAAGGATTAAATTAGTGGAGATAAGTGAGTTAAGGTGCTCTTGAGTGTTATAATGACCTAGGACTGGTCTTAGAGGATTTATAGATCAATGGGTGTTTTAGACACAACAAAGTTATGTTGTGTGAAGTGGTAAGTCTTACGCAAATTTTGGAAAATAAGATAAGAATAATGCCTTGTGAAGAACTAAGTTTGAACTTGTGGAAAGAAATCTTAAGGAATTTGTGTAAAGGAGGTGTTAGTGAGGAATGATGTTTTTGGAGTAGTTGTGATGGTGGTGAGAAAACACTTTGGGATTAGTTGTCATCATAGGTATAAACCACCACTTAGAAAACATAAGGAAAAACACTACAAGTGTTAGGAATTTTACAAGAAATTGAGTAAGTGTTTGAAGAACTTAGAAATGAGTTAGAAAATGAGTTTGGTGGATAGTATAAGAAGGTTTAAGTGTGCCAAGTGATGTTAGAACACATTAGGAGACTTGAGGAAAATTTGGGATAATTTAGACAATTTTTGGAAAGTTCCTGCAGTCGACCGACCCAGGGACCGACCCTGTCAAGGTCGGTCGGACTGTAATAAACTGGGGGGAATTGGCTTCTGGAATTCGACCGACTAGGGCTATGGTCGGTCGGTGGGTCGGTCGGGCTAAAAACACTGAACCAAAATGTTTCTAGAATGGACCGACCTTGGGACCGACCCTGGTAAGGTCAGTCGGAGTGTAAATTTTCAAACCCGAAAGTAACTGGAATGGACCGACCCAGGGGTTGGGTCGGTCAGCCCATAATTATTAATAAAAACAGAAAAGTGAATGTGGTTTATGTAGTAAGCCCTAGTGGGTATTATAAAGATAATAAGTATAAGTTTAAGGGTGTAAACATGTCATACAATCATGTAAAACGCTTAGTAGATCGGTAAGTTAAATAAGTATTTAACCGACGTTATAAATTGTGTATAGGAGTTACACTCAGTGGAAAACAAAAGCAGCAGGGACCAAGGTATGGTTTTCTTGCAACCTGTGTCCTACCGAGTTACACCGGCTTGTATGCCAATGTGTTTTTCTGTTTGTTTGCCACCTTGCAAGATAAAGCATGTAATGAGATTACAGTAATTCATTTATGTGGCGTATTTAGTTCCGATACCGTTTAACCTCGAACATGTGTTAAACTGTAATTAACCGACCTTAGGATCACATAAGTGATCGTTATTCGGATAACGTCCCAACCTACGGGAACGTTCTAACCACGGCTATCCGTGCATTAGTTGTATGTTAGGTTGTGTGTGATGTGTGTCACCTTGTTAATATGTTGTCATTTAACGAATGTTGTTGCTCATGTTTATCGAATGGAATGTTACCTCCCTTGTATGGGATTAACTAAGTTTGTAACACCTGTGGTGTCATGATGTGGTAAGTTCCATAAGGGAACTTCTAACTAATATATATTGTGCGGGGTGAGGAATCCGGGGCGTCCCGGTCGTGCACGTTTGTTTGGGAGTTGATATATATAGTTGATTTAACTCCCTCTCTGTTATTGGTTGTCTTTCCTTCTTGGATTACAACCTCCCACAATACTAATAAGAGGCCTTCCTACCTTGATTATTATTCGAGATTAGAGGGATATGTGTATGGTGTGATTGGGTCTATATTAATACCGACACATCTAAGTAATGTTATGTGTATTGGTGAGCTCGGGTCTATACTAAGACCAACACATCTAATTAAAGTAATTGTGTACGGTGTGTTCAGAACTATATTATAACCGACGCATCCAATGTAAAGTATACGTTCTCTAAGAAGAACAGTAAGTTATTGTGTAACGAGCTCAACATGGGAATGGGAATATTCTCTAGGCTCTAATAAGATGGCTAACTTTCATTTCGGACCGAGTCCTTACGAGAATCTGTAACACCCCAACCCGAAATCCAATAACCTGCACGACGATCGCTCCCAAATAAACATAAACTGCAGCGGAAATAAATACAATAACCGGGCGGTATTACAATGCTGTTGGCCACCCTTGTGACCAACAAGGCTAACTCCAAATACAATCTCCAAAAGTCACGGTCTGAATACGAATACAATCCGAGATACTAGGAATAAACTCAAAGGTACAATAATCAAATAAAACAAATAACTAGTAGGAGACTCCCATAGCTTGAATCTACCCCACCTACACTCGGTGTGGTAATCTTCTTCTACTTCAGGTACCTGAAAAATGGGGGTGCCCCCAAAAGGGCTCAGCAAACAATGCTGGTATGGAAAACGTGCAGCCCATCGGCTACCGGGCCACACCAACTACTTGGTCGAATACATGCAGTTCATTTTTGTAAAGCTGTAAACAAGCATAGTATGATAATAACAAGTATCCATACAAGGACAACAATGTCACATAAAACAAGACTTCAGAAGGTCATGTTAGATGAACTGTAATCATTGATAATAGTCGGGTCCGCACGATGGCACTGACAGGTGTAAAGAGTATGTCAATATAGTAGAGGTATAGTGACCTCGTTAAAAGAAAGGTGGGTAGTTAGTCCCACAGAAAATGACGTAGTTAACTCCTGTACTTAGAAGAGGTGGGAATCGAACCCTCGTGAGGAATGAAGTCTTCCCCTCCACTTGAACTGTTCTGGTACGGAGCCGGCGAGTGACATAGTGCACCCCAAACTCTAGAACTGTTCCGGTACGCAGCCGGTGAGTGACATAGTGCACCTAGAACTCCCGTCGCGACGTAAATTGAATAGGAGACGACCTGAGACAGGTACAACTCCCGTAGCATGCATGGCCAGATCCAACTGGGCTCCTCATTCTCGTAGTATAGAATTGTTAGGTGTCATACAAAGACATTAATCAAGAACGCAATGGGTATTGTCAGTTATCACGTTTAGGATAATGACGTTTGTTATAAAGTGAAGTTAGTGAGAGACTTGAGTACAAGTTCTCGGTATAATAAAACGCAGGTATTTAATCCACTGGTATTGTAGTGTTGTATGCGTGGGACATACACGTTGTAGTTAGCATCATTCGTGCACATAAAATAATTCAACAGTGCGCAAGAGTAAAACAACAGTTTACGTTAATTATCTTGGTCGTTATTTTAAAACAACAGATAGCACACATGCCGGTGTAATCCGGTAGGCAACAGGTTGCAAGAATCTCATACCGTTCACCGTAGACTGTACTAGTTTAATTCTTGGTGTGAGCCTCGATTTTAAACTTTATCCCATGTTGATTAAAGCTGATTAGGATCTAACCGGGTTCTAGGTTCACTTATAGCCTAAGATTAATAACTATGTCATAAAACAATAATTATTAAAACCTAAGCTAGCTCACTGGAACCTATTATGAGTCGCCACCTAATTTTAACCTAGATCAAATTAGGAAAGGAGAGTTCGAGTTCGGGGGCTTGATATTCGACTTAATTAGGGTTCAATTACTTTCATTACCCCTAGAAGTCGTTTTTCCTCTACTTAGTTTAATTACGGCTTATTACGAGTCGTTTTAACCTAAGTGCGCGAGCTTCTGTTTTTTTGTGTTTTTTAACATTTTTTGACTGAAAATAAAAGTGAAAGTTGAAATTACCTAAACTAGGGTTTTAGAAGTAGAATTAGGTCAAATTTTGTTTCCGTCCGTAGCTACGGACCTAATGTCCGTAACCACGGACCCTAGTTAACCTATGTGAAAATAAAAGTCAAATTAAACAGAAAACAAAAATTTGAAAAGTCCGGGGCCACGGACAGGGTGTCTGTAGGCCCGGACATAGTTTAGCAAAACCTAAAATTTTAAAATGTTAAAATCCCGCCGCCGTCCGTGGGTGTCCGTGGCCACGGACAACCCGTCCGTGGTCCAGGACCATGGGTCCGAGATCCTGGACAACCCACGGACGGGGGTTTTATGAAGGTTCCCGAAGGTGTTTTCGGCTCAAATTTTATGCACGTGTAGCCTGAAAGGTATACAATTCGTTAGTGATTGAAGATTGCAGTTTGAAGTCGAATTATGTACGAAACTTGACGAACAAGTAACAAGGCAGAAACAAAAGTAATTAGCAATACAGAGGCGTAAAAAGGTTAGTTTGAACCCAAATTTTGACAGAGAGTTAATAAGGCCATGGAGAGTTAGAGAAGTAGAACTGCAACCTGTTTTTACCTTCAGTTCGTGTGGTTTCTTCACGTCGGGATTCTTCGAAGGCTCCGATGATGCCGGTTCCGGATTGAGTTCGACCCGGGCTTCTGGTTGTTGATTGTTGATGATGTTCTTCACGTTTTGGAGGTGGTTTGGTTGATGTTTGATGATTGTTGATGTGTTAGGAGTGGAAAAGTGTGTTTAGGTGGTGATTCGAGAGATTTTTGATGTGATTTTGGTGCTTGGATGTGTAAAAACGTGAGGAGAATGAGACGGCTAGGTTTTCTGGTTGCTTAGGGTTCTTCCGGTTCTGATTTGATCATGGGATAAGGTTCCTTATATAGGCTTCCTTAAAGATAGAAAAATCCGGTAAAAACCGAGATTTACCGACATTTTAGCTCAAGGGCTTCCAAAAGGAATTTGATTATAAAATTTTACACATGGGTAAAGGATGATATTTCTGATTTTTCTAAAGTGGAATCGAATTTTTGGATATTGGGATATTTTAAATTCAATTCCCGACAGATTCAATCAGAAATTGCTAGAAAATTATTGGAAATTCGAAAAATCAAAATTCCAACGCCATTATGCTTCAAATGTCATCCTTTATCATGGGTTAAAATTTCAAAGCATTTTGAATTGATTTGACCCTTATTTGGAGGAGAGAGAAAGCCTATAGGGGGCTTAGGAGCCTTGAAAAATTACGAAAATGCCCCTGGAGATGACTAAGCTGTCCCCAGTACTCTGAAACGTGCCGATCGAACTGGGAACCCTTGCTACTAGCCTATTAGCAGAGACTTTCTTCCGGGGGGTTAAAATTTTGGGTATAACAGATTGCCCCCCGTCAACTAGGCTTTGTAATGAAGATGAAAAGACTAGTTGATGCTTGAGTGATACCCCAAAATTCTGGATCCTAAAAGACCTCGTATGCCATTTGAAACCTAGCACGTTGTGTCGAGCTATTCTAAGGCGCTGACTACCTAAGGTGATGAAAATGATGTCAAGCTATTCTAAGGCGTTGACTACCTAAAATGATGAAAATGGGAGTAATGTCAAGCGATTCTAAGGCGTCGACTACTGAAGATGAAGTAATGTCAAGCGATTCTAAGGCGTTGACAACCTAAAAGACGAAGTAATGTCAAGCGATTCTAAGGCGTCGACTACCTATAAAGGAATGAAGTACGCCGAGCATTCTAAGGTGTCGGGAACCTGAAAGTGAATGGAATACACCGAGCATTTTAAGGTGTCGCGGAACCGGAATACGCCGAGCATTATAGGTGTCGGGAACTGAAAGTGAATGAAATACGACGAGCATTATAAGGTGTCGGGAACCTGAGACTGAATGGGGTACGCCGAGCATATAAGGTGTCGGGAACCTGAAATTGAATGGATTACGCCGGGCATTATAAGGTGTCAGGAACCTGAAATTGAACAGAATACGCCGAGCATTATAAGGTGTCGGGAACCATAAGTTGAACGGAATACGCCGAGCATTATAAGGTGTCGGGAACCTGAATTCGAATGGGATACGCCGAGCATTATAAGGTGTCGGGAACCTGAATTCGAATGGGATACACCGAGCATTATAAGGTGTCGGGAACCTGAATTCGAATGGGATACGCCGAGCATTATAAGGTGTCGGGAACCTGAATTCGAATGGGATACGCCGAGCATTATAAGGTGTCGGGAACCTGAAGTATGCTATGGGGATGATATGCTAATTTGTCGAAAGCAAGAAATTGCTAGGAACATGCCAAACATGGCGATGATGTAGGTTGCTTGAAAGCAAGAAATTGCTAGGAGTATGCCAAACATGGCGATGATGTAGGTTGGTTGAAAGCAAGAGATTGCTAGGAATATGCCAAACATGGCGATGATGTAGGTTGGTTGAAAGCAAGAGATTGCTAGGAATATGTCAAACATGGCGATGTTTGAAGAAGAATTGGTCAAGACAAGAAATTGCTGACGAAGGTGCCAAACATGGCAGTGTTTGAAGAAAATTCTGTTTATTGAAAAAGAAAGTGAAATTATCATTTCCTGACTAAAGACTTCAGACTTGTAATTTATCTCCTAGGAGATGAACATGCCACCGGTGGGGTGTGGTGTTTGATGCAGAGATCTTTTGAGTGGTGATCAGGGCATATATGTGCCTGTGGTGTATGATGTGAAGGTAAGGGCTTACGTGAGCCTGTGTGGTGAAGTGGCATTTGTGTGGGGGTAAGGGCTTATGTGGGCCTGAGGTGTTTGGTGTGGAGGTAAGGGCTTATGTGTGCCTGTGGTGGGATGGAGGTGCTCAAGCTTTGGGTTTCAATTGGTGTTATCATGGCAATTGTTGGAACCAACAATTGCCCCCAGTATTTTTCCTTAGGACAATATGAGCTAGAGTTCATGGCATCGATCGTTCCGATCGATTGCCCCCAGTATTTTCTTGACTAAGCGTGCAAACAAGTCTCATCCTCACAGGGTCAAGGCTTATGCATTGATGTGGTGCTTCCTAACCTACACACGACGTGTTTGGTGTTTGCACTCATTTCTCGCTCATGGCATAACTTTTAGACCATGAATTCGACATTTGATGGATTTACGCATTTGATCTGTTACTTTCACGTGATTGGACACACAACTATCAAGTCGGAAGTCTTTAAAGCTTATAACGTGGCCATCGGGTGTGATGAAAGACGACGGGATCATGGAGGGATATTTTAGGTATGTGGAGCTTTAACGGGTGACCAAAGCTGCAACTTGCGTCTTCTCTCAGATTCATCTTCCTTGTCTCGAAGTCGTCTAGCTGCTTCGTGTTGACGTTGCTTTCGAGCTTATGGACTTGGACTTTTGAAGTCGTCCTTTACACCATTTCTCTTTTTGTCATTTGGATTTCCTCGAGCCACTTAGGGTTTGCCTTTTTGTTTCATCCTTTCTTGACTTTGCCTTCGGGGTCTTGTGTTTCCCGATTTTGGGCTTCGAGAGCTGTTTTGATGTGAGCTCTTTTGATCCTGCGCCACTCTGGGACCATTTGCAGATCATTTCGTCATGCTAATTGTGGCATTGCTTCTTTGGACTGATGAGAATGTTATCTGAGAGTCGGGCTCCTCGCTTCCTTTGGTCACCGGGCCGGACATTCATCATTTGTTAGGTTATTTTGTGGAGCTCATAATATCGAAAAGGGATATACGAAAGGCTCAACGGGGGTGCCTAGGGTTTAATGATAGGGCTTACAAGCTATTGGCTATGTGGTGCTGTACCTAGGTGCTTCGTCATTCCTGATAGTTGTGTAACCGTTCTTTGTTACTTTTCGCAGGTCTAAGAGTAAATTTACAAATTATCTCCTTCGGTCAGAGTTATGCCGTTTACCTCGCCTTTGAATGTGGTCTCACCAGAGTCGTGTAAAATTGACACGCCCATTCGCTCATGGTTTTTTCGTCAAGACACTCTCGTGAATTTCACCTAGAGACTAGTTCACACGCTTAAACGAAAGATTAAAGATGGACAAACTTCAACCCAGATTGCCCCCAGTATGATTTGGGGTTTATGACAACAATTTAAAAGAGTGGATTTGAACCGCTTCGTGGGTTGAGTTTTTTTGGGGTGAGTTGTGACGTTTTAGCGTGGCATGTTCAACTTTAGAAAAAAAGAGATAAATCATTCTGCTCATAGTCGGGAAGTGGTTACTCTGTGATCCTTTCCCTGAAAAACATTTTGTTTGCTTTTTTTCTTTTTTTCGAAGAATGAAAAAAAGGTTGTACAGGAATTGTGAAATGGAACTATGGTGTATTAGGAATCATGAGATAATGTTACAGACTCAAAAAAAAACTACAGAAAATGATAAAGGAACTAACTACTACAACGTTGGAAAACATAAAAATGACTAGTAAAGAGAAGAAAATCGGGGAAAACACTTGAAGGTAGCAGTCTCTGATGGTGCTTGACATGGGATTCCTATCGGGGAGTTGAAAACCTTGATTGATAAGATCTTGGATGTGCTGCTTCAGAATTTTGCAGTTGTCGGTATCATGACCGGGAAGCGGGTGATACTGACAATACTGGTTCAGATTCCTTCCTTTTTGAGGGTCTCTTGTCGAGGGGTGAGAGGTTGCAGCATGTTTCGTTCCTGGAGTCTTTTAAAAGCCTGGCCCAATGGTTGACCGAGTGTTTGTGAACTTTCTCTGACGGGAACTCCTTCGGGATGATTCCATTGCCCCGAGTTCTGTCTTGGTCCTTTTATCTGTCGAACGGTGTTTACCTCATAAATGCCTAGTTCTCTTTCGGGTGCCACTTTGGATACAGGCTGCTGTCCTCGGCCCTTCCGGGTGTTTTTTGAGTTCCCAAATTTTAACTCCCTTGGTGAATCATTTCTTCTGGACATCAATTGTCCCATCAGCATGTTGAAGCTAGGAAAGTATGTGAATTTCAGCTCGTCATTGTATTGTCTCCGCAGATTTTTAATTACCATTCGGATTTGCTCTTGTTCGTCCATCTGTGTGTGCATTGCGGCTGCCTTCATCCTCCAACGCTTAACAAAAGCAGACATTGATTCACCTTATGTTTGTTGCGTGCTTGCAAGATCAGCCCTGGTGACTCCGAAACTCTAGCGACTCAAAGTGGTGCAGGAAAAGCTTCACATACCCCCTCGTAGTCTTGGTATTTATCCTTTGAGTTATGTACCAATGCGGAGGGGTCTCATCAAGATAGTGAGCAAATACCTTGGCCTTGCATGTTGTTTAACGAAGGATGGACATCTCACTATCGAACATTGCAAATGAAGTTGTGGGTCGGAGGAACCTTTGTATAGAGGGTGTTGGCAATTCAAGGGAGGGAGATCAACCTTGGGAATATATCTAGTGGGAAAGTAATCAAAAACCGGCTGGCTTGTTGGCCTTCTCCTGCGTCAATCTTTTTCAGCATCCCATTGAATTCTTCGGCTAACTGGGCATCCATGTCGATTGGATTTCCTCCCTCTGCCATCCTTTGTGATTTGGGCCTAACTGTTGGAAAACAAAAGTGACCTGAGCTAGAATCCTGGGCCGCAAAGAAGTTATAGGCTAAAACTCGTTCGGACTGCAAGAAAAGCATATGAGCCGGAATGTTTTGAAATTGTGGGTAGGCACTGAGGCCCGAAATGAGTTGGAAGAAAGGCGCCTAGAAATGCTTGAAGAATGTGGCTCTTGGGCCAGAATATTTTGAGAATTGGGCGCTTGGCCAGAATGTGTTTGGGCTAGAGGTAAAGCACATGGGCCAAAATGATTTCTAAATCATGCTCTAGATGTGAATTGGAGTTTGGGCCAAGTAATTATGATTGAGCCTAAAAGATGATACTTATAATTAGGACTTTGGGCCAAAACCTGAGTGGAAGGTCTTCTTAGACTAGAATGTGCCTTGAAATGGAAAGGCCTGGTGGATTTTCATGAATTTCTTTAGGTGGGTTTGTTTTTCGTGGGCCTAGGACTAAATTGATAACTCAAATTGGGCTGAAAGAGAGAAATCACCTAAGTCTAAACTTTTGGGCCTGAGCCCGAACAAACAATTCATTCAAACCAAACAAAGCCTTTGAGACGCAAACAATAAAGCCGTAAGTTCGGGCAGGGCTAGGTTAATGTAGGAGAAGTTCCTATTAATCTCTAGGCTGGGTAATGGGCCGATCATGCAAGCAAGCAAGGCCCACACAAATTCAACATGTCCTCACTAGACGTTAAAATATAACAGGGTATGGATCGATCCGGAGAGGTGCTTGGGGCATGGGCCCAGGTCGCCATAAAGGAATAGGGCTTGCACGCTATTCTCTTTGGGCTTCCCCACTTTTTTCACATCACCTGAGGGTGTGCGTCTACGGTCGGGTCTTTGACTGACCAAACAATGGGCTAGGTAAGGATAGTGCCAGGAAAATGCTAGGGGCTAAAGCCCAGGTATTAAGGGGGTGTGGTTAAACGACACCCTCCTATTTTCCCCCACTTATTCACATCACCTAAAAGGTGTGAGTCCCTGACAGGGGACCCTCAAACGGGTCCCGGGGTAGAATCAGTTTGTGTGGTCCCTCGCTCTCATATGATGCAAAGGTGCAGGAATTAAAGTGCGCACGAAAGTAAACAAACAAAGTAGTAAAGCCATAAATAAACATTTTCGAGTTAAGCCCTCTTTCTTAAAATTAAACAAGTTAAAATTAAGAAATTGTCCCCAGCAGAGTCGCCAGTCCGTGAGCCTCGATTTTAAACCCTATCCCATGTTGATTAAAGCTGATTAGGATCTAACCGGGTTCTAGGTTCACTTATAGCCTAAGATTAATAACTATGTCATAAAACAATAATTATTAAAACCTAAGCTAGCTCACTGGAACCTATTATGAGTCGCCACCTAATTTTAACCTAGATCAAATTAGGAAAGGAGAGTTCGAGTTCGGGGGCTTGATATTCGACTTAATTAGGGTTCAATTACTTTCATTACCCCTAGAAGTCGTTTTTCCTCTACTTAGTTTAATTACGGCTTATTACGAGTCGTTTTAACCTAAGTGCGCGAGCTTCTGTTTTTTTGTGTTTTTTAACATTTTTTGACTGAAAATAAAAGTGAAAGTTGAAATTACCTAAACTAGGGTTTTAGAAGCAGAATTAGGTCAAATTTTGTTTCCGTCCGTAGCTACGGACCTAATGTCCGTAACCACGGACCCTAGTTAACCTATGTGAAAATGAAAGTCGAATTAAACAGAAAACAAAAATTTGAAAAGTCCGGGGCCACGGACAGGGTGTCCGTAGGCCCGGACATAGTTTAGCAAAACCTAAAATTTTAAAATTTTAAAATCCCGCCGCCGTCCGTGGGTGTCCGTGGCCACGGACAACCCGTCCGTGGTCCCGGACCATGGGTCCGAGATCCCGGACAACCCACGGACGGGGGTTTTATGAAGGTTCCCGAAGGTGTTTTCGGCTCAAATTTTATGCACGTGTAGCCTGAAAGGTATACAATTCGTTAGTGATTGAAAGATTGCAGTTTGAAGTCGAATTATGTACGAAACTTGACGAACAAGTAACAAGGCAGAAACAAAAGTAATTAGCAATACAGAGGCGTAAAAAGGTTAGTTTGAACCCAAATTTTGACAGAGAGTTAATAAGGCCATGGAGAGTTAGAGAAGTAGAACTGCAACCTGTTTTACCTTCAGATTCGTGGTGTTTCTTCACGTCGGGATTCTTCGAAGGCTCCGATGATGCCGGTTCCGGATTGAGTTCGACCCGGGCTTCTGGTTGTTGATTGTTGATGATGTTCTTCACGTTTTGGAGGTGGTTTGGTTGATGTTTGATGATTGTTGATGTGTTAGGAGTGGAAAAGTGTGTTTAGGTGGTGATTTCGAGAGATTTTTGATGTGATTTTGGTGCTTGGATGTGTAAAAACGTGAGGAGAATGAGACGGCTAGGTTTTCTGGTTGCTTAGGGTTCTTCCGGTTCTGATTTGATCATGGGATAAGGTTCCTTATATAGGCTTCCTTAAAGATAGAAAAATCCGGTAAAAACCGAGATTTACCGACATTTTAGCTCAAGGGCTTCCAAAAGGAATTTGATTATAAAATTTTACACATGGGTAAAGGATGATATTTCTGATTTTTCTAAAGTGGAATCGAATTTTTTGGATATTGGGATATTTTTAAATTCAATTTCCCGACAGATTCAATCAGAAATTGCTAGAAAATTATTGGAAATTCGAAAAATCAAAATTCCAACGCCATTATGCTTCAAATGTCATCCTTTATCATGGGTTAAAATTTCAAAGCATTTTGAATTGATTTGACCCTTATTTGGAGGAGAGAGAAAGCCTATAGGGGGCTTAGGAGCCTTGAAAAATTACGAAAATGCCCCTGGAGATGACTAAGCTGTCCCCAGTACTCTGAAACGTGCCGATCGAACTGGGAACCCTTGCTACTAGCCTATTAGCAGAGACTTTCTTCCGGGGGGGTTAAAATTTTGGGTATAACACCCGGTCAACGTCTGGTCAAACAAAGTCCTAGAATAGGATTAACTGAGAGGGTTAATTTATATTACCCTTATATAATAGTCTTATTGGATCATTCAACAAATTTCGTATTTGTTATTTCATGTGAGGTTTATTTCTTTTAATTACCTCATGATTTAATGTATAACTTATTTGTTATTCCATTTGATTTATTTATAAATCCTTTAATGTACATATATGTATTTATTTATTCATGTACTATATTTGTTGTTTATTTTAATTGTCTAGGTGACATAACAACTTATAATTTCTTAACTATATTTATATGCCATACATGGACATAAAATTCTTATAGTTTTTATTATTCCTCCTTTAACAATAATTAATAATTATTGGTTACCTTTAATTTCCTTATAACTATATAAGTCATTGTTTTATCTTCATAATTCCGTTAATCAAAATTCTTTCTTCTAATTCCTCCAAATATCCATATAGGACCTATATTTATTTAAATCTAAATTCTTACCCTTATATTTCGGTTATTTACAAAACAACCTCATTAATTCATAAACTTTCTAATCTCATTATATTATATAGTTTTAATTCCTTATTTAATTAAATTCCAAAACTACCATTAATATTTTGGTATATTTCTTTTGGAATATTATAACTTTTCAAAAATTACCATTTAGCCCCTCCAATTCTCAGCATATATATATATATATATTTCCTATAATTACAATTTAGCCACAAAATCTTATAATCTTTACATAATGCCTTATAGACTATAGTTTTAATTTCAATTCTCCAGAAATGCCGAATATATATATATATAAATTCTTAATTACAAAACTAACCCAAAGTAATTCGGCTTTGGCCATGTACTTTCCATTAATTACACTTTCACCCCAAAACTTTATAATAGTTACTTAATAACTTATAAACTATAGTTTAAATATTTAATTCCTCAAAATTTCAAAAGTGAACTTAATAATTCTCTTAATTATGAATTCGACCAATAATAAGTTCCAAACTTTCATAACAATTTTTTTAAATTACATAATAGCCCAAAACTTTATAAATTGTTATTTTAACACTTGTTTAAAATATCTAAAATTCATAAACTTAATTCCTAAATTATATTATAACATAATTACTCCAAACATACCCTTAACTCTCGGCTTTCAAAATATATACACCAAACTTTGTAAAAATTACATTTTAGCCACATAACTTAATTTATTAGCCATTTAAGCACTAATAAGATATTTTTAACTCTCCAAACATTATAATATAAGTTTAAATACATAAGTAGCTCATTAAAATCTATTTATCACTTAGACCATTCGGCCATATTTAAATAGTGACCATATAGTATATAAAAGTGGATTTATATGTCAAAATAATTATACATAAATTTATAGGAGTTATACAACTCATGTAAAAATTATTGTAATGTCTTATATTGATTCTTAGCTCACAATAGAGCATTTTTACCCTTGGTAATTCGGTTTGAATTTGTACCTAACATAGATAAATTTTGTGACACAAAAATGAGTCTTAAGGTAAATATTTTCCATATATGTTATAGATTATATTTTTGGCACATAATACCATATGGTTTCAGTTTTAGATACTCTAGGGTATGTACATAATTTTTGTATAATTTTTAGAAGCTTAACCAAGCTTAAAACATAAATATTAGCTTAGTAAACTTACTTCTTAACAAAGGTGGTTAAGTGCTTGAACTCTTCTTGAATCTCCAAGCTTTCTCCGAGGAAATTTGATGCTCCACTTCAGTTATATGCAAGTGGTGAAGGTGTTTAGGAGTTAGATCTTTAACAAAGATCTTAAGTAGATTTGTAAGTAGTTTTCCAAGAATTTACCTTAAGCTTTTTCTCCTTATAAATTTGGCTCACTTAAGGTGGATGAAGAACAAACTTTCCTTCATGAAAATGAAGAAGAAAAGAACCTTAGAAGAAGTAGAAATCAGTTGCACATAAAAATGTGCTTTAAGGATTTTCAAGCATGAAAACTAACTTAAGATAACCTTGAGATGCTCCTTGGATTAATGTTGGTTTAGACAACCTCCTTGGAGTATTAGTTGATGCCGAAATGCTATGGTTGTGCTAGGAAGAGTTTACTTCAAGGCTTGACAAGAAATGCTAGGAAATTACCTTAAAGATGAAGATAGAAGTTAAAACTCCATTAATGGACTTAAGAGCTTCAAAGGAAGAAGATGAAGGAAGAAGAGAGAGGAGGGAGCCTTACCAAATTGGCAATGGTGTGTGCAAGGGAAAGAATGAGGCTAGGCTCACGTAAGAAGAAGAGAATGCAAGTTTGATTGATTTTTGTTTTGTTAATTTTTAATGTCAATTGACTATTATTTTCCTTAGTTTATTACATAGGTTATTGGCTCAATAAATGCCCATGTTTTGCAGCATGTGTTCGGCCATAATGCATGACAAGGCAAGGTGGAAGAAAATAATGTGAGCTAGAAGACAAGGTAAGTTAGGTAAGGTTTTATTCCTTTGATTTTTCTATGTTAAGCTTGTCTTCTTCTTCGCTTGTAGGTGGCCGAACTTAGGGCTTAAATGGGGTGTCTCAATCGGCATTGAATAGCCAAGGACAAACTAGGAAGGTCACTTGAAATTTAAGAAATGAAAAAGGTGGAATAAGAATCTTCTTTTTGTTTTTTGCATTTTGTTTTTGTCTAGCTCGCATGGCCTTGTTCCATGGCATTATTTCGACAGCTTGGTGGTCAAATGAGACCTACATACTTTGACATTAAGTATTATAGCACATGGGAAGGTGAGTCACCATGTCTTATGCCTTTTATAAATTTTTAATGTAAGTTTTATACTAGTTTTTGGACTGAAAATCGGCCCCTATAGAGCACCTTGTTTGACACTGCCTTCAACTGATTTAGAAGGTCATTTTAACCCTATTTAAGATTCTTAATTCGTGGCATGTCAAAAACTACAAGGTAATTGCGTAAAACGCGTTTTAGTGACACCCGAAGGTGTGTTTTTGTGCTCTAAGGAAATTTTGGGAAATAAATTGTCTTTATGAGTTCCAAGTGTTTATAAACACTTATTATAGTAAATAATGATATATTAAGACATTAAATTGAGTTATATGGGGTTACATCAACCCTCGACATAATTTACGGGCCATCGGGACACTCCCGGGCAAAAAGGAGCGTTAAGAAATACTCCTGAGGTTTTTGTTGAATTTTGAGAAACCACTTCGTGTGTTCTCTTTAGGATGGTAACTAATGATGTTAGGAACTCTAATAATTAATTTTATAGGAGTTCGTGCCCCCTCGGCACTCCTCTGGGCTTTTCGTGCTTTAAGGGGCGTGCGTGAGCACTCCCGAGCATTTTGTGTTTTTGACTGAATATAGCCTAGGGAATATGTTTATATATTCATATAATGAGTGTATGACCATTTGGTTTGAGTTTTATAAGGTTATACAAGGTCATGCTTGATCACATGTTTCTAAGGCGTTTTAGTGTTTATGGTGAAACTACTATTTTTACGTAACGTTCTCATGCATGGGTTTGCATGCGTACGTGAAATGATTTATATTTGGATTATATTCCATTAAATAATAGTTTTATAATGTTAATTAGATTTGGGGTATTTCAATCTACCCCCCTTAAAAAGGACTTCGCCCCGAAGTCTCATATCTAAATTTATAAGGTTGTGGGGAATCAAGTTCCGTTAGGTAACCACAACTCGATCTAGTTTTTAGGGATCAAGTCCCAAGTCTCTATATTCCTAAGTTCACAGTGTACATCAAACACAACAGGAATACTTTGGAACAATATAGTGTAATGTAATAAACACAATCACATTTCATATTAAATAGTGCAGCGTAGTGCACATAAACTTTCCATTGTAGTGCAACGAAGTACACAACAGCAAGTGGAAGTACAAAGTACATTCAAATACAGTGTTACGCAAGAACACATACAAGACAAGGTGTCATAGAAATGCACAAAAGTGCAACAAGATGAATAATAAACTCACAAACGAAAAAGGCTCTACCCCCCCCCCCCCAAAAAGGGGTACGCCCAAGTACCCTAGACTAAAGTGTCTAGTCGGTTAACAATGAGGGAAACTTTTCTCGCATATCCGGTTCTAGTTCCCATGTGGCCTCTTCAACATCATGGTTCGACCAAAGAACCTTTACGAGGCTCACAGACTTATTTCGAGTATCTCTTGTCTTTCTATCTAAGATTCGTTGCGGTGTTTCCACGTACCGCATTGTTGGTTCTAATGATAGTGTCTCTGGTTGAAGGACATGAGAAGGATGAGGCATGTATTTCTTAAGCTGAGACACGTGAAAAACGTTATGTACCTTGCCCAATTCTGCTGGCAAATCAAGTCGATATGCCACAAGACCCACCCGCTCTGTGATAGCGTAGGGTCCTACAAACTTTGGGCTTAGCTTGCCCTTCTGTCCAAATCTGAATACACCCTTCATGGGTGATACTAGTAGAAATACCTGGTCGCCAACTGCGAACTCAAGGTCTCGTCGTCTCTCATCAGCATACGATTTCTGTCTGTCTTGTGCTGCTTTCATATTATTTCTGATTTGTTGTACTTCTGCCTGGACTTGCTCCAAGTACTCAGGCCCAATGATGATGGTCTCACTAGACTCGTCCCAGCACAATGGTGTGCGGCATGGTCTGCCATATAATGCCTGAAAAGATGACATCTGTATAGAGGCATGATAGCTGTTATTGTATGCAAACTCGATCAGGTGTAACCTGTCTATCCAACTACCCTGAAAATCCAAGGCACATGCTCGTAGCATGTCCTCTATGGTCTGAGTAGTCCTCTCTAACTGGCCATCTGTCTAAGGATGAAACGCTGTGCTAAGCTTCAATTCAGTTCCAAGTGCTTCGCGAGTAGCTCGCCAATATCGTGAGAGAAATCTGGTATCTCGATCAGAAACAATGGTCTTAGGTACTCCATGATGTCTGATAATCTCCTTCTCAAATAATTCTGCCAACTTTGGCACCTTCCAAGTGTCTTTCATCGTTATAAATCTCGCCACTTTGGTCAGTCGATCAACAACAACCCAAATCATATTTAGTCCTCCTCTCGTAGGTGGTAGTCCCACCACGAAGTCCATAGAGATATCATAAAACTTCCATTCAGGAACTGGCATAGACTGTACCATGCATCCTGGTCGTCTATGTTCAAATTTCACTTTCTGACAAGTGAGACATCGAATCACATATTCTGTCACGTCGCCCTTCATACCACTCCACCAGAAATACCTCTTTAGATCTTTGTACATCTTAGAAGCTCCTGGATGGACAGATGTGGAAGAAGTGTGGGACTCTCGAAGAATATGCTCTTTTATATCTGTGTTGTCTCTGGGAATACACAATCTGCCCTTTAATCTGATTAGTCCATCATCATGTAACTGAAACTCATACTTCCCACCTTCAAATGTACCGTCAGACAACTTCTGACTAATCTCCATCATTCGCTGATCATTATGCTGTGCGCTACGTATGTTGTCTATAAGACTTGAGCTAGACACAATGGCATTCAAGGAATGTGCTCGTCGACTCAATGTGTCTGCTACTACACTAGCTTTTCCTTCTTTGTACTGCAAATCTATGTCGTAATCCTTGAGAAATTCAACCCATCTCCTTTGTCTCATGTTTAACTCCTTCTGGGTGAATACATATTTCAAACTTTTGTGATCCGAATATACGGTCATCTGGACACCATACAGGTAGTGGCGCCAGATCTTCAATGCAAAAACAATTGCTCCAAGCTCCAAGTCATGTGTGGGATAATTCTATTCATGTTTCTTCAGCTGTCGGGAAGCGTAGGCGACTACCATCCCATTCTGCATGAGTACACACCCTAATCCTCTTCCTGATGCATCACAGTAAACTTCATAACCCTCTATGCCTTTAGGTATAGTCAAAACTGGTGCTGATGTCAAAGCATCCTTTAAATACTGGAATGAGGTCTCACACTATGTAGTCCATGTGAATGGTGCGTCCTTTTTCATTAAACTTGTCATAGGTTTTGCTATTTTGGAGAAGTCTCTGACAAACCTTCTGTAGTAACCTGCTAACCCAAGGAAACTCCTGATATCAGTCACTGTCTTTGGCCTAGGCCAGGTGCGAACGGCTTCTATTTTTGCTGGATCCACTGCGATCACAGCGTCTGAGATAACATGTCCTAGAAAGGAAACTCGGTCTAGCCAAAACTCACATTTGGAGAACTTAGCATAAAGCTAGTTCTCCCTTAAGATCTTAAGCACATGTCGGAGGTGACTCTCATGCTCTTCCTTAGACTTTGAATAAATTAGGATATCATCAATGAATACAACCACGGTCTTGTCCAACTGCTCTCTGAATAATCTGTTCATTAAGTACATGAAGACTGCCGGTGCATTGGACAAGCCAAAAGGCATAACTGTAAACTCATAGTGGCCATACCGTGTTCTGAATGCTGTCTTTTCTCTGTCTTGCTCCCTAATAGGGATCTGATGGTATCCCGATCTCAAATCGATCTTTGAAAACACCTTTGCTCCTCTTAATTGATCAAATAAATCGTCAATTCGTGGTAGTGGATATTTATTTTTCACTGACACTGCATTAAGCTCTCTGTAGTCGATACATAACCGAAGGCTTCCATCCTTCTTCTTCACAAAAAGAACTGGTGCTTCCCAAGGAGATACGCTAGGTCGTACGTATCCCTTGTCCAATAAATCCTTCAGTTGTTCCTTCAACTCAGCCATCTCTGCTGGTGCCATACGGTACGGTGCCTTAGCTATAGGACCGGTACCTGGTAGTAATTCAGTGGAGAACTCTACCTCTCTGGATGGCGGTAAGCCTGGAAGTTCCTTTGGAAAAATATCCGGAAATTCTAACACCACTGGCATATCTGGATCAAAATCTGGGTCTTGCTCCATATCCTGAACATAGCATAAATATACTTCCTTCTGCTTCCTGACTTCTTTGTACATGGACATAGCAGATATCACTTTTATTGACGGTGCTCTAGGACTCTCTCGGTAAGATACTATCACTCCTGATGGGCTCTTAAGTAACAGTCTGCGCTCTGCGCAAAGGATGCGGCCTCTGTGCCGCCTCAACCATTCCATCCCGGCTATAACGTCGAATCCTAGACCTTAAACTCAATTAGGTCAATGGGAAATTCCTTCTCCTTAATACGGATAGTGGCTCCTCTATAAAGACTAGTGCAACTGACCTTCTCCTTAGACGGGAGTGCCACCTTAAAATCAGGTAACTCTACAGCGTCTAGCCCCAACTTTCCCGCAAGCGAAGGCGAAACGAAAGTATGTGAGGCTCCGGAGTCGAACAGTACTGATGCATTCACACCGTTGACAGGAAAGGTACCAGTGAGGATCGTGCCGCCCTTGCTGGCCTCCTCCTCGGTAAGTATACTTAAGGCACCTTCCGTCTCCTTAGCACAACCTAACAACAGAATCTGGGTAAGTACTTTGACATATGATGGAGGTCGAAAGACATAACGATAATGCTTCATTGATGAGATGGTCTCCTTTCAGTTGTCTAAAGCCAATTACAATACTAGTATTTTCTAAACGTCAAACTTAATCTTCCTGGTCTCATGTGGGTGGTGTTTATCACTGTCGAAGGTGATGAGTTCATCTTAATCCTTTTAATTCCATGGTATAACAATCTTGACTTTCCACCCATTATTAAAACATCTCCTGACTTCAATATGATTTTCTTTGCAAGGTCCACACGCTTCTGCTTGTCATAAAGGAACTCTGCGTCATCTCCAATTGACAAAGACAATACTGGTATCCCCTGTTCAAGGGACCCTTGTGTTTCATCATTGTCCTGATGTAGTCCTAAATGGCCTCCTTCTTCATAGAAGTTGATGATACATAGATCAGCCCTTAGATTGGGAACTGGATCTTCTTCTAGCTGTTGAGCTGTATTAACTGCTTGTTCCAATTTGTAAAAATTCTTTGGGATTTGTGGTACTTGCGCTCATCTCCTTTTGTATCCTGGTAGGTCTTGAGTAAGGATTCCAATCCTTTTCCTAAGCACATCATTTTCAGCTTCATTTTTGATCCTCCTGGAATTCGGGAGTGTAGAAACCCTCCTGGTCGTGCTCCTAGTTCTTGACATCTTTGATGATTGCAATTTGTGTTTCCGGCGTTAGGTATTCTTTGAGTAGTATTAACCCTGGGGATAACCTTACATGATCGTTCCCTAGTTCTTGTGCTTTGATAATGTTTTCTTCAGGGAGGGCGCGGATAGGGGATAGGAAAGATATCTTATAGCTTCCTATGTGTGGTTTAAAATTCTACTAGTGAGTCTTACTAGTTCTTTCCTACTCAATTAGGCACTTAAGGCACGCAAGCACTCATTCACAACATTCATTGCTCAATGACATGTTCGTATGGGTTTAGAATTACCTGGGTTGGTAGAAGTACAGCTTCATCGAGCGTCCATGACATGCAGGGCGGTCCGATGTGGGCCATTGCCCTTGTTGCCCTGAGTTTGGTTTGTTGGTGGAGGGCGAGTATCACTGGCTCCATTCTTGTGGCCGGTGTTTGCCTTTGCTCTCGGGCGGTAGTTCCTGCTCTCCGGGTTTCGGATACACTCGAAGGCACGATGTCCAAATATCTAACAGTGGCGGCACTGGACTTTCTCCCCTTGGCAGTCCACCCCGGGGTGATCCTTTCCACATTGTCTACAGTTGAAGTGGCGGACAACCCTTTGGCCCGTGTTTGAGCCATGTCCAGAACCTATTACAATCGAGATCAATTATATATTCCCACGGTACTGAAGTAATCACATAAGTTTCAAATTTAACTGTTTGGATAAGGTGCCTACCCTTAGACGGGTAGGTTTTCTGTGAGTTTGTTGCTCCGTGGGTTCCTGACTGGGGGTTCCCAGTAGTCTGGTTCCCCTTCCCTGATAGGACCCCTGGCCTTTTTGATAGGGTTTATTCCTTCTGTTGGAGTTTCCCTGCTTGGCATCCTCGCTGCCAGGTCCGTCCTTTCTCTTTTGGGAGCTCAAAGCATCCCTTCTTTTGCATGTAATCTCCACAATGGAGGCAGCATGGTAACATTCCTGAAATCTCAAGGTATCAGTCTCCAAATCTCCCATGACGGGGTATAGTAGGTAATAAAATTTCAACTGGTTTATGTCTCTCCAGTTTTACCTGCAAGCTGGTGGGAATGATTGGTCCCATCCCAAACTGGAGTCGAGGACTCAGTCCCCCGTAGAACCGGTCGACCAACACCTGGTCCGAGTATCCTATCCCGGGTAGTAGTCGGAGTAGCGAAGTAAACTTCGCATGATACTCATCCACGGTCATCTTTCCCGTCTGCTCCAGGGCGTCAAACTCCCTAGTCTTCACCATTCTGGTGTGGGCCGGGTAGTATTTGCCCCTCAGTAGTGCAGTGTAGTGTCCCCAAGTGAAAGCTTGGTCATCCAGGTGGTCGGCCTTCACCATATTCCACCAATCCCTAGCTGCATCTTTCAGGTAGAAGGCAGCGAGTCTTACCTTGTCCCTAGGTGGGACGGCTAGTGTCTCGAACGCTGTTTCCATTTCCATGATATAGGTCTCTAAGTGTGCAGGGTCAGTCTGCCCCTTGAATGCAGTTGGCCTGAGATCGGCCAAACTCTTCACCCAATCCTTCTCTCTGGGTGGTGGTGGTGGAGGTAGCTGCTGCTGCTGCTGCGCAACCCCCGCCTGTGCAAATGCTTGTGCTATCAATGTAGCTATATCTGCCAGCCTGACAGCGAATCATCAGCTGTCTGTCGCGGCGTCCTCCTCTTCCTGACATCTGCAGGATGTTGAGTTATATTAGATACTGTCGTCACAATCTTGGTCTTGGATAGTAGTCTAAGTAAAAACTAACTTAAACTCCTTTCTATACTATCACTCAACCCGTAACCTATAGTTTTAGAAATCCTAATCTCGGTGTATCCTTGTATCCAGTAACTACGCTCTGATACCACTTTTTGTAACACCCCAACCCGAAATCCAATAACCTGTACGACGATCACTCCCAAATAAACATAAACTACAGCGGAAATAAATACAATAACCGGGCGGTATTACAATGCCGTTGGCCACCCTTGTGACCAACAAGGCTAACTCCAAATACAATCTCCAAAAGTCACGGTCTGAACACTAGTGGAAAAAATGTTTTATAACACGGCTAAAAAAGGGCTTTATAACACGGCTAAAGGCCGTGTTATATGCGGCCGACATATATAATTTGTACTTTATAACACGACTAAAAGCCGTGTTATAAAGCGAGCTATATACCACGGCTGTGATCACAGCCGTGTTATAAAGTCTCTAAATCCCGCCAAAATAAGGGGTTTTATAACACGGCTGAGTTTGTAGCCGTGTTATAAAACTTGGTTTTATAACACGGCTGTGAGCATAGCCGTGTTATAAAGTTGCTTGAACCCGCCAAAAACATGGGGTTTTATACCACGGCTACTCTCTCAGCCGTGTTATAAAAGCTTATTTTATAACACGGCTACAAAAACAGCCGTGTTATAAAGCCCTTGACAACACTTTATACCACGGCTAATCTCAGCCGTGTTATAAAAGCTTATTTTATAACACGGCTACAAAAATAGCCGTATTATAAAGCCCCTTGACAAGACTTTATACCACGGCTAATCTCAGCCGTGTTATAAAAGCTTATTTTATAACACGGATACAAAAACAGCCGTGTTATAAAGCCCCTTGACAACACTTTATAACACGCCTAATGCATAGCCGTGTTATAAAGTTGTAGTTTTTTTATCTAAATGTTCTTGTTTTTGCTATTTTCCCTATTATATACGCATTTGACAGATCAACGCCTCTATATTATTCACTTATGACATCCAAATGTCATATCACAACAACTAAATGAGCCGCAAAGTCAAATGTCTTATAATTTTCAAACAACAATACACATATACATGTATTTACAAAAGTTTATTCAAAAACCCATTTCAACTATCTACACTCATACACATATCATAAGTAACTACAAGTCTCAAGAAACTGCATTACAGAAATAAAATTCCTACAAGTGCTAGAGTAAAAGTAATGTCAAGTCTTCTCTTACAAACCCATGAAGACTCCCCAAAGCCCAAAGCCTATCAACTTGCCAACTCCCCCGGTCATTCTCAAGCCAAGAACATCCGATCCAGGTCTCATAGGTTTTGTGTGTACCTCAGTAAACGTATAAGCAAAGTAGTGAGCAGATTGAGTCAACAGCCGACAATATATTCAACAGATTCTTGGATCAACTTCACAATTGATATCTCAGGAATAAAGGAGCAGCTGAGTTGCCAAAAGCAATGTATATATTAAACCAACATTAGTCGTAAGATATCTCAGGAATAAAAGAGCAGCTAAGTTGCCAAAAGCAATGTATATATTAAACCAACATTAGTCGTAAGGGACAAGCAGAAGGGTAGAAAACAATGTAACTACAAGCTATGGTAGCTAGGCTGGCAAAACATAAATTCTAGACTAAATGTCAATGTGTAAAGAACATAATATCAGTAAAGTTGTTAGTGATCGAGTGGCCTGACTGGCTGAATTTCCAAACTCATATCAAAGCGCAAGAAGCCAATGCAGAAGTGCCAAGCCCAAAGCTCATCAGTATAGGCATTTCATACAATACAAAATCAAGCTCCAAATCGACTAGAGCAGGTCCAAATATAGGATGGGAAAGAGGTTGAGAATGAGGTTGAGAAATAGATGAAGAAGGAGATAAACCTAACCAACTATTAATATTCTACAACCAAACAATATAGTATATATAAGTCAATCAAGGACAAGCATTTTACAAAACAAAAGGGTTGTAGCATTAAAAAATACCTTGATGCGTTCCCTGAGTGTACTGAGTAATTAATATCTCTTCATGGTTCTACAATTCTCAACAGCAAACAAAACCTGCCATTTAAATAAAGAGTGTTGTCACAACAATATTAGCCCCAAACAAAAAAAAACAATGGTATTGCGTAATTAATTACACTACTAAGGAAATGGTATTTCAAGTATGAAATTAACCTTCTTAAACAAATTCACATCTAATTCCGACAAAATGAGAACATACACCAAAGAAAGGATATGTTAACTTGTTTGTAGTCATTGCCAAGATAAGTGAGTGAAGAAGAAGGAGGCGTTCGGGTGGTGTTAAGCTCAAGAGAAAGGATTTTATCCACTTCTAATCTTCTTCCTCCTGCAGTGGAAAAGGAAACATTAGAACAATAACATGTGCTTTTGTCATTGTAGATTGCTCACAAAAAAGAAACATATTTTATGTCAAGGACAAACAAGGTTCAAAGTAAAAGAAGATGAAAAGATAACAAGAAATCAGTACAAAATTGACTGAACTTGTACATTGGTTATCATTATGTGCTGCAATGCTTCACACTTCTACATTGGTTATCATTATGTGCTGAATACTGAAATCAATGAACATGCTTTTGCCTCTGTTCAAACTGAAATATGGCCTCTGTATACCTAATCCTACTCTACTTCGTAAAACTATGCATGCACTGTTACAAACCAAAAAAACAATCCAGGCTACCTTTTTTCTGCAGTGGTCAGATTTCTTTAAATCAATTTCTGGACTGTTTTTGTTCGTGTAACCCAATCTGATTCGAGCTGTTGCAACAAGCCATTTGGACAATTTCGGACAGCAGTGATACCAAATGATGTGACATGCTACAAAACAAAATAAAAACTTGAGATAAAGCAAAGGAATGCTGAAACAAGACCACGGCTGAGGATCGAACAGCAGCATATCCCACAATCTCTTGACGCCAAGAAACCAAAATATTAAAAATCTCAAACCCATTACAGAAACAAGTTATTTGTCAGTCTATCATAGCATCTCAGATTCATGCCACATAATTAGAAAAATGTTCACATCAACGATCATAAGTGCTTCAGAAGGTTCTACAAGATAACCAAGGGTACCCAACCATCATAACTGACGCTGGGCTGATAAAAAAGCAGTTACTGACCATACACAAAACTTATGTGCATCTGACAATAGCTCCATCAGCAGCTCCAACTTAAGACGCTTGCCTTCATACTTCTGATTACGCACAAAAAAAAGATTAGGAAAATAGACCAATACCAACTCTATATTACAAGCCTCAAGACCATGCTTACCAGTGGACTATCTTTACTTTGACGGATTAAGCCATTTTCAATCAACAGGCAATAAGGGCATGTGTAGTCTTTTACAATGTTACCGTTGGCATCTTTTGGTACCAAACATTTATGATGATACCTACTCATTGCAAGTTGGGATGTAAGATTAAGATGACTGAAGTAAATTGGAAAGTCATATTGCCATCTCATTCAATTTATCACATATTTGGTTATATATACTTCAGGGAGTCAAATTCAATGATATGATCCACTGTGCATCACTACAATAAAGAATAATGTAGTTCCCAACATCCAGAACACATCATCATCATCATCATCATATCATCATCATCAATACTTAACACTTACCAATCATTGCAGAAAGAACAAGCGATGAAGTCTTCCTCATCAGACCCGTTAGAGCAGTCTGTGCAGAAATATCTTACATTCCCACCGCTTAACTTTTCATATATATACAAAGATCGATGTAGTGATTTCTTGATATGCATAAAAAGAAATAAGATGTCATTTTAAAATGGTAGAAAAGGGCCCCAAAAGGATTACCAGCATCCAAGCTGACAGCCCACACCCCACAGGAACAGAGCTCAACCTTTAACAGAGAATTTAATAAAATCTTCACCCCGAGAGCCAACAACCAGGTCCTCATAACATATCCATTCTTCAATTTCTTTATATTCAGCTGTGATAGTATTTAGTTCTGAACAACTAAAGGCATCAGTTTCTCCAACCTCCTGCCAGTATAACGATAAAAGAGACGACTTATTAAGAGTCAAAAAAAATAGTTATACACAAAAGTTGTATTTAATATAGAGAAGGCTCTTAATGATGTGTTTGGAAAAGAGAGGTTACAGCCGTATATATAGGACTAAAAACTATACACGTAGCATTGAAACAAACTGATGCCATGCATAAAAAGGGGTGAAATTGTTACTAAAGTTCAGTAAAACTACAGTTAACCAAGTTACCTCAAGCGCAGAGGAGGAAGAGAAGTAGAGGGAAGAAAAAAGAAACATTATTCAGGAGCTTAAATAAAGGTGGATTTATGAATTTAAACACTTTTACCATGCTCATTTATAAGCTGAAAACATAGGCCAAATAGAAGCCTAGATAATGTTGTACAACAGCTCAATACTTGTATAATAAATGCTCAGGAAAAACTCTTAACAGGGACAACAAGCAGATGAGTTATGAACAGTATTTCTGAGCAACATGACAGAATTATATATTAATAGAACTGGTGGTAACCGTGTTTATTCAAGGCATAACATCACATGCAGTTAAGGGCTGAATTCATACCATGCTTCTTCTTTTATAACAGAAGCTAGCAGATTACTGTATCAGGCAAACCGTTAGCAGCAAAACAATGCCAGTCAGTTACGATTGCAAAAATACCGTGAGTGAAGATTGAGAAGAGGTCCTAGGAACATGTGCTAGGAATAACCACTTCAACAGACTGATATGTGTAGATTGTTGGTATCAAAACCGTGTAACAGATTGGGGATTTACATACCAACCTTACACATTGGATATAACCAGACATATGCAGCAAGTAGTACCAGCTAAACAGAGGTGCAGACAATAATGCAAATTGTAGACTTCACAAGGTGCGATAGAAGAAATCAAATTTCACCAAAGAGAAGAAGATCATTTAGAGTAAATACCTTGGTATGAAGTGAACTGTTTTTAGCAATGTCTTCAACCACCAGTTCCTGTGGTATCCCAATGTAGAGAAGAATACACAAAAAGATAAAGAACAGAGGCGCGGACAATCGTTGGCTTCACACACTATAATAGAAGAAGACAAAAACTTTTGTTGTTATAATCGCCAGAGAGTAGAGATGAGTTTAAATATAACCGGTTTGCTTATGAACTGTTTTCAGCCCCGTACTGTTTAATCTGTTGTGCAAGATGCAGCAACTCCAGTAATTTATCTCTACAGAGTCACAAACACAAGATGCATCAGTTTCAGTGATTTATTTCTGCCGATGCACAAACACAAGATGAAGAGAGGCGCAAATCATGAATGCTAAATCGGCAGTAGCAAGATGGTCTCCAGTAGCAAGATGGTCTCCGGTCTTATCAAATTCAATTGCTGATATGATGTCAACTGCATATCAGGAGAATGACTCAATAAGCAAACAATGTATGCAAAGAGAAGGTGGATAAGAAATATGCACTTCCAGGCCTTGATATAAAAATTTGTGGAAAAAAACAACCGCAAAGGGGAAAATATCTTCAAAATCTCTACCAAAAACAACATTTTACTGCAACAATGGGTTTGGAAGTGAAGCAACTGTCCTCTGAACTTCAAAGATGGGGTTGTGAACTTGGGAACTCGGGATGGGTCCGAAGTTCTTTGAGCACCATGTTCGAACCGTCGGTGAGGAGAATGACAGAGGGATGGAGCTGATGCTTTGTTGCCGGCGAGGTTGCAAAATAGCCATTGTTTGAGAGAAATGAAGGCGCAGAGCGTCGTTTGAGAGAATGAAGAAGGCTCGGACCTGATATCACTCTTATTTGCACATGGTGAGAGGACGGAAGATGGGGCCACTATATTCCTGGTTCGCCATGTTGAGTTTGCAGAGTTACATAGGCTGAAGAGACTGAATAAGAAGAGCTCTCGCTTGCCAGTTGAATTGTAAAACAGTGAGTGAAGAGGTTGACGGAGGTGCAATACTGTCGTTACTCATTCGCCAATTGAGTTGCGAAACCGACGTGAAAGTCTGGAGAGAAATGGAGATGCATACTCTTTGTTTGCATGCTGGTTTGCCAAATTACCGACGTGAAGAGAGTGAAAAGAGAGTGAAGATACTGAAGAACAAATGCCTCCTTGTTCGATAGTGAAAGTGAAGAAAATGACAGAGGCGGATCATGTTGTCCCTTGTTCATCGATATGTATCCAGAGTGAAGAGAATGGGTGTGGATGATTGAGCGAGAAGAAGGTTGATGGGCATAGCACAGAGGAGAGATCGAGAAGTCACTGTGAGGAAGGATGGAGAGAAGCAGCCGATGTCGAGCAGTGCGAGAGTAGAAATGTTTTAGGGTTAAGTTAGGATTATGTCCGATAGAAAAATTGACAGCCCTAGATCGATTAATAGAGAATTGTTGATGAGAGGAAGAGTGGGGTTATTTTAGAAAGACTTTATAACACGGCTACATCAAGCCGTGTTATAAAACTCTTCAAGAAAGACTTTATAACACGGCTACATCAAGCCGTGTTATAAAACTCTTCAACATAAAAACGACGATATTCTCGTGACTTTATACCACGGCTACTCTGAACCGCGTTAGAAAACTGTCGACTTTATACCAGGGCTACAAACAGCCGTGTTATAAGATCAAATTAAATTTGGTTATTTTTCTTTTGGCGGGATTTTTGGCGCCGAAAAATTGATCTTATAACACGGCTATAAATGAGCCGTGTTATAAAGTCTCGTTCCTGCAGCTCTTATAACACGGTCAACGGAGCCGTGGTATAAAATCCTCGATTTTCCGCCAAAACAAACGAAACTACGTCGTTTCAAGTTCTCTTATAACACGGCTAAAATGAGCCGTGGCATAAATTCAAGAGAGCCGTGTTATATAACATTATATAACACGGTTAGCCAAAAGCCGTGTTATAAAGCCCTGTGTTATAAGACTTTTTTTCCACTACTGGAATACGAATACAATCCGAGATACTAGGAATAAACTCAAAGGTACAATAATCAAATATAACAAATAACAAGTAGGAGACTCCCATAGCTTGAATCTACCCCACCTACACTCGGTGTGGTAATCTTCTTCTACTTCAGGTACCTGAAAAATGGGGGTGCCCCCAAAGGGGCTCAGCAAACAATGCTGATATGGAAAACGTGCAGCCCATCGGCTACCGGGCCAAACCAACTACTTGGTCGAATACATGCAGTTCATTTTTGTAAAGCTGTAAACAAGCATAGTATGATAATAACAAGTATCCATACAAGGACAACAATGTCACAAAAAACAAGACTTCAGAAGGTCAAGTTAGATGAACTGTAATCATTGATAATAGTCGGGCCTGCACGATGGGACTGACAGGTGTAAAGAGTATGTCAATATAGTATAGGTATAGTGACCTTGTTAAAAGATAGGTGGGTAGTTAGTCCCACAGAAAATGACGTAGTTAACTCCTGTACTTAGAAGAGGTGGGAATCGAACCCTCGAGAGGAATGAAGTCTTCCCCTCCAGTTGAACTGTTCCGGTACGCAGCCGGCGAGTGACATAGTGCACCCCAAACTCTAGAACTGTTCCGGTACGCAGCCGGTGAGTGACATAGTGCACCCAGAACTCCCGTCGCGACGTAAATTGAATATGAGACGACCCAAGACAGGTACAGCTCCCGTAGCATGCATGGCCAGATCCAACTGGGCTCCTCGTTCTCGTAGTATAGAATTGTTAGGTGTCACACAAGGACATTAATCAAGAATGCAATGTGTATTGTCAGTTATCACGTTTAGGATAATGAAGTTTGTTATAAAGTGAAGTTAGTGAGAGACTTGAGTACAAGTTCTCGGTATAATAAAACGCAGGTATTTAATCCACTGGTATTGTAGTGTTGTATGCGTGGGACATACACGTTGTAGTTAGCATCATTCGTGCACATAAAATAATACAACAGTGCGCAAGAGTAAAACAACAGTTTACGTTAATTATCTTGGTCGTTATTTCAAAACAACAGATAGCACACAAGCCGGTGTAATCCGGTAGGCAACAGGTTGCAAGAATCTCATACCGTTCACCGTAGACTGTACTAGTTTAATTCCCGGTCAACGTCTGGTCAAACAAAGTCCTAGAATAGGATTAACTGAGAGGGTTAATTTATATTACCCTTATATAATAGTCTTATTGGATCATTCAACAAATTTCGTATTTGTTATTTCATGTGAGGTTTATTTCTTTTAATTACCTCATGATTTAATGTATAACTTATTTGTTATTCCATTTGATTTATTTATAAATCATTTAATGTACATATATGTATTTATTTATTCATGTACTATATTTGTTGTTTATTTTAATTGTCTAGGTGACATAACAACTTATAATTTCTTAACTATATTTATATGCCATACATGGACATAAAACTCTTATAGTTTTTATTATTCCTCCTTTAACAATAGGGGGTTGCTATTCGCAGTACAAAATTACTAATCACCGCAGTACAAAATTTTTTTAATTCTTATTGACGTTGTACACATGTAATGATGTGTCGCTGTGTTTTTTTTCCCAAAAATGATATTTGAAAGTAAATTTTTCGAAATTTCGAACTTAGTTTGTAGTTGATTAGTAGCGCATTTTACTAGTTACTTTTTTGTTGGAATCAATACAGGAACCTTTTTTTTGTAAAAAAAAGTGTTGGATTACATTTTTATGTGTTTATATTATTAATTTGACTTAAAATTAATTTGTACTGCGAATAGCAAAATACGTTACTATTTGCAGTACAAAATTTTTTTTTTCACAAAATATAGTTGAGTAAGTTGGAATGTTGTGGGGAGACATTATTTTCTAAAACAAATGAGAATTGAATGACCAATATCCAGTCACAATGAGTAAAACAACAAAGTTACAACAACTAGGTTACAGAAAAACTAAGTTACAACAACTAGGTTAAAGAAAAACTAAGTTACAACAACTAGGTTAAAGAAAAACTAAGTTACAACAAAAAAGTTAAAGAAAAACTAAGTTACAACAACAAAGTTACATAAAAACTAAGTTACAACGAGTTATAACATAATTGATAGTATCAATCATCATTACTACCAACTGACTCATCACTCTCGCCTTCATATGAATTGGAGACTGACTCCATTGAAAAATCACTGTTATCTTCATATGAATCTAGGAGTGATTCTACTTCCCACAAGATTGAACTATCATAGACCCCCACCCAGTCATAACTTCCAGTAGATTCTTCTTGGTTGTGGATTTCCTGGTTGTGGAGTGATTCATTCTCCAACATTGAAATATCACTATCTTCTGTATCAGAAAGGGATATGGTATTAGAAATGTTTTCAGATTTGACTGGTTGTGGAGTGATTCATTCTCCACCATTGAAACATTACTCTCTTCTGTATCAGAAAGGGATATGATATTAGAAATGCTTTCAGAATTTGACTGGTTGTGGAGTGATTCATTCTCCACCATTGACATATAACTCTCTTCTGTATCAGAAAGGAATTCATGCTCCCATATGATATTAGAAGTGTTTTCGGAATCTGATGAGTGACTCATGATAATGTGAATGGGTTATGAATTTGAAGGAGTTGGTGTGTGGAAATATGAATTGTAAAGAATCAATAGCAACTCTACTCCTTTTATAGAGAAAGCACAAGCTCCAGATTTTTGCTTCAAACATTGTGCTTGTGTCTGATAGTGACTCTGTCCTTAAAGTTGATGCTGAAGCTAATAGTGAGTGTGTCCTTACTTGTATTCCCCATAAATTTTGTGAAATGTCATTTCGTACCTTGTATAGTCTTACATGGTGGTTGTGTGTGATCATGTCTAATAGTGACTGTGTCCTTTACATGTAATGTTGAAGCTAAATAGCTATGTAAGAAGGCACATACTTGTATTCCCCATAAAATTGAAATGTCATTTCGTTGTATAGTCTTACATGGTGGTTGTGTGTGATCATGTCTAATATTGACTGTCTTTACATGTAGTGCTGAAGCTAAATAGCCATGTAAGAAGGTACATACTTGTATTCCCGATAAAAGTGAAATGTCATTTCGTACCTTGTATAGTCCTATAAGGAATATTATGGGTTGGCATACTAGAATGCAGTAGCTGTGTAATAATGTACATGCATGTCACCCCTTTTAAAAATAAGCAATTTACACACACACACACACACACACACACACACACACACACACACACACACACACACACACACACACACACACACACACACACACACACACACACAAGTAAAACTCTTGTCAAATTAAGACACTAAGTGAGCTAACTCTTGTCAAATTAAGACACTAAGTGAGCTAACTCTTCTCAAATTAAGACACTAAGTGAGATCACTCTTGTCAAATTAAGACACTAAGTGAGCTCACTCGTGTCAGATTAAGACACTAAGTGAGCTCACTCGTGTCAAATTAAGACACTAAGTGAGCTCATTCGTGTCAGATTAAGACACTAATTGGCTCATATATCGTTCTTCGGTTTCATATAGCGTTCTTCGGTTTCATATAGCATTTTTTGTAGATGTTTGGACTTGGAATAAACGTGTTGTTATACTTTTCTGGATTTATAATCATTGGTAGATGTTTGGACGTGGAGTTTTTACATTTTGATATATTTCAGTTATTGTGACATAAACATTACATTCTAACCGCTTCACATGTGACTGAACTCAGGCACATGCTGTATGATGTGTCTGAATTGCTTGAAGTTAGAATGCCTGGAAGGTGAGCCTAACTTCCAAGCTCATGAAGATGAAGTCAATGCTTTATAGGTGGCTGTAGCTCAGTATCTTCAAGTGCGAGGCATTGTACCAAATTCTTCTTCTGCCAAGGCCCATAAATATTACAATTCTTTCTCTCAGGCGGCAAGCTCAACAGAAACAAAGGCATTCCAGGAAGTTTAGATTGAAGTTGGTCACACATCTTTTCTTTCTTATGAATTTCTACATTTTGATATTTCATTTCTCGTGACATATACAATCTTTGGTACATGTTAGATATTTCATTTCGACACTATCATTGCTGGAGAACACTCAACGACCAACAAAGAATTTAGACCACCCAGATAGGCATTGATCTTAAGAAGCACATTTGTCAAATACTGATCGTTAACTTTGAAGTGAAACAAGCATTGTGAAACGATGCATTTCTAGAAAATTTTTGCCATAGTCTCCCCTGTTTTTCTTATCTCCACCGGTTCTAAGAACCTCCACAAGGTCAGCAGCATTGTCAGCAACAATTCCACCATCACCAAGTCCTCCAGAAAAAAAACTACAACCACACAAATTGTACTAGCGTCTAACACACCAAATGAAAATGGAAGACAACAAACAGTTCCAAGATGATACTAAAGTTTATTACATCCAAATCCAAGATGGCAAGCACTAGGGTGCACCATGCCGGCGCTGGTAACTATCCCATATGTATAAAGAGTTGAACACATCCACAAGACCATCAGTTGCAGCCCTTTGTTCTTCTTCTGGCATCCCCTGACGATAGTATGACCAGTCCCATGCATTGTTCTCTTGGTAGTACGGGCGTGCAAGCTCACTTGCCTCAGACAGTAGCTGTAACACACTTGGTCAGGTAAGTACACATAAAAAATAAAAGTAATATTATAAAGTTAGTCTAGCATACATAAAATGCTATAATCAACTGAAATTATAGAAAGGAAGAGATCAACTTACTAAGGTGGGATCCGGCCGATGAACGAAGGTGTTTTCGTATATGTCAGGATTCATGATCTTCGGATGGGTGTGTTTGACGTACCAATCCAGATAATCTTCGTCACATGCATGTACGGCCGCCCGTGTCTTAGTCAACCCCGGAGTAGGTCCACACTCACGTGTGGTGTCCCACACACTATACATGGGGGGGTACACACATCTATAGGGCTTTCCTTTTCTCCCTCTTTTTCAGATCTATTGTTCGGTCTAATAGGGGGAGGTGGGATACACTGAACATACCCGAATTGGCGAAGACAACGCTCTGGCATATATGGCTCATTCACGGTCATGTACTGCAAGGTACCCCTGTACCAAGAGCGGCCCCTGTTCTCATTCACCTTCTCGCGACCGTAGGGCAACCAATCAATCTACATTGGATCACAGGAAAACGTAAGCATCAGTAATAAACAATATAGTAAATAATACAAATTGAAATTGTTGTACCACTACATTTCTTGCTGTCAGAGCATCTATATGCTTGCGGTAGTTCTCTAGTGAATTTTGATCTTTCTGCTGGGAGGTGGGCCTGGCCCATCTCATAGCCCACGGTCTATCATCCCCATCACGCTAGTCAGCACTAACTGCTGGTCTAAGCGTGGGGAAGTACGCATATATTCAGCACTACATAAATTTTAAAAAGAAATTATGCCAATTATTAATGTGAATTCATGAAAATTTATTACACATTGTTGTACATTAAAACACTTACCTCGAGAAGGGTCAAAGAGCCAGCAATGCTATTACAGTCAGCACGAGATGCTACCCCTAGCTGGCAACAAGCACGCAAGAGTACCTGCTCCCCATGCGAACCTCTTTAGCTTCGTATTTTTACCCATGGAAGTAACTAACCAGAACTGTAACCCCCTAATACGCACATGATACTAATGAATCGCAGCGGGATAAAACAACTAAACAGTAACTAACGCACGCCTGCTTCATAGGTACCCTCTGGCCGGTCGAACACCACTCTATAAGTGGACATATCTGAACAGCACCAGTATGCCACATGAATTTCATCATCTGGTCAACACCCTCCTCAAAATCTAACAACTTAGCCATCGCCTCCTTAAGCTCACTGTTTGTCGGACTCCCCAGAATTGGATGACCAACGATTGGGATCCTCAGTATCTGCCACACATCATGAAGTGTGATCGTCATCTCTCCAAAAGGCATGTGGAAAGAATTGGTGTCCGGCTGCCACCTCTCCACAAAGGCCGATATCAAAGACATGTTGTTGAAGCCCCGTGACATCTAGCAATGCTCCAACGCTGAGTACTTAATCATATTTCTTGCCCTTTTGCAAGTAACCCCGCTAAACGGCCAGTTCGTGATTATAGCTTTTCGGGGTTTAAATCCCAAAACACCCCGGTCCTAGACAATTAACACAAATTTTACACACGCATGAAGAAATAGTTAAATCTACATGCCAAACTGAAAGATAAGATAGTATATACCTTAGTCATTGACCAAAGGTCAATGGCGACATGCCCACCAAAGCTGGTGATAACACTAGTCAGCAGTGGACCACCGGGTACTGGCACTTCAGTAAGCCTCCAGAAAGGGGGAATAACGGGGTCCATAGCGAGAGCAGCTTCCTCATCAGTCGTGCTCTCCTGATCAGGGTCATCCTCGTCTAGGCCCTCATCCTCCTCCTCCTCCCCCTCCTCATCTATGTCCATGTCAACGGGTGCTGCAGCATCCGGAGGGGTCCGGGGGTCATGATAGCTACACCCAGCAGAAGTCTGTGCCTCTGCATGCTCCACACGGTGGTCATGATAGCTACCACCAGCATGATCGCTACCACCAGCATGATAGCTACCACCAGCATGATCGCTACCACCAGCATGATAGCTACCACCAGCATAAGTCTGTGCCTCCACATGCCCCTCCTGGTGGCTACTCTGACCCGATATATTGAAACTGGAGCTATGGAGTTGAGCCCCATCAGCAGATGACCAATTACCTGCAGAGGATGAAGGTTCAGGCATCCTTCTCCTAGGTATGTTGAAAGCGACTGGGTCGGATCATGGAATGACTGCGTGGATGGGTCCATGATGGGCTGCTGCTGTGGGTGATATGACGAGTGACGAGGCGGCTCAGCATGACCCTGCTGTGGCTGGAAAGAAGAGTGTCGTGCAGGCTCAGCATGACCCTGCTGTGGCTGGAAAGATGAGTGCCGTGGAGGATCAACTGCGGCAGCCCGCTCACGACGGAACGAAGCAGTCATTGGCTGCTCCTCCTTCCTGTCCTTCTTCTTCTTTTTTTGGTGTAGACGTTCTTCACAATATTCTTTATCTTATCCATCACTGCAAAGTTGAAGCAACCCAGTTAAGATTAGTTACACAAGTAAGTAATAATAAATCAACAGAACAACTATAGTATAGCACCAAACTTTCCAAATTCATCATTGTAATCCTTAGCTCTTATCTAACTTAGCCAAAACTTATAATATAACATATTAGGTCAATATTATCTCTAAATTACATAAGACTTTTGGACCTTAAATTATCTCTAAATCAAAAAATTGCATAATTAACTCTTGTCATTGTAATCCTTCACATTCGATTTACTACACTTGTTACTTAGTCACTTAAACTTTATTTTAAAAATTGCATTTTCCTTTTGTACCTATAAGCCCTTTAACGCATATTAATGCTTTAACTTTGCTGTAAACAAATTATAAACTTAAAATGCAGTAAATAAAACAGTAGGCATTCGGCTTTAATTGTTACAACACAAAACAATACTCTTTAACCCGAAAATTCATAAACTTGTCATTTAAGTTCTTATACCTTATTTTAACTTACTCAAAATTATGATATAAGTTCATAAACATAAATATATCATTATAAACACTTTCATCCAGAAACAATTCAGCCCTATACATAACTAACCCTTTTAGTTTTAAAAAATTGCATTTTTGCCCCTTTTTACTTATCTTTTTGCACCTATAAGCCCTTTAACTCATATTAATGCTTTAGATTTGTTCTAAACACATTATAAACTTAAAATATAGTAAATAAAACAGTAGGTATTCGGCCTTAATAGTTACAACACCAAAACAATACTATTTAACCCCAACATAAGTAGTTAAAAGCCCTTTAACTCGTTCTAATGCTTTAACTTTGTTGTAAACACATTATAAACTTAAAATACACTAAATAAAACAGTAGCCATTCAGCCTTAATTGTTACAAAACCAAAACAATACTATTTAACCCTAACATAAGTAGTAAACCAACTCTTTACTTTCAAGGATTAGTTTAGAGTTTTTACCTTTACAAAAATGGACTTTTCAACACTTGATTCCCTTGTTTTTCTTGGCGGTTTGAAGGGGTTCTCTAGCTCCAATTTCCTGCCATAATACAAGTAAACAGATAGTTAATATTAGAACTATACAATGACTACATCATTTATGATTTATAATTATTCTACAATTGTAACTCTTGACGTTAATTGTCATTCTCTTAATATTTGAGTTGTTTTATGTACTTGTTAAATTTTATATGTCATGATTCATAATTAGTTTAAAGAATAAATAAAAAAAAAGGTCGCCCCAAAACTCAGGGTGAGTCTGGACAAGTCGCCCCAGCCGCCTTGGTTACTGGCGCCTGTTCGTGTCTGCACCTGGGGCGAGTCTGCAGCGCGCGCCTCCGCCGCTTGGTTACTGGCGCTGTTCGTGTCTGCACCTGGGGCGAGTCTGTAGCCCGCGCCTCCGCCGCAATGGTTATTGTCGTCGTCGCGTGTCATGCTCCGGGGCGAGTCGAGGCATCTCCAGCGGGGTCGTCTAGTCGTGTCTCCAGGCGAGGCGAGTCGAGACGCCTCATCTTTGCAGCAAAGGCGAGTGAAGCAGAGGCGCCTCAGCTGTAGAGGCGAGCTGTGTCGAGTCGCCTAAGCAGGAAGGGCGAGGGAGGTCAAGTCGCCCCAATGGGTGAGGCGACTCCATTAATGGAGTTTAAAGGTTTTTTCCAGATTTTTTTTCTGTAGATCTAGGCTAATTGAATCTGTTTTTCTAAATTCTAACAACATATTTGAAATCACCACATCAAGAACTATAACTTGCAAAAAAAATTTGAAAAACTCACCGGAAAATTTTTCGGTGGTCCGGCGGTGGTCCGGCGGCGGTCCGGTGGTGGTCCGGCGTGGCTCCGGCGATCAGGAAGAGAGGATTCCGGCGACGTAGTATGGAGAGAGATAGAGTGGGTGAGAAATGAAGGTACGAGACACATCCCGTTTATATATAACGTGCGCGTTTTGGAGCGTTTTTGCAAAAAACGCTCGTTTTGACTCGTTTTCAACATAAAACGTCGTTTCGTAGTAAATACAGGAAAACATCATATCGTCAAAAAAAACAATTACAACGTCCAAACGCACAAAAACGGGTTTAACGGTTTTTACTACAACGAGAGCGTTTTTACCCGAACTTGGGATATTAAACTACGTTTTCAGTACGACATTTCTGAAATTGTAACAATGTCTCTGTATACGTAATGTAAAACATCGTTTACCAATGTCAATCCCAATTATAACATTCGAACTTAATTAAAATGGGTTTAACGTCTCTAATACAACGAGAACGTTTTTTACTGTTCACGGTGATGAAATAATTTTTTTGAATAACAAAATTTACGACATGATGTCACTACATGTGTACAACGTCAATATGAATTAAAAAAAATTTGTACTGCGGTGATTAGTAATTTTGTACTGCGAATAGCAACCCAGTTAACAATAATTAATAATTATTGGTTACCTTTAATTTCCTTATAACTATATAAGTCATTGTTTTATCTTCATAATTCCTTTAATCAAAATTCTTTCTTCTAATTCCTCCAAATATCCATATAGGACCTATATTTATTTAAATCTAAATTCTTACCTTATATTTCGGTTATTTACAAAACGACCTCATTAATTCATAAACTTTCTAATCTCATTATATTATATAGTTTTAATTCCTTATTTAATTAAATTCCAAAACTACCATTAATATTTTGGTATATTTCTTTTGGAATATTATAACTTTTCAAAAATTACCATTTAGCCCCTCCAATTCTCCGCCTATATATATATATATTTCCTATAATTACAATTTAGCCACAAAATCTTATAATCTTTACATAATGCCTTATAGACTATAGTTTTAATTTCAATTCTCCAGAAATGCCGAATATATATATATAAATTCTTAATTACAAAACTAACCCAAAATAATTCGGCTTTGGCCATGTACTTTCCATTAATTACACTTTCACCCCAAAACTTTATAATAGTTACTTAATAACTTATAAACTATAGTTTAAATATTTAATTCCTCAAAATTTCGAAAGTGAACTTAATAATTCTCTTAATTATGAATTCGCCCAATAATAAGTTCCAAACTTTCATAACAATTTTTATAAATTACATAATAGCCCAAAACTTTATAAATTGTTATTTTAACACTTGTTTAAAATATCTAAAATTCATAAACTTAATTCCTAACATTATATTATAACATAATTACTTCAAACATACCCTTAACTCTCGGCTTTCACAATATATACACCAAACTTTGTAAAAATTACATTTTAGCCACATAACTTAATTAATTAGCCATTTAAGCACTAATAAGATATTTTTAACTCTCCAAACTTTATAATATAAGTTTATATACATAAGTTGCTCATTAAAATCTATTTATCACTTAGACCATTCGGCCATATTTAAATAGTGACCATATAGTATATAAAAGTGGATTTATATGTCAAAATAATTATACATAAATTCAAAGGAGTTATATAACTCATGTAAAAATTATTGTAATGTCTTATATTGATTCTTAGCTCACAATAGAGCATTTTTACCCTTGGTAATTCGGTTTGAATTTGTACCTAACATAGATAAATTTTGTGACACAAAAATGTGTCTTAAGGTAAATATTTTCCATATATGTTATAGATTATATTTTTGGCACATAATACCATATGGTTTCGGTTTTAGATACTCTAGGGTATGTACATAATTTTTGTATATTTTTAGAAGCTTAACCAAGCTTAAAACATAAAGATTAGCTTAGTAAACTTACTTCTTAACAAAGGTGGCTAAGTGCTTGAACTCTTCTTGAATCTCCAAGCTTTCTCCAAGGAAATTAGATGCTCCACTTCGGTTATATGCAAGTGGTGAAGGTGTTTAAGAGTTAGATCTTTAACAAAGATCTTAAGTAGATTTGTAAGTAGTTTTCCAAGAATTTACCTTAAGCTTTTTCTCCTTATAAATCCGGCTCATTTAAGGTGGATAAAGAACAAACTTTCCTTCATGAAAATGAAGAAGAAAAGAACCTTAGAAGAAGTAGAAATCGGTTGCACATAAAAATGTGCTTTAAGGATTTTCAAGCATGAAAACTACCTTAAGATAACCTTGAGATGCTCCTTGGATTAATGTTGGTTTAGACAACCTCCTTGGAGTATTAGTTGATGCCGAAATGCTATGGTTGTGCTAGGAAGAGTTTGCTTCAAGGCTTGACAAGAAATGCTAGGAAATTACCTTAAAGATGAAGATAGAAGTTAAAACTCCATTAATGGACTTAAGAGCTTCAAAGGAAGAAGATGAAGGAAGAAGAGAGAGGAGGGAGCCTTACCGAATCGGCAATGGTGTGTGCAAGGGAAAGAATGAGGCTCGGCTCACGTAAGAAGAAGAGAATGCAAGTTTGATTGATTTTTGTTTTGTTAATTTTTAATGTCAATTGACTATTCTTTTCCTTAGTTTATTACATAGGTTATTGGCTCAATAAATGCCCATGTTTCCAGCATGTGTTCGGCCATAATGCAAGACAAGGCAAGGTGGAAGAAAATAATGTGAGCTAGAAGACAAGGTAAGTTAGGTAAGGTTTTATTCCTTTGATTTTTCTATGTTAAGCTTGTCTTCTTCTTCTCTTGTAGGTGGCCAAACTTAGGGATTAAATGGGGTGTCTCAATCGGCATTGAAGAGCCAAGGACAAGCGAGGAAGGTCACTTGAAGTTTAAGAAATGAAAAAGGTGGAATAAGAATCTACTTTTTGCTTTTTGCATTTTGTTTTTGTCTAGCTCACATGGCCTTGTTCCATGGCATTATTTCGACATCTTGGTGGTCAAATGAGACCTACATACTTTAACATTAAGTATTATAGCACATGGGAAGGTGAGTCACCATGTCTTATGCCTTTTATAAATTTTTAATGTAAGTTTTATACTAGTTTTTGGACTGAAAATCGGCCCCTATAGAGCACCTTGTTTGACACTGCCTTCAACTGATTTAGAAGGTCATTTTAACCCTATTTAAGATTCTTAATTCGTGGCATGTCAAAAACTACAAGGTAATTGCGTAAAACGGGTTTTAGTGACACCCGAAGGTGTGTTTTTGTGCTCTAAGGAACTTTTGGGAAATAAATTGTCTTTATGCGTTCCAAGTGTTTATAAACAATTATTATAGTAAATAATGATATATTAAGACATTACATTGAGTTATATGGGGTTACATCAACCCTCGACATAATTTACGGGCCATCGGGACACTCCCGGACAAAAAGGAGCGTTAAGAAATACTCCTGAGGTTTTTGTTGAATTTTGAGAAACCACTTATTATGTTCTCTTTAGGATGGTAAATAATGATGTTAGGAACTCTAAGAATTAATTTTATAGGAGTTCGTGCCCCCTCGGCACTCCTCTGGGCTTTTCGTGCTTTAAGGGGCGTGCGTGAGCACTCCCGAGCATTTTGCGTTTTTGACTGAATATAGCCTAGGGAATATGTTTATATATTCATATAATGAGTGTATGACCATTTGGTTTGAGTTTTAGAAGGTTATACAAGGTCATGCTTGATCACATGTTTCTAAGGCGTTTTAGCGTTTATGGTGAAACGACTATTTTTACATAATGTTCTCATGCATGGGTTTGCATGCGTACATGAAATGATTTATATTTGGATTATATTCCACTAAATATGGTTTTATAATGTTAATTAGATATGGGGTATTTCAGAATCGTTCCTGAGTTATAATATGTGTATATTAACGTGTGATGTGTGTGGTTAGGTTGAATACGTTGATCACAGATATCGACCCCACCTTACTATAAGAAGAATGAAAGTATAACCCGATTAAATGGACAAGTGTCGTCTAACATGGAATTAGCTTCATTACGGTAGAAACCCTCAAGGGTTAAAGAACACAACAATGTGAACTAACAAGTGTTGATGTGTTGAATCCTATTGTTTGGATGTGTGCTAAATACTCGTGTGTTATGTGTTTATTGTTTCACATGCATGATTTAAATATAATAAACCACATGCTTAGACGATAATTAGTTGTGTGTGGCCCGGTAGTATGTGGGTTGCACGATTACCATACCAGCAAAGGTGCTGAGCCCCTTGGGCGAGGTGGTTTCTTGTGCGTGGGTAGTTACTTAATTACTTAAGTACTATAGGCGTAGTAAGACCGAAACTGTTGTCGGCATCAATTTGTAGATACTCGGTACAGTTGGATTGTAATTGTATTGGTTTGCAGTTTAGGATTCTGATTGTAATGTAAAGTGTAGGGCTCGGTAATCTAGTCCTTCAGACCGGTACGTTGTGTAAGTATTAGCCTTGTTAGCCACGTGGGTGGCTAACGGCGTGTAACACCCATGGAGTAAGTCAAGTGTTAGGTGTATTATCCGCTGCTAAAGGTTGTTAAGTACATTGTTTATAGTTGGGGTGTTACATTTGAAACCACGTCAGCTATTGAAATAGTCACCACATTCCGCTTATTTTCTCCCTCCATGCAATTATTGTGATTATTGATTAAAAAAAACTATTTATCTTATAATATTTATTACAAGTTATTTTGGTTATTACAAATTACACAATTCTTCAAATAATTTATAAAAAATACTACTACTTATTTAGCCAAATTTGAAAAAAAACCACATTAATAATACTAATTAATAATATATTATTTGTAATATCACATAGATTAATAAAATTAAAAAACCAATAAATATACATACTTGTTGATATATGAATTAGGATATTAAAAAAATATAGAAATATGAATGTATACAAATTTATTAACATACAAAGTTACAAAAATATTATATTATTAAAAGTTAGAATTACTAAATAAATTAGCACAATTTTTTCAGAAAATTTGAAACACTTGATCTCTTTTTTTACACTTCTATATTTGTGAGAATTATAAAATTAAGAAAATAACAATATATTGTTTAGAAGTTACAATTTTTACTTAAATAATTAAAACTAAAATTTTATTAGTTATATAAATATTTTTATTTTCTTTAGTTACCCAGGTTTTTTATTGTAAATTAAATACTCATAGTAGTATATTGTTTGTGAATTTTTCTATTTATTTTTACTAACAACATAAAGTTATGTAGTTTAATATAATAAATTGTAGTTGTAATACAGAAACGGTAAACGCACCATATATAACTAATTCAGCCAAATATGTTGTATATATGCCACACTACCAAACAACAGTTTTCAAAACAGATACAAATATGCCAGCGTAGACCAGTCAGCAAATATGCCAACGCAAACCTACTACCAAATATGCACCAAATATACTGCCAAAACATCCATGCCAAATAGAGCCTTATGCTCTTTTAACCGAATAGCAAAATAAATAAAGAAGACCAAAACAACATATGGTTGTACATTTGTATTATCCATTTATGCTAAAAATGCAGCCGAACGCTGCCGAAACATACTTCAGAGTCGGACGTAGGGTTGGGTTTAGCCCCAATACTAAAGCTTTCACTTCTACAACACCCGACGGATGAGATATGTAGCCGCCATCCAACATTACCCCTTAATCATTGCATCAATCTCTCTCGGTTTAACACTTCCGTCCACTCAAATTGGACTACCTTCAGGGTCATTCTCATTTTACATACACGCTCCCGCAAAAGTCATCTTATCCCACGGCAAAATGGACTGCCATTAAGTTGTCCCCTTTCAGTTTCTCAGCTCATTTTATTTCTTATGTGAGAGTTAACTGTTTAAATGTGATCCATTTTAAATCTTTGTGGATGTTATACCCAAAATTTTGACCCCCTGGTTAGGGTCTGTAAGGCTTTGGTGTTGTGAGAGGCACTTCAATCAAGTAATGAGAGATTCCGGCTTGATCGGCGCATTCCGGGACATGGGGGAGCAGTTTCGTCATCGTCAGGGGCATTTTCGTAATTTTAAAGGCTCCCAGAACAACCTATAGGCTTTCTCTATCCTCCAAAAGATTCTCAAATCAACTTGAAATGCTTTGAAATTTTAACCCATGATAGAGGATGACATTTTAAGCATAATGGCATTGGAATTTTGATTTTTCGAATTTCCAATAATTTTCTAGCAATTTCTTATTGAATCTGACAAGAAATTGAATTTAAAAATATTCCAACATTGAAAAAAATCGATTCCACTTCAGAAAAATCATAATTGCCATCCTTGATACGTGGCTAAAATTTCACAACAAAATTCCTTTGGCAAGTCACTTAATTAAAATGCCAATAAATTTTACTTTTACTAGATTTTCTTTATCTTTAAGAAAGTCTATATAAAGGGATAAATCTTTTGATCAAAGCATAATCTCTCCAGCATTCAGAACCCTAGGCAGTCAAAACTCTTCTCCATAGCCAGCCTCCCACGTTTTTGCACCCTCAAGCACCAAAATAATACCGAAATCTCTCCAAAATCAACACCGAAACACATTTTTCAATTCCCATCACCTCCACAATCATCAAAACACCTTCAAACCACCACCAAAACGTGAAGAACATCACCAATTCTCAAAGGTTAGGAGCTCAGTTTGAATCCAATTCAGAAATGGCTTCAACGGAGCACCAAAAGATTCCCGACGTGAAGAATCTCATTGACACAGAAGGTAAAACAGGTTTGGACCTCCTTCTTTTGATTTACTAAGACTTCAATGGTCTTCTGTTAAATTTTGAGTGCAAACTAACGTTTTATAGCTTCTGAGTCGCTGTTTGTTTAAGCTTCTGTCCAATTACTTGTTCGTTAAGTTTCGCATTAAATTCAGTTTCAAATTGAAGACTTTTAAGCACTAACGTCATGTACATCTTTCAGGCTACGAGCACATAAATTTTGAGTTAAAAACACCGTCGAGAACCATCAAAAACCCACTGTCCGTGGGTGGTCCGTGACCTCAGACGCATGGTCCGGGACCACGGACGGGTAGTCCGCGACCACGGACACCCACGGACGGAGGCATGATTTCATATTTTTCGAATTTTAGGGTTTCTGTCAATACATGTCCGGCCCCACGGACACCCTGTCCGTGGCCCCGGACTTTCCAAGTTTGCGTTTTTATTTTAGTTCTGTTTTCGTAATCATTTAACTCAATGGGGGTCCGTGGTCTCGGACATTAGGTCCGTGGCTACGGACGGAAATAAAATTTGACCTAATTCTGCCTTCAAAACCCTAGTTTAGGTAGTTTTAATTTCACTTTAACTTTCTGTCAAAAAACGTTAAAAAATAAAAAAACAGAAGCGCACACCTAGGTTAAAAACAACTTTATAGTAAGCCGTAAATAAACTAAGTACAGGAAAAACAACCTATGAGGGGTAATGAAAGTAATTTGAACCCTAAATAAGTTGTGTACCAAGCCCCCGAACCCGAACTCTCCTTTCCAAATTTAATCTAGGTAAAAATTAGGTGGCGACTCCTCATAGGTTCCAGTGAGCTAGCTTAGGTTTTAATAATTAATGTATATGACATAGTTATTAATCTTAGGTTATAAGTAGACCTGAAACTCGACTAGATCCTAATCAATCTCAGTCAACATAGGATAGGGTTTAAAATCAAGGCTCACAGTGGCGTACTGTCACGCACATTTTTGGGCAACCAGCTTGACAATTATGGCGTACCTTGTTGTTGGCCTTGTCTGGTTACGTGTGATGGAAATCTAAATTGGTATATGCTTTATACAAGTGCCATGGACATGACCCAGCCTTTGGGGTAGGCCCGAGGGTCGGGCCTAGGGGCGTGATGCCGTGGGCACACAACCCTTGTTGTGCGCAGCCGATGCAACACAAGCCTTGTTGTGTGCCTTGTGGGCGCAACGGTGTGGTGCAGGCACCCAGACCTTGTCTGAGGAACCTTGTCCCTTATGCTGCAGGGTTATGGTACCTGGACACTACCGCAGGCACCCAGTGCTCATCTGGGCACTGCCGCAGGCACCCAGTGCCCATCTGGACACTGTTCGTAGGCACCCTACTGCAGCCGATGTGAAGTTGGCTCCAAAACATGTTCTCGCGCACACTGGGGCCGAAGCACCTAAGAAGGTCAAATGTTACCCTTGATTAATAAGGGGTGTTGGAAAAGTTTCATGGCAATTGGAGCTTGTATCTGATTTTAGTGAATTTTTTAAGTATCCCATGACTATGTCAGGTTTGGGCTGCAAAGGGGTATGCTGCGTCCAGTATGGCCTAAAAAGTGCATTAACCTTTTTAGGGGGCTGTGTTACAGTTCTCGTCTCTGGAGTGAATGAGCTAAGCTCAGTGACCCCATATTTAAATAAGTGTAAGGCTCTTGCTAGCGTGGGAAGCCGGGCTTCACCATTTGGGCAAGGATGCATCTCGGGGGCCCAACGTCCAGTCCGTGTCATGAGGTTGGCGAATGACACAGCGGTGATAAGTGATGGGTTCCAGTCCCTGGCACGTTGTCATGTGCGGGAACCTGACGAGGTGGACAAGTCTAGGACTTGGCCCGTGAGCTAGGCTCACTAAGAATCAGATGTCGGTGGAAATGGCTTCGTGCTGTTATGTGGTATCATGTCGGTAGCCGGCATGCTATGGCAGGCATGACCAGACATCCTTAGGAATTGAGGTTGCCAAGGTGATTAATGGCTGGGCCATGACAAGGGAAGAGAGCTAATCACAACGAGAGCAGATACCCCTTGACAAGTAATTGTCATGACAAGGCGTGGCATTGCATGACACGGGTGCTGGCTGCGTGTTACGTGGGCACTGGCAATGACTGCATGTGCGGGGTGATGCTTGACACGGGCACTAGGTGCTGGCTGTGACAGTGTGCGCTTAACGTTGGGTAACACAGGCATTAGATGCTGGCTGTGGCTGCATGCTCTAGACATTTGATACGGGCGCTGGCTGTGCTAGGCACGGGCGTGGCTATGACTATGTGCGCGGGTTGTGTTAGGACAATGTGTGGGCGTCGGGCGTCGCGACACGGGTTGCTCTTTCTAGGATTGAAAAATCCTATCTCCCTTGAGTAAATATTGTCTGGAAGCTGGTAGAAGAATATGTTGACTGGGTTAACATATTTGGAAAGCGAAAATTCTTTTCCAATGGAACATTGAGTTTAGCTTGGTATTCCCTGCATTGTTATCTTATGAGTTACTACGAGATAATAATTGCTTGCTTAACTCTATCCTTGAGATAATTCCGGAGCAGATAAACAGATTCCTAAACTACATTGAAGAGGTTGAATTTATTATTCAACTGATGGGAGTTCAAAGGGTAACTCCATCTCCTTCATTGTTGGGCGGTTTCATGAATTAAATTGAGGTGATTCTCAATTGAAAGATGTGGGCGGTTTTGGCATTGTCATCTTCCTTTATATAATGCTTGTAATTAAGGAGTTTAATTGTTGAGAGTTACTTAACAATTAAAGGGGCGGTTTTGGGCTGCCTTTACTCCTTAGTGGGCGGCAACTTTATAGGTGGGCTGTTGGTGTTTCCTCTCCCCCTAGTTAATATGTGTTACCATTATGAAGAGTAGTTACTTGGCATTAATCCTTTAAGAGATGGTTAAGGGGTTTGAATGCATTTAACTACAAAGGGAGTTATGTTGGGAGTTACGGGAGTTATGGATATAAATGAGGAAGATAAGGAGTTTGGAATTCCTCTCTTATCCTAACTTGCCAAGGGCCTATTTAAAGGTGATGAGATTAGTTGAGAGATCATCACATCACCACCTTTACGATTGGTATTGTATTCTCTCAAACAAAAAGGAATCTCTCTCAGATAAACTCCTACGTTGCACGAAGTGATCTTCCCCAAAGGTCTAAGTGTGCAAGTGTGAGTGTTCCAGGTTTCCTACCTCTAGTCCTACCACACCAACACTTGCGGGCTTGATTAGAGACAAGTCCAAGAGGAGCAAGGTCGTAGTGGAACTAGTTACCACAAGAGGAAGGTTGGAGGAGGCTGAGGGACTAGGCTTAGTTCCTGCAGGTCACAGTGATAATTTTAGCGTGTGACAAGCTTGGTATCAGCGCTACGTTCGAATACTTCTTCCGCAATCGAGTGTTGTGTTCGATTTCTGCAACAACAATCAGTTCATGTGTCTTCTTGAACATCAAAGGTCTTACCTTTATCTCTTTCTCTTGAGCAATGGCTTCATCAACTTTGCCTAAGTCTATTGACGGGAAAGTTGCTTCACTGGAGGCGAGGCATGGTGAGAATCTTTCTCCCATCACCGTGAGTCTATCTTCTCAGCACCGAGTTCTTATTGTTACCTGATCCCTAGCGGATAAGATCCTTGAAACAGGAGAGGATCACTGCAATCTCCTCGATGAACTGCATGGCGAGATCCAGGTGAATAATTCCTTGCTAGGGGCAATCCTAGACCAAGTAGGGGCGGCGGTGACAAGGGCTCTTAAGGAGAACCGGGGTTGTGGTGTAAAGCAAGAAGGTGCTAAGGGCGGGAGTGTGACATGTCATTCTTGTGATGAAGATGAGGACTTGAGTCCAAGGAGTGGACGGTTGCGCCATCGTCATGCCGGGCATGATGGTGGGTGTAAGTGAGGTGGTCCAGTGAGACGAAACGATCCTGTTAGACGAGAGGGGAGTGTTGGAAAAGAGATGAGGCGTTGGCTGGTTGATAAGGACGGGGTCGCTCATGCCCAACAGCCAAAGGTGAAGAGCAAAGTTGTTCGTTTTTCTGACGATGAGAGGCAAGACTATCGTTGTCGAGGCAGTGGGATTCATTATGGTGATGAAGCTGGCCAAAGACGAGGAACTTCATGGTGATGCTAAGGCCGAGCCTGGGCATGGTGTTGGACATCATGGAGGCGATGGTGATGGCGGTTCCTCAGGTGGTTCTTCTAGTTCTCCTTCCGAGGATGGTTCCGGGAGCATGGAGGAAGAAGAGGAGCTTAGCGAAAATGACTTCTCAGAGAGCTCTGGGAGTTCTCAAGACAAGTATAAGTCCAAATATCTGCACTACAAGGCATCGTATGATGAGTTTTGTGGACTTAAGGGGAAAAGGAAATTGAAGTTTCCAGATCCTGAGATGTATGATGGCGCTAGAGATGGAACAATTTTGGCTACTTTCTTCCAAGATCTCTCTGATTACTTTGAGGTAAATGTTATCAAAAGGGACAGGGAGTGGATTCTCTATGCAAGGTCGAGGCTCTCTAGGAGGGCTAAGCAATGGTGGAGGACCGTAGGTCGAAAGAGCTTACAGACTTGGGCGGACTTCAAGAAGGAAGTTCGTAGGCATTTTTATCCCAAAGATCATGTCTGGATGGCTCGGAATGATTTGACTATGATCACTATGAAGGGCACGGTGAGGGATTACGTGTCCAAGTTCAATTCCATTGTTGCTGAGTTACCCGACTTGCCGGAGAAGTACAAAGTCTTCCATTTTGTCCGTGGTATGCTCAAAGATGCGCAAGAGAAAATGTGGCTGAAGAAGCCAAAGACCTTGTCCGAAGCGGTTGCACTTGATGAATCTCTAGGAGATTTTAAGGTCAAGGAAACCAAGGGGGCTAGTGTCAAGTTTCGTAAGTCATGGTGAAGATACAACTCCAATAAGAAGAGGAGAATGGGTCTGACTGAGGTGTCACAGGATGGTGGCAAGAAAGAAGAGCCCAAGAGTGGAGCCAAGACTAAGACGACGCCAAAGACCTGAGGTGACCGGGGGAGTAAGAACAAGTTGAGACCACCCTCTCATGTATGCTACAATTGTGGTGAGGCGGGTCATTGGGCTAGGGAGTGTCCCAAGAAGAAGGCGGCAACAGCAGTTGATGCGGAGCCGAGGAGTGAGCAGGTGGCTACTCTAACACCGATGAACTATGAAGGTGTTGTCCTTCCTTCTCTCTCGGTTGTTCATGTTGATCATCCGGCTGTAGCACCAACTAGCGCGATGTTGTATGTTGATGTCTTGATAGAGAGACATGCATGAGTGATGGCTTTGGTTGATACCGGAGCAGGATGCAATTGGCTGAGTCTACGTGTGGCCAGAGAGCTTAAGCTACCTATCGCTCCTAATACGAGGTGTATCAAGATGGGAAATGAGGTTGCTGCAGAGACATGTGGAAGAGTCAAGACGTTTGTGAAGATAAGTCCATGGGGAAGCTATCTTACTTTTTATCTCATGGATCTGTCTCTCGTTCCTATGATTCTAGGGGAACCTTTTGCACGAAAGGCTAAGACAAGCGTCGAGTTATTCCAGAACCGCATGTGGATCGGCCTGGAGTCTGTGCATGGTTGGGTCTATGGATAAACACCCTCCTTGGGAGATCACCCAGTTGGTTCAATTACTCGTGAGGAAGCTTCATGCCTAGGAGATCTCTAGGACATGGTAGCGCATGGGGTAGCTTGAAATAGGTGTTCTCGTTTCCTTGTTCTTTTAAATTCAGTCATGCTTCATGTTTAGGAGATGACATTTGAGTTTCGGTTGCTAGTTTATTTTCCTTCCATGCTGTCCTTTGTAGTTGGAATTACTATAGTGTTTTCTATTCCTTTTGTAGTTCGAACTAAGAAGTGCTGAATAAAGTTAAAATTTGCTATAGATTTTGCAAGTGTTCGATTTATGCGCGACAGCAAGAGGTAGATCTCGAAAGGGATTGGGTGATACCATACTTTCAGGTGAGCTGAGATACGGTTAGTTGGTGACCAATGCGAAGCACATGGGCATAGTAGATGTTGCACTAGCTAGAATAACTGAGTCAATGGTTTGTCAACTTTGAGTGTTTGACTAGCACCCCATCAGCAAGGCTAAGTGAGACCATTGAAGATGGCATTCTAGTAGTGGCATGTGAGTCTAGCTATGGTGTGGGAATCCTAGCTTGAGTTTACCAAACCTGTCGAGGCAAGATGTTATACCGTGAGCAAGCGTTAAAGAGGATCAAGGTTCAAGAACTAAAGGCTGGGCCGAGGAATAGTTGGGGGAGGACAATCGGGCTAGCATGAGAGGGCTAGGCCAGGGAGGAAGCATGCGGATGCGAGGCCCATAACCCACAGGTGCTTGGAGCGTCTGCCTGGCCTCTCCAAGTGAAGGTGTCCAAAAGCATGGTGGTTGTGCAGTGGTGGCATGACAGAACCTGAAGTAGTATTCGAATGGTTGTCCTGGGGGTGAGCCAAGGGATACTAGGGCGCTTTGTGGATTGCCTTGGAGGAATTCGGGAGTTGTTGGACAACTTCGAGGATTGGCAAGTGGCTTGATTACCGGTGCCGAGTCGTGGTGGACATGTGGCGATGTCGACACTTTTGGGCAGGTATCGAAGGAAGGTAGTCAAAGGCAGACTTTGGGAGTGGCGCCAAGGACTACAAGGTTAGCCAGCAATTGGGAAGTGTGATTGGATCATAGCTTCGAGAACCTGATATGGAGGTTCAAAGGGTACACCTGTGTGACGACACTTGTGATGCACTCCCCTGAATTGAGTAGGTTATCTGGCCACTCACTTGTGAAGCTCTGACTCCTAGTTCACAAGGTGAGCGTAGTGGGGATGCGAGGAAGGATGGCTAAAAAGCTTGGGGGCAATAATCTCCAAGTCCGGGAGCACTTGAGGCTTTGCTGAGGAAGGATGAAGCTCGGTTGGGGGTGGATGTTACAGTTCCCGTCTCTGGAGTGAATGCGCTAAGTTGAGTGACCCCATATTTATCCAAGTGTAAGGCTCTTGATAGGGTGGGAAGCCGGGCAATGCCATTTGGGGAAGGATGCGTCTCAGAGGCCCAACGTTCAGGCCGTGTCATGAGGCTGGAAAATGGCATAACGGTGACAAGTGATGGGTTCGAGTTCCTGGCATGTTGTCATGCGTGGGAACCTGACGAGGCGGGCAAGTCTAAGACTTGGCCAGTGAGCTAGGCTCACCAAGAATGAGAAGTGGGTGGAAATGGCTTTGTGATGTTATGTGGTATCATGTCGGTAGCCAGCGTGCTATGGTAGGCATGACCAGATATCCTTAGGCATTGAGGTTGCCAAGGTGATTCGTGGCTGGGCCATGACAAGGGAAGAGAGCTAATCAGTAGATACCCCTTGACAAGTAGTTGTCATGACGAGGCGCGTCATTCCATGACACGGGTGTTGGCTGCATGTTACGTGGGCACTGGCTGTGACTGCATGCGTGGGGCGATACTTGACACGGGCACTGGGTGCTGGCAGTGACAGTGTGCGCTTAACGTCAGGTAACACGGGCACTAGGTGTTGGTTGTGGCTGCATGCGCTAGACATTTGACACGGGCGCTGGCTGTGCTAGGCACGGACGTTGGCAGTGACTATGTGTGCGGGTTGTGTTAGGACAATGCGTGGGCGTCGGGCGTCACGACGCGGGTTGCTTTTTCTTGGGATTTGAAACTCCTATCTCCCTTGAGTAAATATTGTCTGGAAGCTGGTAGAAGAATACGTTGACTGGGTTAACATATTTGGAAAGCGAAAATTCCTGTCTAGTGGAACATTGAGTTTACCTTGGTATTCCCTGCGTTGTTATCTTGTGAGTTACTACGAGAAAATAATTGCTTGCTTAACTCTATCCCTGAGATAATTACTGAGCATATAAAGAGATTCCTAAACTACATTAAAGAGGTTGAATTTATTATTCAACTGATGGGAGTTCAAAGAGTAACTTCATCTCCTTCATTGTTGGGTGGTTTCATGAATTAAATTGAGGTGATTCTCAATTAATGGATGTGGAAGGTTTTGGCCTTATCATCTTCCTTTATCTAATGCTTGTACTTAAGGAGTTTAACTGTTGAGAGTTACTTAACAATTAAAGGGGCGGTTTTGGGCTGCCTTTACTCCTTGGTGGGGGCAACTTAATAGGTGAGTTGTTCGTGTTTCCTCTCCCCCTAGTTAATATGCGCTACCATTATAAAGGGAGTAGTTACTTGGCATTAATCCCTTAAGAGATGGTTAAGGGGTTTGAATGCACTTAACTACAAAGGGAGTTATGTTGGGAGTTACTGGAGTTATGGATATAAATGAGGAAGATAAGGATTTTGGTATTCCTCTCTTATCCTAACTATTCAAGGGCCTATTTAAAGGCGAGGAGATTAGTTTGAGAGATCATCACATCACCACCTTTACGATTGGTATTGTATTCTCTCAAACATGAAGTAATCTCTCTCAAATAAACTCCTACGTTGCACGAAGTGATCTTCCCCAAAGGTCTAAGTGTGCAAGCGTGAGTGTTCCAGGTTTCCTACCTCAAGTTCTATGACACCAACACTTGCGGGCTTGATTAGAGACAAGTCCAAGAGGAGCAAGGTCGTAGTGGAATTAGTTACTACAAGAGGCCGGTATTCTCATTCTTGTATCCCTGTTTGGTTCCAAGTTTGTCGAGTGAAAATGAAGGTTGGAGGAGGCTGAGGGACTAGGCTTAGTTCCTACCGGTGTTACACGCTAAAATTAGCACTGTGACCGGCAGGAACTAAGCCTAGTCCCTCAGCCTCCTCCCACCTTCCTCTATTCACTCGACGAACTTAGAACCATACAGGGATATAAGAATGAGAATACCGCCCTCTTGTGGTAACTAGTTCCACTATGACCATGATCCTCCTGGGCTTGTCTCTGATCAAGTCCGCAAGTGTTGGTGTCGTAGGACTAGAGGTAGGAAACCTAGAACACTCACGCGTGCACACTTAGACCTTTGGGGAAGATCACTTCGTGTAACGTAGGAGTTTATCTGAGAGAGATTACTTCTTGTTTGAGAGAATACAATACCAATCGTAAAGGTGATGATGTGATGTTGTGATGATATCTCTCAAACGAATATCCTCGCCTTTAAATAGGCCCTTGGCTTGTTAGGATAAGAGAGGAATACCAAACTCCTTATCTTCCTCATTTATATCCAGAACTCCCGTAACTCCCAACATAACTCCCTTTGTAGTTAAATGCATTCAAACCCCTTAACCATCGCTTAAAGGATTAGTGCCAAGTAACTACTCCCTTTATAATGGTAGCGCATATTAACTAGGGGGAGAGGAAACACCAACAACTCACTTATTAAGTTTCCGCCCACCAAGGAGTAAAGGCAGCCCAAAACCACCCCTTTAATTGTTAAGTAACTCTCAACAGTTAAACTCCTTAATTACAAGCATTAGATAAAGGAAGTTGATAAGGCCAAAACCGCCCACATCCTTTAATTAAGAATCACCTCAATTTAATTCCTGAAACCGCCCAACAATGAAGGAGATAGAGTTACTCTTTGAACTCCCATCAGTTGAATAATAAATTCAACCTCTTCAATGTAGTTTACAAATCTCTTTATCTGCTCAGTAATTATCTCAGGGATATAGTTAAGCAAGTAATTATTATCTCGTAGTAAATCACAAGATAACAACATAGGGAATACCAAGGTAAACTCAATGTTCCACTGGAAAGGAATTTTCGCTTTCCAAATATGTTAACCAGTCAACATATTCTTCTGTCAGCTTCCAGACAATATTTACTTAATGGAGATAGGAGTTTCAAATCCCAGAAAGAGCAACCCGCGTCGTGACGCCCGGTGCCCACGCATTATCCTAATATAACCTGCTCACATAGTCACAGCCAATGCCCGTGCCTAGCATAGCCAGCGCCCATGTCAAATGTCTAGCGCATGCAGCCAGAGCCAGCACCTAGTGCCCGTGTTACTCGACGCTTAGCGCGCACTGTCACAGCCAACACCCAGTGCCCGTGTCAAGCATCTCCCCGCGCATGCAGTCACAGCCAGTGCCCACGTAACACGCAGCCAGCACTTGTGTCATGCAATGCCGCACCTCGTGCTGACAACTACTTGTCAAGGGGTGTCTGCTCATGTTGTGATTAGCTCTCTTCCCTTGTCATGGCCCATCCACGAACCACCTTGGCAACCTCAATGCCTATGTCTGGTTATGCCTGTCATAGCACGTTGGCTACCGACATGATACCACATAATAGCATGAAGCTATTTTTACCCACTTCTCATTCTTGGTCAGCCTAGCTCACGGGCTAAGTCCTAGACTTGCCCACCTCGTTAGGTTCCCGCGATGACAACGTGCCAGGGACTCGAACCCATCACTTGTCACCGCTGTGTCCTTCCCCAACCTTGTGACACGGTCTGGACATTGTCCCCCGAGACGCATCCTTGCCCAAATGGCGAAGCCCGGCTTCCTACGCTAGCAAGAGCCTCATACTTGGATAAATATGGGGTCACTGATCTTAGCGCATTCACTCTAGAGACAAGAACTGTAACATCCTCCCCCAACTGAGCTTTGTCCGTCCTCGGCAAAGCCTCAAGTGCTCCTAGACTTGGAGATTATCGCCCTAAGCTTTTTACCCATCCTGCCACGCATCCCCAATGCGCTTACCTTGTGAACTAGAAGTCAGAGCTTCACAAGTGAGTGGCCGGATAACCTACTCAATTCAGGGTGAGTGCATCACTAGTGTCGTCACACAAGTGAACCCTTCGAACCTCCACATCAGGTTCTCGAAGCAGTGAACCAATCACACTTCCCATCTGTTGGCTAACCCTGTAGTCCTTGGCGCCACTCCCAGAGTCCGCCCTTGACTACCTTGGAGCCACTCCCAGAGTCCACCCTTGACTACCTTGCTTCGATACCTGCCCAAGGAGTGTTAACATTGCCACATGTCCACCACAACTAGGCACCGGTAATCAAGCCACTTGCCAATCGTCGAAGTTGTCCAACAACTCTCAAATTCCTCCAAGGCAATCCAAAAAGCGCCCTGGTATCCCTTGGCTCGCCCCCAGGACAGCCCTTTGATAGATACCACGCCAGGTTCTGTCATGCCACCACTGCACAACCACCATACTTTTGGACTTCTTCACTTGGAAAGTCCCGTCATACGCTCCAAGCACCTGTGGGTTATGGGCCCTCGCATCCACATGCTTCCGTCCCTGGCCTAGCCCTCTCATGCTAGCCAGCATGTTCTTCGGGTTATTCCTCTTCCAACTGGATTCCTATATGCGCCTTCAAGGCCATATCCAAAAATCCAGCCCGGTTGTCCTCCCCAACTATTCCTCAGCCCAGTTTTTAGTTCCTGAACCCTGCTGCTCTTGAACGCTTGCTCATGGTAGAACATCTTGCCTCGACAGGTTAGGTAAACTCATGCCAAGATTCCCACACCATAGCTACACTCACATGCCACTACTAGAATGCCATCTTCCATGGTCTCACTTAGCCTTGCTGATGGGGTGCTTGTAAAACACTCAGAGCTGACAAACCCATCAACTCAGTGATTCTAGCTAGTATATCATCTACTATGCCCATGTGGTTCGCATTGGTCACCAACTAACCATATCTCAGCTCACCTGAAAGTATGGTATCACCCAATCCCTTTCATGATCGACCTCTTGTTGTCGCACACAAACCGGACACTTGTAAAATCTCAAACAAACTTCTACTTTATTCAGCACTTCTTGGTTCAAACTACAAAAGGAATGGAAAACATTGTAGTAATTCCAACTACGAAGGACAACTTGGAAGGAAAATAACTAACAACCAAAACTCAAATTTCATCACCTAAACATGAAGTTTGACTGAATTTAAAAGAACAAAGAAACGAGAACACCTATTTCAAGCTACACCATGCGCTACCATTCCCTAGAGCTCTCCCCGGCATGAAGCTTCCTCGCGAGCGCTTGATCCAACTAGGTGATCTCCCACGGAGGGTGCGAGTCCATAGGCCCAACCATGCATAGACTCCATGCCGATCCACATGCAGAAACGAAATAACTCGATGCTTGTCTTGGCCTTCAGAGCAAAAGGTTCCCCTAGAATCATGGGAACGAGAGACATATCCAAGAGATCAAAAGTAAGATAGCCTCCCCATGGACCTATCTTCACATACGCCTTGACTCTTCCACATGTCTCTGCAACAACCTCATCTCACATCCTGATACACCTCGTATTAGGAGCGATAGGTAGCTTAAGCTCTCTGGCCACACGTAGACTCAGACAATTGCATCCTGCTCCGGTATCAACTAAAGCCATCACACATGCATGTCTCTCTATCAAGGAATCAACATACAACAGTGTGCTAGTCGGTGCTATAGCCGGATAATCAACATGAACAACCAAGAGAGAAGGAAGGACATCACCTTCATAGTTCATTGGTGTTAGTGTAGCCACCTGCTCACTCCTCGGCTCTGCATCAACTACTGTTGCCGCCTTCTTTTTGGGACACTCCCTAGCCCAATGACCCGTCTCACCATAATTGTAGCACACATTAGAGGGTGATCTCGGCTTGCTCTTGCTCCCCCAGTCACCTCGGGTCTTTGGCATCGTTTTAGTCTTGGCTCCACTCTTGGGATCCTCTTTCTTGGCACCACCCTGTGACACCTCAGTCTGACCCATTCTCCTCTTCTTATTGGAGTTGTATCTTCGCCATGATTACGAAACTCACCACTAGCCTCCCTTGGTTTCCTTCACCTTAAAATCTCCCAGAGATTCAGCAAGTGCAACTGCTTTGGACAAGGTCTTTAGCTTCTTAGCCACATTTTCTCTTGCGCATCTTTGGGCATACCCCGGATAAAATGGAAGACTTTGTACTTCTCCGGTAAGTCGGGTAACTCAGCAACAATTGAATTGAACTCGGACACATAATCCCTTACGGTGCCCTTCATGGTGATCGTAGTCAAATCATTGTGAGCCTTCCAGACAACATCTTTGGGATAGAGATGCCTACGAACCTCCTTCTTGAAGTCCGCCCAAGTCTGTACGCTCTTTTGACCTTCGGTCCTCCACCATTGCTTATCCTTCCCAGAGAGCCTCATCCTTGCATAGAGAATCAGTTCCGTGTCCCTTTTGATATCATTTGCCTCAAAGTAATCAGAGAGATCTTGGAAGAAATTAGCCAAGATTTTTCCATCTCTAGCGCCACCATACATCTCGAGATCTGGAAACTTTAATTTCCTTTTCCCCTTAAGTCCACACAACTCGTCATACGCCGCCTTATAGCGCAAATACTTGGACTTATACTTGTTCTGAGAACTCCCAGAGCTCTCCAAGAAGTCACTCTCACTAGGCTCCTCTTCTTCTTCCTCTCTTCCAGAACCATCCTTGGAAGGAGAACTAGAAGAACCACCCGAGTAACCACCATCACCATCGCCTCCATGATGTCCAACACCATGCTCAGGCTCGGCCTTAGCATCATCATCAAGTTCCTCGTCTTCTTGGTTGTCGTCATCACTATAGTGACTCCCACTGCCTCGACGACGATAGTCTAGCCTCTCTTCATCAGAAAAGCGAACAACTTTGCTCTTCATATTTGGTTGTTGGGCATGAGAGGCCCCATCCTCATCAACCAGCCAACGCCTCATCTCTTCTTCAACACTTCCCTCTCGTCTCACAGGATCATTGCGTCTCACTGGGCCACCGTGCTTACGCCCACCATCATGCCCGGCATGACGATGGCGCGACCGTGCACTCCTTGGACTCAATTCCTTATCTTCATCACAAGAACGACGTGTCACACGCCCGTCCTTAGCACCTTCTTGCTATACCCCACCACGACCCCGGCTCTCCTTAAGCGCCCTTGTCACCACCGCCCCTACTAGGTCTGGGATTGCCCCTAGCAAGGAATTATTCACCTGGATCTCGCCATGCAGATCATCAAGGAGATTGAGGTGATCCTCTCCTATCTCAAGGATCTTATCCCCTAGGGATCTGGTAGCGTCAAGAACTCGGCGCTGAGAAGATAGACTCACGGTGATGGGAGAAAGATTCTCACCATGCCTCGCCTCCAGTGAAGCAACTTTCCTGTCAATAGACTTAGGTAAAGTCGATGAAGCCATTGCTCAAGAGAAAGAGATAAAGGTAAAACCTTTGACATTGAGGAAGACACGCCAACTGATTGTTGTTGCAGAAATTGAGCACAACACTCGATTGTCGATGAAGAATTCGAACATAGCTCTGATACCAAGCTTGTCACACACTAAAATTAGCACTGTAACCGGCAGGAACTAAGCCTAGTCCCTCATCCTCCTCCAACCTTCCTTTCTTCACTCGACGAACTTATAACCAAACATGGATTCAAGAATGAGAATACCGCCCTCTTGTGGTAACTAGTTCCACTATGACCTTGCCCCTCCTGGACTTGTCTCTGATCAAGCCCACAAGTGTTGGTGTCGTAGGACTAAAGGTAGGAAACCTGGAATACTCACGCTTACACACTTAGACCTTTGGGGAAGATCACTTCGTGTAACGTAGGAGTTTATCTGAGAGAGATTACTTCTTGTTTGAGAGAATACAATACCAATTGTAAAGGTGATGATATGATGTTTTGATGATATCTCTCATACTAATTTCCTTGCCTTTAAATAGGCCATTGGCTAGTTAGGATAAGAAAGGAATACCAAACTCCTTATCTTCCTCATTTATATCCATAACTCCAGTAACACCCAACATAACTCCCTTTGTAGTTAAATGCATTCAAACCCCTTAACCATCTCTTAAAAGATTAAGTCCAAGTAACTACTCCCTTTATAATGGTAGCACATATTAACTAGGGGGAGTGGAAACACCAACAGCCCAACTATTAAGTTGCCACCCACCAAGGAGTAAGGGCAGCCCAAAACTGCCCCTTTAATTATTAAGTAACTCTCAACAATTAAATCCTTAATTACAAGTATTAGATAAAGGAAGATGATAAGGCCAAAACCTCCCACATCCTTTAATTGAGAATCACCTCAATTTAATTTCTGAAACCGCCCAACAATGAAGGAGATGGAGTTACTATTTGAACTCCCATGAGTTGAATAATAAATTCAACATCTTTAATGTAGTTTAGGAATCTCTTTATCTGCTCAGTAATTATCTCAGGGATAGAGTTAAGCAAGCAATTATTATCTCTTAGTAACTCACAAGATAACAACACAGGGAATACCAAGGTAAACTCAATGTTCCACTGGAAAGGAATTTTCGCTTTCCAAATATGTTAACCCAGTCAACATATTCTTCTACCAGCTTCCAGACAATATTTACTCAAGGGATATAGGAGTTTCAAATCCCAAGAAAAAGCAACCCGCGTCGTGACGCCCGACGCCCACGCATTGTCCTAACATAACCCGCACACATAGTCACAGCCAGCGCCCATGTCAAATGTCTAGCGCATGTAGCCACAGCCAGCACCTAGTACCCGTGTTACCCGACGTTAAGCGCACACTGTCATAGCCAGCACCCGGTGCCCGTGTCAAGCATCACCCCGCGCATTCAGTCACAGCCAGTGCCCGCGTAACACGCAGCCGGCACCCGTGTCATGCAATGCCGCGCCTCGTCAAGACAACTACTTGTCAAGGGGTGTCTAGTCATGTTGTGATTAGCTATCTTCCCTTGTCATAGCCCAGCCACGAACCACCTTGGCAACCTCAATGCCTAAGAATGTCTGGCCATGCCATCCATAGCACATCGGCTCCTGACATGATACCACATAATAACACGAAGCTATTTCCACCCACTTCTCATTCTTGGTGATCCTAGCTCACAAGCCAAGTCCTAGACTTGCTCACCTCGTTAGGTACCCGCGCATGACAACGTGCGAGGGACTCGAACTCATCACTTGTCACCGCTGTGTCATTCGCCACACTCGTGACACGGCCTGGACGTTGGGCCCCCGAGAAGCATCCTTGCCCAAATGGTGATGCCCGGCTTCCCACGCTAGCAAGAGCCTTACACTTGGATAAATATGGGGTCATTGAGCTTAGCGCATTCACTCCAGAGAAGAGAAACTGTAATAGCTGGTTAGTTTCTCCCTAACATGTCCCTAGACAGCCTTACACGACTAGGTCCTGGCTGGGCACCTAAGTGCCCGAGAGCCTCAATGGCTATAGTTTACCCACTAATGGGGATGTCAGGACACTTGGAATCCTCGGTGGTGTTGGGCCCATGTGGCCCACATCGGCGGCTAGGTGAGCTAGTCGTGAGTCCCCCCGGGCTGCCTGAAGAGCACCCGGCTAGACACGTGAGTGCCTAGAACATGTCTATTGACATGTCCCACTATCTACAGCTGGGGTAGTGGGCTCCAACGGCTTTGGGGCCTTGCCCCCTTTGTCGGTGTCCCTGATATTGAGTTAGGCCTGCATCCGCTTGTCGTATGACAGGTTCCGCACTTGGGCAAGTGTCGGAGTGCGAGGCGTGACGCACTAAGTCAGGACTTGTGTTCGGCATGGCCAAGATGGTTCGGGTGGTGGTGAGTGCACGGCGTGGCCCATGATATTGCATCCCTACTGAAGGTGCCTTGGCACTGGGGTTGCTCCACTAGGGAAGGTGTTCATTCAGTGGAGTGCCCTGCACATCCATGCCTTTGGGCAAAGGGATGTAAGGACGTGGGAACTCACCGTGGGGCGGTTCCAGACCACCCTTAGTCATGCTAGTGGCACAAGGGTTGGTTCGTTTAGGCTGGTCGGGCCTTGGCCTGACGCCGATCATGAGTGTTGCTTGTTTGGTTGCCTAGATGTTGTCCCTTGATGCTTGATGTGTGTGCTTGCGTGTTATAAGTGTGCTATGCATACCACTGGACTTGGCTTCCAAGCGAAAAAAAAATTCTTGGAAAAATACTCATGACACATACCAGCTTTCAAATTGTCATAATTATGGATCATCACATGTGAGGGGAGTCAGGTTTTGTTTTTATAGTTCATGGATAAAAAAATCAAAGGTGCATGTGAATGATTATTTTCTTCCATGTTTGTTATGGTAAAACCACATTTTTACGTGAAAAAATGAATGCGGGTTATGAAAGGGGTTTATGTTTTATTGTTATTTATATATTTTTTAAAAAAATTACATATTTCCAAAAAATGGTTAGCAATTTATAACTGAAATGACCAAAATTGTCTGCATATATTTATTAGTTAACTGCATAAACTAAAAACATAGTTTTTTTTCTACAATAATATATTATCAATAACTACTAAATAATTAACACAAAAATTCTAAATTTAGAAAGGAAAAATTCATAACATACCTCTAAAGAGGATAAGAGGACCGGGGGTTTAGGCCCGGCGCAATGAGACGTTACAAGAAAGGCAAGGAACATGCGCCTAGACTCAGGCGCAATGGGCGCTAGAAGAAAGGCAAGGACCAGACTCATAGGCCTGGGCGCAAGGGAAAAAGGGTAAAGTCATGTATGTAAGACCGGGGATAAATGTCCAGGCTTATGAAAAGCTAGACACAAAATGATAAAGATGGTCCGGGCATATAAGCGTAAAGTTCAATTAGGAAATAAAATAAAGTAAAGTGATGTGCTTTAGTCAGTACGTGATAGTCTGGCTTGTAAAGGAACCATTATAAAAGGTTTATAACTAGGGGTTCACCTCACATAATAAAGCAACATTGTCTGATCCTTCAAAAAAAAACTCTTTTAGTATCTTTCCTCTGTTACTTTACCTCACTCTGTGTTCGAACTCAGCATAACAAGGTAAGTACAAACGTCCCATTAATGGTCATATCCCATCGTATGAAGAATTGAAGATCTAGGAAAAGATAGGAAGAGTCGAAGCATTAGGAGAGGATGTAAACTTACATTAACAACCCCCTAAAAACTTCAGTAATTCACAACATACTCCTTTTTTAAAATACCTTCACAAGATACCCTAAAAAGTTTTGAAATTCACAAAATACCCCTAATCTGTGAAATGACTTTGAATAATGATTATTTTACCCCTTACATTGCAGATCATGTTTTCACTTTTTTCTCGTTCAGGGCATTTTATGAAATTTTACCAAAAAATGTTTAAAATACTACAAAAATATAAGTACAAAAATAATTTTAAAAACAAATAAATTATATAAAAAATAACAAAAACATATATAAAATTGAAATAAAATTTAAATTCTTAATATGCACAGAACTTCAAACAAATTAATGATTAAATATATACTACTAAGCGTACGTATGTAAGTTTATAAACAAAACCCTATACAAGATGAGACAAAATATAGATATATATATATATATATATATATATATATACATATGTACTTTTATCCTTTCATCTGTATCTGCCCCTGTCTCTTTAGTACCATGTTTTTCTTCTTCTGTCTCTTTTGTATCAGTAGAACAATCATCATGATCGTCGGTACTTTCATCTTCAACAGAGGCAGCAACCGTCTCCATCGGCCAAATTTGTCTGATTTTTTATCTGATTTTCTCTGTGATGTTTTAGTGTTGTCCAGTTCTGATTGTTCGATCTACTGAAGCTTCCACAACATATATACTAGTCAGAGGTGACTAAAGGAATTGAAAAGGAGAGAAGAAAGGTCGTGAAGGAAAATAAAGTTGGTGGGCCCGTCCGAGTTCAATTTTTTTTATTATAGGTTGATGACGATAGAAGGTCATAGGCGCTAGCAAAAAAATGTAAAGGGATACTAAAATAATAACTACAAGAAATTAAGAAGCTGTAAGTAGCTAGAGGTCTCTAATATGGCCAATGGTGGTCATATAGATTTTCAAAACATTAGAGGGTTAATTGGAATGCCTAGCTTGACCGGATAACAAATCTGAGAAGAATGTGAAGGAACTTAAAAGTTTTTGATGTTGGTATTGGTAGAAACGTAGATAAACTTCTGGGTGGATGTTAAGGTAAAAGCAATATGGTGAAGGGGAGGTCAGGCAAGCAGTCGTAATGCTATGTCTTTGTAACTAATTAATACATCCCATGGTCATCTAATATTTGCACCCTAGGTTATACTATAATATAATATATAGCATTAATTAATACTGTAACACCCCTACTAATCATGCTCCTAAAAACAATATAATTGCAGCTGTAAATAACAGACTGTCGTTCTAATGGTGTCACTGTTATCACTCGCCCATACGGGTGATAACGAATTACCTGATAATCAACATGCGAAACGTATTCCCGCAGTGACCACAAGAGATAGATAGTAGTACTTAAACAATTTAAAGCAAATCCAACATTAACCAATTATTACAGACCATACTCGTGAGCATCTAATCCAAATTACACCTCGGTTACACAACCCGAGTCCAAACCAACAAAAGTATCACCCGTACCAAGTTTAAACCAACTGTAATATCAAAATAGTCACGCCTCGCGTCGACCCACCAGCTATTCACCTGCATAAAAATGGTTTGTGGTATGGAACCAGCCCCTGCTGAGTATGTCATCACATGCCCCGTCATGCCCCCCTCAAACCCCTCAATTATTTGGTCGAGAGCATGAGGTTCGTTACATGCAATACCGTTTTAATATTTAAACAGTAAAATAAATAACAGTAATATCCATACAATAACACAACCATCAACACACATTATATACCACAAGTATAACCAATGAACAACAAGCGCAACAACGAGAACAACAAACAAGTATTAATTCTCGTCCATGGTGTAGAAACCAATAATGTTCGCCACTGTACAGAAATTCAACTGTATAAATTGTTCAGTTATATCTAGTGACAATGTCTCGTTAAAAACGACATGTCTCTAAATTACCCATAAATTATGGCGGGTCACCCACGGCAGTAGCCACTCCAACGGTAGAGTCTCCGATCAACGAGCCATTCTAGCTCACGGGAAATTTTCTTGATACTTACGGACCCGTACGCGGACATCCTAGTATCGTTTTTGTGATCACAGCGTGCACCAAGAGCCACATCCTCTTGGCTTTACTATCATTCCTTTGATTAATTATACCATCGCATCGCATTACCATTTTTTTCCTAACACAGCAGACTAAGGTCATTAGTCCAATCCTGAGTCTGTAAACTCGTGATCCAGTGTTAGATACGAGAGCGGCGTATAGAAAGGCCAATGCTCCGTATAAAAGTCTCGAATAATATGTATATCTTATTATCCTAGTGCTACAACATTTTTCTGATGTTCCTTATTTTTCATATAAGATAGCACCATAGCCGCTAGTTCGTTTTATATATAGGTTCATATATACGAACCAATACTGTTAACTCAACAACAGTAAATAATAAGCAGCTATAAATATACAGTTCATGCATATTAATTTAACACATTCAGACAAACAATCTTATCACAGATCACACAGAAGTCTGAACTGAGGAAGCCCTCAGAGACAATCAGAGACACATAACAACATACCGTTCACCCTGAGTGTATTACGGTGGAGTATGAATCAGCAAGTTCCTATGCCCCGTGTGTCGTCTCTAGCAGTCTAAACAATACATAATGCTACTGATTAGCATCCCGTATAACAACATAACTCTACGGTACCCCGTACCGTCACTAATACCTCCCGGTTAATCCCCCGTTATTAACTGTCAACGTTTGTCGGGTTTTCGGCTTAACTCGAGATTTGGAAAAAAAAACGTTATGTTACATGCGTAGTCTTGTCTCGTATATTTTTACACTTCTTTTTTTTTGAACTTTGTTATCGCATGTACATTTGTACATCCTATAGTTTGTGATTGCATGTGTGATTCTTTGTCATGTATTATACATCTCACCTTAGTATCTCTTTTTTTTCCTAAGGTTTGTGTTGTTTCTTTTTTCTTTTTTTTTTCTTTTCCAAGTTCAATATGGTATAATCCATATGTAAACCATACTTTCAAATATATCAATCCTTATTATCACATGTATACTCTTAACATTAGAATTCCATATCCAATGTTTGTAATTCTTTTTCCCTTTATCTTATATCATTTTTAATTATGAAAGTACATGGTTAGTAAACCATATTATATTTTTCCACCATAACATATATTTATTAATATACATGTATTATGAAACTCCTTATTATATGGTAAGTCTTAATAATATATATATATCCATTCTTTTTAATGAATACCTCTTATATTATAAATGTTATAATTCTTATAACATTAAAACCATATTATAAATTCCATTTAAAAATGTTAATATTTCCGAACAGCACCTATGTTCTTAAATATTTACGAAATCCACCACTTAATTAATATAATGTTACATTATAGTTATATAACATATAATTTGACATTTATGTCATTAAAACAATTATAACATATAGTTGTAAATTGTTTTAAAATACCAAACAGCCCTTATATTTTCGGCTTTCATCATAAACCACTAAACTTCTATAAATCACAAATCAACCCCAAATTATATTTCTTTTTTTACACTTATCTTATATACCTTATATTATAATCCTTAAACCTTAATATAATCATAACCTATAGTTTTTAAAGGCTATAAATTTCGAACAGCCCCTAGGACTGTTTTAATTAAATTCCCACCACCAAACTTTGTAAAAATACCAAATCTTCCCAATTTATAACACAGAGTTTTCCAATGTCATTAAAACAATATATTATACATATGTCTTTATAAAATCTTATATATAACTCCAAAAATTACCAAACATTACCAAAAGTTTATAAACATCATTACTAACCTTATACTTTCTCTAAATCTCGGTTTTACCACACATGTTACCCATTTGTAACAATGTTATAAAATATCTTATATTATACCTATATAATTCATATAAACTCCAAATTTAACCAAATCAATTTCTAAAAAATTCCTAATAACCTAAGGTTTGTACTAAACTCCCTTTAGTACCCCAAGTTTTCGGAAATCACAATATAGCCCCATCTCTTATAAATCTTTTACAATTTAATACTTATCTTAATATAAGGTAGTATTTTAATTTCTAAAATATTCCAAACTTGGTCAAAGACTCCTATATAGTCAACTTTGACCTTTAATACCAAATTGGACCCAAACTTTTCGGTAATTACAAGATTTCACCAATACTTTTCTATTTTTACAATTTTGACCCAAAACTTTATAAAATGTTATAATTTTTATTAAATTCATTTAAAAACCCTAAATTTCTCTAAATTAAGCCCACGGCCTAATATTTGTTAGTAATTACCATTTGACCCCAATTTAATAATATAAGCATAAATCTAACTAAATAAGCTTATAAACTTAAATTAAAATGGCCTAATGACATGGCCTTACTACAACCTTGATCTTGCAAAATAAATTACACCATAAATGTCTCAAAATATAGTATATGCTCACGGCCTCACTTAAGTTTGATTATTTTTCCACATAATGTCATAATTTGACCATTATGTTAATTGAATCTCTTAAATGACTAGCTTAATTTATCTTAGTCATTTTTTCCATTCTAAGGTTAATATAACCCATATTTATAATTTCTCTCTCGGCAATATTAATGTATATGCTTAGAAATTATAAAATCACAAGTTTTAAGGTGTTTATACCTTGATTTGCCCTTGTATGAACTCGGCCACTTGAAGGAAAATTCACCACATCATTTAGACATGTTTAATACACCAAACAAGATATGGTTATACTCCAAGCTTGAGCTTAACCATAAGGAATAATTAATGTAAGATTTAAGGCAAAAATCACCTTGAAAATGCAAGGGAAGTTCAAGAGGGATTCGGCCTGTTTTTGACACACCACAAGGTGTTAGATTCATCATATAGACATAGGAAATATCTAGAAAATAACAAGCTGTCTTGTTATTAGGTTTTACCTTCGAAAAATGCCTTAAAGAAGGGTATTTCCTTTGGATCTCGGCCACCCTTGCTCCAAATGGCTAGCCAACTGATTGAACATGTAAATATGAAGATTATGAGTGTATAAACTCACAAAAATCAGAGGAAAAAATCGGATGAAGAGTAGAGAAGCTTAAGGTATGTTTTTACCTTAAAATGAGATTTTGAGAAACTTTGGTCTCCTAACTTGCTTCAGCCAAATTTGATTGATGTTCTAACCTTAGAACACTGAGAATAAGCCATAGGAATTGATTAGCCACGAGATCCAAGTGTTGGTGGTGAAGAGATGAAGAAAAAGAGTAAAAAACAAGCCTTAAACCATTACTTAGAAGCTTAGAAGGTGGATTTACCTTCCTAACTCAAGGAGCTCGGTTGAGAGGACTTGGAGGAGCTGCTTCACCGATTGGAATGCAGCTAGGAGAAGAGAATGATTGAAGGGAGCCTAATTAATTCAAAAGACAACCTTTTGCTTAGTTTATTGTTTCTTAATGAGAGGTGACTCATCAAGGGGATAAGAGGGACAAGAAATCGGCTAGTGGAGTGGCTGGGTGGAGCTTGCACGATTTTGGAGGCCACTTGGGACAATAATGAGCCAAATGGTGTATTAAGTAATCAAAAGGCAAAAGTAACCCTTAATTTAGGGTATTATGTTGGAGTGTTGTCTTTAGTATAAACAAGTGGCTAATTCAAGCCTCTCTTGTGGTGGCTGCCGATCTCACATGGTCCATGGGGTCAACTTTGACCTCTTGTCCAATCTTAGTCAATGTTGACTCAAGCTGGCCCCACTTTAGGGTTTTATTAATATTTTAATATTAAATTTGTAAAAATCTGTAAAATTTGGAATTAAATTCCTAATATGATATAATGTGATATAATATCATATTTAAAGGTGATTATAACCTTTAAGCCCATTAAAAACCAATTTAAAAGGCAATTTCACAAAAACGTTCCTTAAGGTGTTTTAGCGCACATTTTGTGTTGCCAGGTGCTTCTGAGCTTAGTTCTCTTTGAGAATAGTTTTGTTGTGTTCCTTACTTCATTATAATACTTAGGAATCCACTTTAGATCCTATTTGGGGTCATACAATCTTTGTGGTGTCTTAAAGCACATTTTTGGCTTTACCGATCTTAAGGCATGTTTTGCCTTGTTGAGATCTTTTAGATTGTTCCCCGGTAATATTTAGGTGTTTATTAATCATTTAGATCATTAATAGATCATTTAATTAATTTTTAAAGGTTAGGGGTATTTCAGTCTACCCCCCTTAAAAAGGCTTCATCCCGAAGTCCTTAATCCTCTATAGTTCACCTAAGGAATCAAGTTCCACTAAGTAACCAAACAGTCCATCGCTAGGGAGTAACTCCCACTAGGTTCAAACCTAGTCTATACATACAGCATATATCAAATAGCCAAACTCATGGTATAACTCATTCATATCACAGCACTAAACAAGGTGCACATCCAACACATCAACAAAAGTACTCAGCGGTACTATATATATGTTCTCCAATAGGTGCACTAAGGCACATACATAAAATGTATTCAACATACAATCATCCAACCAAACATGTATGACGCAGTATACCAACAAAACACACCACCAAAACAAGACCTAATGCATAACATATGCGCAAGCCAAGTGGTGTCTACCCCCCTTAAAAAGGGTTTGACCACGAACCCGTAAAAGTATCACTGCTACTACTCGAAGAGTGCGGGATACTTCGCTCTCATGGAGTCCTCTAACTCCCATGTAGCCTCCTCCACGTCATGGTTCGACCAGAGAACCTTGACCATGCTAACGGTCTTGTTCCTAGTCTGGCTGTAACACGTGCGATGGGTGGGGCACATATTTCTTCAACTGTGAAACGTGAAAGACGTCGTGCACCCTCCTGAGCTCTGCTGGCAAATCCAGTCTGTAGGCTAACGGGCCCACTCGCTCCCTAATCGCATAAGGTCCAACATACTTTGGGCTCAACTTGCCCTTCTGCCCGAACCGGAATATCCCCTTCATGGGTGACACTCTAAGGAATACCATATCGTCGGTAGTGAACTCAATGTCCCTCCTCTTGGTGTCTGCATATGATTTCTGCCGGTCCTGAGCTGCTTTCATGTTCTTACGAATCTGTAGGACATCCTCCTTAATCTGCTCTAGGTACTCAGGTCCTAGAAGCGTATTCTCGCTGGCCTCATCCCAGCATAAGGGAGTCCTACATGGTCTATCGTATAGTGCCTGAAACGGTGGCATCTTAATCGAGGAGTGGTAGCTGTTGTTGTAGGTGAACTCTATCAGATGTAGTCGCTCTATCCAACTCCCCTGAAAGTCTAAGGCACATGCTCTCAGCATGTCCTCCAGTGTCTGGATGGTCCTCTCACTCTGACCGTCGGTCTGTGGATGGAACGCCGTACTAAGCTTCAGCTTCGTACCCAAGGCTTCCTGAACCTGTCCCCAGAATCTAGACAAGAATCGAGGGTCCCTATCAGATACAATAGTCTTTGGCACACCATGGTGCCGGATCACCTCCTTCTGGAACAATTCCGCCAACTTCGGGACCTTCCAGGTATCTTTCATCGCAACAAACTTTGCCACCTTTGTCAAACGATCCACAATGACCCAAATCGTGTTCAGTCCTCCCTTAGTCGGTGGGAGACCGACAACGAAATCCATCGAGATATCCTCGAACTTCCAGCAAGGAATAGGCATAGACTGCACTAAACCGCCGGGTCTCCTATGCTCAAACTTAACCTTCTGACAGGTCAAGCATCTAGTCACGTAGTCAGCTACATCCTTCTTCATCCGGCTCCACCAGAAATGGACCTTTAAGTCCTTGTACATCTTCGAAGAACCGGGGTGGACGGATAAGGACGAGCAATGAGCCTCCTGGAGTATCTTCTCCTTCAGATCTGGAGAAGACTCTAGAATACACAACCGGCCATTCAGTCGAATCAAGCCATCGTCACACAGTTCGAAGTCATATTTCTGGCTCTCAAAGCAACCCTCTATCATTTTTTGCCTGATACTCTCCATGTTCTGGTCACTCTCCTGTGCAGCTCGTATCTCATCAATCATACTGCTGCTCGCTATGAGCGCAAATAATGAATGAGCTCTGCGGCTCAGGGCGTCGGCTACCACATTCGCCTTGCCCTCCTTGTACCTCAAGTCAATGTCATAGTCCTTCAGGAACTCGACCCATCTTCTCTGTCGCATGTTCAGCTCCTTCTGAGAGAAGAGATGCTGTAAACTCTTGTGATCAGAGTAGATAGTGACTGTCACACCGTAAAGATAATGTCGCCAGATCTTCAATGCGAAGACTACTGTGCCTGATAAGTGCGAAAGATATCCATTTTTAGGGCTTTAATTCTTCCTATTTTCATAACAATTCATGTCATATTTCACACTTATCATATACTTTTGTTTAGATTTATGTTTTAATAAGAGCTGATGCATTTATGTGTCAAATGTAGGAAGGAAAAAGTCGACATATATATCTATAATAATAATATATATATATAATATATATATATATATAGATATATATATATATATATATATATATATAATATATGCACTCACGTACAATATTCAATTCATGATTAACTAATCATGGTTGTGATTAGTTTTATTCACGTGAGACATGCCGTTGATTCATGAACGGTAATTGGTATAATATTCTTCATGTTGGTGCACATTAATTGCATCAGTAAATCCAGCAATGATTGGCGGCTACATCAAATTCTTGGACGTGATAGTCACATGCACTCACAAATATGAAACGCTGCACTTAAGGAATCAAGAGAGGCGGTCGAAGACCCAAGAACACATGGGCTGACATGGAGCTGCATGAAGGAATTGATAAAAAAATGAAAATAATAAAAAGGTAGATACGATAGATATTTGTCACACCGCGAAGATAAAAGGAGAGTCTATATACATGCATACAACGGAGACTTGAGGGCATTCCATTCACGCGCGGGCTACGTCCCACAGCAGAGGGCCTTGTGCTCTCACACTTTCAACGACCATAACTCCTAGATCTTTCCACCGATCCATCCATATACATCAGTTCACCACCATCATCCTTCCAATTCAGCCACGCTCATCACCATTATCATCACCACTTCACATATTATTTTATTATGTTTGTTATTTTTACAGTTATGTTGAGTAGCAGTTTAGCTCCCGGGTTGGGGGGTAGCAAACCGAATTTTATATTTATTGTGTAATCTTTTTCTCTGATTATAATTGCAGTAGTTTAATTCCAGTTTTTCATGCGCTTAATTTCTGATCAATTATTAAACTATATTTGTAGTTTTCTAATCAACACGCGAGAGCTGAGTAGATAACAAGACATAGGAATTAAACCTGATTAACGACTAGAAGCGTGATCCCGCCTATAGGTTAATCGGTCTCAATAGAACTGTTCTTATGCGATTTAGTTGTGTCCGGATTAGAGCATTAGTCTGCTGCTAGTTCTAGCAACTGGTTAGGATTCGTTAGACTTAGCCGTTGACGAATTAATTATAGTTTCTGAGTTTATTGCAAAATTAGGGAAGAGTTTATTAATAGATTTGATAGTGAAGGTTTGCAGAACAATCTGGGGTGCTTGCTTTTATCTGAGTTTTACTCTTTATTTATTTGTTTAGTTCATTTTACTGTTTAGTTTATTTTATGTTAGTTTGTTGAGTCTTTCTTTTTATTAAATTAAGTAAAACCTGAAAAGTGACGTTTCCTGTTTTCTTAGTTTAGTTTCTCAGTTAATTAATAAATTGTCAGTTAATTGAACGAGGTCCCTGAGATCGACAACCCCACTTAATTCACTATTCCACAAAACGATAGGTACACTGCCTAGATAGAAGTATAGTAACACATATTTCTACTAACAAGTTTTTGGCGCCGTTGCCGGGGACCTCGAACACGGTTAATTGACATATTTATTTATTTGATTGAGACTTTATTTTAATTTATTTTATTTATTTTTGTTTTTATTTTCAGATTATTTTAATTATATCTCGGTTGAACCCTTGGTACAAATCTTCCCGTCGAATTAAGTTTGTTACGATTTCCTAGTGCTTTACTTTTGTTTTTTATTTTACTTTTCTTTATCATAATTTGTTTCTTTTGTTTTCTTTTATTACGGTATTGGTTTGAACGTTTTAGATTTACGTGTGTAGTTGTTTTTGTTTACTTAATTATTTTTCTTTTTCGATTTTCTTTAATTTTATTTTACTTTATTTCTTCTAGTTTAGATTACGTTCTTTGTCTGTTAGGATTTATTTGATTAGATCTGCTTTTGTTCGATTTGATTATATTCAATTTATTCCAGTTCGATTCATTCATTTACTTTATCTTTACGTTTTTTTTCTTTTTTTTATTTATTTTGTTTTGTCTTTTAGTGTCAAGTACTCTTGTTTTTAAGTTTCCAATCATATAGTTGATTTTCCTTTTTACTTTTATATAATTCGGAAAGTTTTGGTTTATTTTAGTCTTTCTCTTAATTTTAGTTTTTGTATTATTTTATTTCGATAACAGTTGGCTTTTATCTTGTCTAGTTCAATTAGGATAGTTTAGTTTTAGGAATACGTGGGTTTTTAGTTTACGGTTTTTTTTGTATTGTTTTTAATTTGTTCTTTTCGTAGAATCTGATTTTCGTAATTCATAGATTAGAATTTGATATTTCATTTTTATTTTTATTTTTGTTTGTTTAATTGTTTTAATTTTTATTTCCGTTTTAATTTAATTAGATTTATTTTTCTTTTCTTTTTAGTGTCGTTTTTGTTTAGTTGCTTTATTTTATTTATTTAGGTGATTCTCTTTTATTTGTATTTTGTTTCTCTTTGTTATTTTGTTTAGTTTAATTTTGTTTTTGCGTTTCTTTTCTATTTCTATTTCTATTTTACTTTTACTTTTTATTTTGGTTGTTTTCCTAGGCAAAGATGAAGGATAACATGAATGAACTGAGTAGAGTGTTGACACAGTTGGAAACGACGATTACAATAATGAACATTGAGCAGAATTTGAACAGGTATAATCAGCCGGGTATTCAAAGTTACAACCAGTTCAGGCGACAAGATTATTACCAACCACAACAATCATCTTTTCGACAGCCTTATTGATGGGAACGTGAGCAGACTAGAATGCAGATGAAGAAACAACAATTCTACACTTATCAGGAGCCACCTAAGGAGGATACGAGGAAGATAGAGAGCATGCTTGCAGAGATCCTGGAGCAAAGAAAAGCCACAAATGCTAAATTTACTGAAATTGAATCTAAGTTTGATGCTAAATTTGCTGAGCAAGAAGCTATAAACCAGAGTTGGGAAAGGCAACTAAATCAGATCTCGCAGCAGCTAGCACAGGAGCAGACAAATTTCCTCCAAAATCAAAGTCACTCGAACATAGGAGACCAAATTCAAGCAGAGACTTTAATGGGTGAAGATCATTCCAAGCCAATTATTATTCAAGCTGAAGAGGAGCCTGATGAAGAGGTTGAGCGACACGTTGATGAATTATATTATCCTCCCTCTTCAACCTTGACTCAACCGGACTGTCTCGTAATTGAGAATATTTTGTCTAAGCCTATCTGCGAACCAGTAGAGATACCAGAGGTAGTTTATTTCAGAGAGGTTGAAGAAATTGAAGCTTCCACTGCAATTGTCTGCCAACAAGAATCTTCTATGGAGCCTTTAACACTTGAGGAAGATGTCTGCATCCTCAAATTTCAGAAGGAAGAGCCACCTCCAGCTGGTCATCAATTTCACACTCATCCTAAAGAGCCTCACCAACAAGAAGACGATGTTTACATTCTTCAATTTGAGGAAGAGAAGCCATTAGCACGTGGTCTTCTGATAGAGATTCGTTACCGTCAATACCTCCTCAAACACCAGGTTTTGTGGAGTATTTACTTTCCTATTTTATTTGCCGAAGTAACGCTTTGTTTTGATCCAGGTGATTTGCTTTTAATTACTGCCTATTTCGTTTTCCTAGCAAAGTTGTTGTCTACTTTTATTTTTGATCCAGGATAACGAAGCAGGAGTCTAGCCAAAGACTATAAAGACGGGCAGCTAACTGGGAGGCAACCCAGTGGTTAAATTTTTATTTTATTTTTGTTTTTATTTTTGTTTTGGTAGTTTTATTTACTGCATTAATTTATTTCTTAGGTTTATTTTGTTTTTTTCTTTTATTTAGAAGTGACAATGGTGTCTGTGCTTTTAATGCAACGCTTTTCAGCATTTTGTGGTAGTTGTGAGTGTGTGCAGGTGAAATTTTTATTATTATGGTGTTTGATATACCCCCAAGGCAGGACACTTGCTTGAACGCAAGTGTGAGGAACGCTACCCCCCTTGTTCGAGCTTAAGTGTGAGGAAGGGAACGTTCCTCAATCTACGATATCAGGGGAGTCTCAGTTTTCTTTATTTTTAATGTTTGTGTTCAGCCTACAATGCTGTTAATGCTTATTTATTTTATCAGTCCTTATGGTCCTGAATGAAATTCTTCATGAGTCTGACATATTTTGAAAGATCTTTTCTTGTTTTTTATTTTTGAACAATGAGGACATTGCTCCTCTTAAGTGTGAGGAGTAGAGACCTTTCCCTGAAAATATGTCAGTTGCGCTTATATGCCACACTTGTTTTTGTTTGTCCTATTGCTTTGAGAGAATCACTTCTTTGAGTGCCTATACATATTGAATTCTTGGGTGAGAATGTTTGTGGAAGTTTGAAGTTGAGCCAGGTGACAACCTCAAGAATTCTCTTGCTTAAAGCTGTTTGTCTAATCTAACTTGTTTTTATTCAAATTAATTCTGTTTTCACTGAAATTTGGTGGATTAGTTGATTGTGTAATCTGAATTAGTTTAGCTTGGGATTTTGGAAATGATGTGAAAGTTTGGAATGAAAGGATAAGGCAAGGTACTCCGCTGATCAGAAATTTTCCTAACAAAAGCAGGCCTCGTCTATCCGGTTATTAAGTCCTAGGGGTGCCTTAACACCTATCTACCTAAGGTCTCGGGATCTGGGATAGTTGGCCCAACACCGTTACAAGGATAGAGAGAAAAGTCTGGGTTACGGAATAACTCTGCAATTCACAATAATTTGTTTGTTTTGTATATATTTCTTGAAGAAGAATGTTTTTGCATGCGAAAGAAAAGTTAATTGCAGTTTAATTTTTTGTTTCTGATCATGAGTACGTGGTGTTGAAAGGTATCATGGAAAAAGGTGTTACTTCACACCCCTTGTCATCCAAAGGTTAGAGAAAAGAAATTGGTGGAAGATCCCAAACTATCCTATATTTAGTTTATGCAATCAAACTTCTCCATGCTTTTACTTAATTGTTCTTTTTCTCTGTTTGCGAAAACCTACAGCTAAGAGCAGGATTATTCTTTTGTTTGCCATTTTGCTTGATTTCCTTCTGCACTTGTTCGATCCTGAGGTTCGACACTACGGCCTTAGAGATAGTTTTATTCTTTATTTGCTTGAGGACAAGCAAAAGCTAAGTGTGAGGAAGTTTGATAAGTGCGAAATATATCCATTTTTAGGGCTTTAATTCTTCCTATTTTCATAACAATTCATGTCATATTTCACACTTATCATATACTTTTGTTTAGATTTATGTTTTAATAAGAGTTGATGCATTTTATGTGTCAAATGTAGGAAAAAGTCGACATATATATATATATATGCACTCACGTACAATATTCAATTCATGATTAACTAATCATGGTTGTGCTTAGTTTTATTCACGTGAGACATGTCGTTGATTCATGAACGGTAATTGGTATAATATTCTTCATGTTGGTGCACATTAATTGCATCAGTAAAATCCAGCAATGATTGGCGGCTACATCAAATTCTTGGACGTGATATGTCACATGCACTCACAAATATGAAACGCTGCACTTAAGGAATCAAGAGAGGTGGTCGAAGACCCAAGAATACATGGGCTGACATGGAGCTGCATGAAGGAATTGATAAAAAATGAAAAATAAATAAAAAGGTAGATACGATAGATATTTGTCACACCGCGAAGATAAAAGGAGAGTCTATATATACATGCATACAACGGAGACTTGAGGGCATTCCATTCACGCCGCGGGCTACGTCCCACAGCAGAGGGCCTTGTGCCTCTCTCACTTTCAACGACCATAACTCCTAGATCTTTCCACCGATCCATCCATATACATCAGTTCACCACCATCATCCTTCCAATTCAGCCACGCTCCATCACCATTATCATCACCACTTCCACATATTATTTTTATTATGTTTGTTATTTTTACAGTTATGTTTGAGTAGTCATTTTAGCTCCCCGGGTTGGGGTAGCAAACCGAATCTTTATATTTATTGTGTAATCTTTTCTCTGATTATAATTGCAGTAGTTTAATTCCAGTTTTTCATGCGCTTTAATTCTCTGATCAATTATTAAAGCCATATTTGTAGTTTTCTAATCAACACGCGAGAGCTGAGATAGATAACAAGACATAGGAATTAAACCTGATTAACGACTAGAAGCGTGATCCCGCCTATAGGTTAATCGGTCTCAAATAGAAACTGTTCTTTATGCGATTAGTTGTGTCCGGATTAGAGCATTAGTCTGCTGCTAGTTCTAGCAACTGGTTAGGATTCGTTAGACTTAGCCGTTGACGAATTAATTATAGTTTCTGAGTTTATTGCAAAATTAGGGAAGAGTTTATTAATAGATTTGATAGTGAAGGTTTGCAGAACAATCCGGGGTGCTTGCTTTTATCTGAGTTTTACTCTTTATTTATTTGTTTAGTTCATTTTACTGTTTAGTTTATTTTATGTTAGTTTGTTGAGTCTTTCTTTTTATTAAATTAAGTAAAACCTGAAAAGTGACATTTCCTGTTTTCTTAGTTTAGTTTCTCAGTTAATTAATAAATTGTCTGTTAATTGAACGAGGTCCCTGAGATCGACAACCCCACTTAATTCACTATTCCGCAAAACGATAGGTACACTGCCTAGATAGAAGTATAGTAACACATATTTCTGCTAACAGCACCCAACTCAAGGTCGTGTGTGGGGTAATTCACCTCATGCTTTTTCAACTGTCAGGATGCGTAGGCAACTACCTTCCCGTGCTGCATAAGCACACAGCCTAATCCGGTTCCAGAGGCGTCACAGTATACCTCGAACCCATCGGTGCCCTCAGGAATAGTAAGAACGGGTGCCGATGTCAGGAGATCCTTCAGTGTCTGAAAGGACTGCTCACACTCTGCAGACCATAATAACTGGGACTCCTTCTTCATTAGATTAGTCATCGGTTTGGCCTCTTTGGAGAAGTCCTTCACGAACCTTCTATAGTAACCGGCCAAACCCAGAAAGTTGTGAACATCTGTAACTGTCTTTGGCCTTGGCCAACTCTTCACCGCCTCAATCTTAGCAGGATCTACAGATATCCCGTCTGCTGATATGATGTGTCCTAGAAATGACATGCTGCCTAACCAGAACTCACACTTCGAGAGCTTGGCGTACTGCTGGTTCTTTCTCATGATGCTCAATACCTGTCTCAAATGTAACTCATGATCTTCCCTGGTCTTCGAATAGATCAGAATGTCGTCAATGAAAACCATGACTGAACTATCAAGGTGTTCTCTGAAGAGACGGTTCATCAAATCCATGAATATGGCTGGCGCATTCATCAGTCCGAATGGCATAACGGTGAACTCGTAATGTCCATACCGTGTCCTGAAAGCTGTTTTCTCTATGTCATCCTCTGCAATCCTGATCTGATGGTAGCCAGATCTGAGGTCTATCTTTGAGAACACACTCGCCCCTCTCAACTGATCAAATAAGTCATCAATCCGTGGCAACGGATACCTGTTCTTGACCGTGACCGCATTAAGCTCGTGGTAGTCGATGTAGAGTCGCATACTGTCGTCCTTCTTCTTGACGAATAATACTGGAGCACCCCAAGGAGAAACACTAGGTCGAATGAATCCCTTGTCGAGGAGGTCCTCCAGCTGAACCTTCAGCTCCCTCATCTCAGCCGGTGCCATACGGTAGGGTGCCTTAGCAATAGGCGGCATGCCTGGTAACTCATCAGGAAACAAATCGGGAAAGTCTGCCACGACTAGAATGTCTATATCCATCTCGTCGCACTGTCTCGTGTCCTGTACATAACAGAGGAAGGCTTGTCGGCCCTTCCTAACGTCCTTCATCAGGGACAACGCTGACACGATCTTGACAGTCGGCTCTCTCCTCATACTGCGGTATGACACTGTCTTGCCGCTCGGCCCCTTCAGTAGTAGTCGATGCTCTGCACAGTGAAGGCGGCCCTTATGCTTCTGTAGCCAATCCATACCCACTATAATATCAAAGCCCAAGTTCTTAAACTCAATCAAATCGATGTGAAACGTCTCATTCATAATGCTGATCTCCGATCCCAAATACTGCCTGGTGCAACCTACTTTCTCCTTCGATGGAAGGGTGGCTGAAAAGTCTGAAAGCTGTTCGGGGGCTGCCCCCAGCTTCATAGCAAACGCTGAGGAAATAAAAGAATGTGAATCCCCTGAGTCGAACAATACGGTAGCACTAACACCATCAACAGGAAAGGTACCTGAGATCATCTCTCGTATAAGCATCGAGTCCCAATAAATCAGTAATCTACTGTCGGTTGGAATTGTCATACCTGTGATGACATTACCGGACTCCTTGGCTTGCGCCATATCTAAGATGCAGATGGTACCCTCCTTTTCATTCCCATAGCCTGAAGTTATGAATTAACGGTATCAACAAACTGAACACATTTACTTGAAAGTACAAGACTCTTATTTCATTCATTCTACTGTTTTATACAAGGTTATACACTTAGCCACTGTTATTACATCAGTACTGTCTGAAAGTCAAATTTAAACGGCCAGGTCGGATGTGGGTATCATTTACTAGAGCTGGTGGTGCGGTATTGAGCTTAATGCTCTTAATACCATGGTATACAAGCCTCGCCTCTCCACCAAATACCAACACATCCCCAGACTTGAGGATGATCTTGCTTGCTAGATCCATCCTCTTCTGGTCTCCATAGATGAACTCAGCATCATCGCCGATGGAGAATGACATAACCGGTATTCCACTGGTGATGGACTCAGTCGTCTCATCACGGTCCTGGTGCATCCCAAGCTTTCCTCCCTGCTCGTAGTAGTTGATGATGCAAACGTCAGGTGTCATGTCGGGTAAGGAAAAGCCTCACAGTCTTGAGCAATATCCATTGCGTTTCTCACTAAGGTTAGGAAACTCTCAGGTATCCTAGGTATAGATACGCCACCTACCATCCTCACCTCTCGATAAACCCTAGCTTGTGGATCCCAATCTTTTCCTAAGCACATCATGTGCAGCTTCATTCTAGAACCAATATTAAATACAGGGGTATAAAATCCTCCTATGCCCTTACCCAAAGCTCTACACTCATTCACTATGGCGATTTGCTCATCTAGGGTTAGGAACTCTCTGAGAAGTATCATGCCCGGTCTGACCACATGACACAACTCACTAGGGTACTCCCGTCTTTCTTCCACGGGTCTAGGTGATCTCTGTCTTGTAAGTGTGGGATAGCAGATGTCGAAGTCTCCTAAGAGGTAACAGGTTTCCTAGATAAGTTGTTTATCTAAAGCGGTAATTAAAACATGCATTCATGTTAAGGTAAAGCGTTTAACACATAGTCATGCTCTCATACAATGGTTAAGGTTTTGAATGCTAACCTTCACCGTGCTGGGTACTAGTGCCAGCGCCTGAAGCTCCCGCTGCATTCAGCACACGGTTGCCCGGTGGGTTTCTCTGGTTCTGGTTCTGCTGCTGCGGCTGCTGCTGCTGCCCCCTCTGGGCCTGGGGCGCCGGCCCCCTCTGGCCACCTCGGGCTCCACCTCCTCCAGTAGGTGCGCCCTGAGTCCCCTTCGGCGGGTGGTACCCTCGACTCTCTGGATTAGAAAAGCACTCGAACGACCTGTGGCCCTTCTTTCCACAATGGTGGCAGTCTACCGCTTGCCCGTGGCAGTCAACACCCGGGTGGTCTTTACCACAACGCTTGCAGTGGAAGTGGCGCTGGGGTGCAGAACCTATTATCATATCACACTCGGATTAATACAAGGATGGTAATGGATAGTATAATACACCATTCATTCACAAGGTTAGATCTCTTAACCTTAGGGGGTACTGATCTAAGAGGCTGGACATCGTAGGTAGGCCCGGTCAGCATCGGGACCTTCTCTTTGCCCTTCTGGCTGGCCTGCTCCTTCTTCTTCTCCTCCCAGGAGAAATTTTTCTTCCTGTGATCGTCAAAGTGTCAGGAATAGCAGGTATTAAAAGCAGGCAGCAAGTAAGTAATTTAAACGGATTAAATAACTTAAAGGTGGTTCTTACTTCCAACTCTTGCCGCTCCCGCTTCCAGCCGCAACCTCTGTCTCCTTCTCTGGGGCCTTACGCTTTTGCCCCTGGTTGTCCTCCCGGCTGTTCACCAACAGCTCGGTCTGAGAAGCAGCCTCGTAGCATTCCTATAATGCATCAATGAGTTCCCCAAACTTGTAGTAAAACAAACTAAGTTACAAGGTATAATCTGTCTACTAATTCTACCTAAATCGTAGGGTATAAACCAGCACCCATGGCGGCCTTGATCGCGTATCGCAGCCCGCCTCTAAACTTCTCAACTTTCACTGTATCTGAATAAACAACTCCTGGGACAAAGTCCAAGAGCCCAATAAAAGAGGCGTAGTACTGATCTACTGTCATACTACCCTGCTTCAGGGCCTCAAACTCTTCCCGCTTCCTTTGCTTCAAATGCGCAGGATAATATTTCTCCCTCAACAGTTCCACAAAACCTGTCCATCCAAAACCTTCAGTAGCAATGTAATGTGCCCTCACGGACCTCCACCAAGTGCTGGCGGTGTCCCTCAAGTGAAAGGCTGCTATGCCGACCCGGTGCTCTGCAGGAACGTGAATGGCGTCGAATGCCTTCTCATGCTCAATGATGTACCTATCCAGGGAGGTGGGGTCAGCTACCCCGTTGTATGTAGGTACACGTGTGTCAGCGACACTCTTCAGTCAATTAGGCTCTCTAGGTGCGGGTACGGGTGGGACTACTGGTGGTGCTCCTATCTGGACACCCCCCATTAGGGCTAGCTGGGCGAAGACGGCTGCTACCGCCTCAGCAACGCCCACTGCTGGGGCTTCAGGAGGGCCTCCTCCAGGCCCGCCGCCTCTTCCACCACCTCCCCTGCCTCTACCTGCTGATCGCCTTCCGGAAGACATCTGGAGAATTCAGAATCAAAGTCAGCTCTTGGTATAAATACTGTACCGTTCCCAACCATAAGTTCACATAGCCCTACAAGGCATAAAACACATTGTCCCCGACAATCTTCTAACTTAAATTGTTAACAACTTTCTTCTTGGTACTAGTGTGTAAATAACCTAAGCTCACGGTACTTAAACTACTATCTCTTGTAATCAGAGTGGTACTCCGCTCTGATACCACTTTTGTAACACCCCTACTAATCCTGCTCCTGAAAACAATATAATCGCAGCGGTAAATAACAGACTGTCGTTCTAATGGTGTCACTGTTATCACTCGCCCATACGGGTGATAACGAATTACCTGATAATCAACATGCGAAACGTATTCCCACAGTGACCACAAGAGATAGATAGTAGTACTTAAACAATTTAAAGCAAATCCAACATTAACCAATTATTACAGACCATACTCGTGAGCATCTAATCCAAATTACACCTCGGTTACACAACCCGAGTCCAAACCAACAAAAGTATCAACCGTACCAAGTTTAAACCAACTGTAATATAAAAATAGTCACGCCTCGCGTCGACCCACCAGCTATTCACCTACATAAAAATGGTTTGTGGTATGGAATCAGCCCCTACTGAGTATGTCATCACATGCCCCGTCATGCCCCCCTCAAACCCCTCAATTATTTGGTCGAGAGCATGAGGTTCGTTACATGCAATACCGTTTTAATATTTAAACTGTAAAATAAATAACAGTAATATCCATACAATAACACAACCATCAACACACATTATATACCACAAGTATAACCAATGAACAACAAGCGCAACAACGAGAACAACAAACAAGTATTAATTCTCGTCCATGGAGTAGAAACCAATAATGTTCGCCACTGTACAAAATTCAACTGTATAATTGTTCAGTTATATCTAGTGACAATGTCTCGTTAAAAACGACATGTCTCTAATTACCCATAAATTATGGGGTCACCCACGGCAGTAGCCACTCCAACGGTAGAGTCTCCGACCAACGAGCCATTCTAGCTCACGGGAAATTTTCTTGATACTTACGGACCCGTACGCGGACATCCTGGTATCGTTTTTGTGATCACAGCGTGCACCAAGAGCCACATCCTCTTGGCTTTACTATCATTCCTTTAATTAATTATATCATCGCATCGCATTACCATTTTTTTCCTAACACAGCAGACTAAGGTCATTAGTCCAATCTGGAGTCTGTAAACTCGGGATCCAGTGTTAGATACGAGAGCGGCATATAGAAAGGCCAATGCTCCGTATAAAAGTCTCGGATAATATGTATATCTTGTTATCCTAGTGCTACAACGTTTTTCTGACGTTCCTTATTTTTCATATAAGATATCACCATAGCCGCTAGTTCGTTTTATATATAGGTTCATATATACGAACCAATATTGTTAACTCAACAACAGTAAATAATAAGCAGCTATAAATATACAGTTCATGCATATTAATTTAACACATTCAGACAAACAATCTTATCACAGATCACACAGAAGTCTGAACTGAGGAAGCCCTCAGAGACAATCAGAGACACATAACAACATACCGTTCACCCTGAGTGTATTACGGTGGAGTATGAATCAGCAAGTTCCTATGCTCCGTGTGTCGTCTCTAGCAGTCTAAACAATACATAATGCTACTGATTAGCATCCCGTATAACAACATAACTCTACGGTACCCCGTACCGTCATACCTCCCGGTTAATCCCCCGTTATTAACTGTCAACGTTTGTCGGGTTTTCGGCTTAACTCGAGATTTGGAAAAAAAACGTTATGTTACATGCGTAGTCTTGTCTCGTATATTTTTACACTTCTTTTTTTTTGTTGAACTTTGTTATCGCATGTACATTTGTACATCCTATAGTTTGTGATTGCATGTGTGATTCTTTGTCATGTATTATACATCTCACCTTAGTATCTCTTTTTTTCCTAAGGTTGTGTTGTTTTTTTTTCTTTTTTTTTTTTTCCAAGTTCAATATGGTATAATCATATGTAAACCATACTTTCAATATATCAATCCTTATTATCACATGTATACTCTTAACATTAGAATTCCATATCCAATGTTTGTAATTCTTTTTCCCTTTATCTTATATCATTTTAATCATGAAAGTACATGGTTATTAAACCATGTTATATTTTTCCACCATAACATATATTTATTAATTTACATGTATTATGAAACTCCTTATTATATGGTAAGTCATATATATATATATATATATATATATATATATATATCATTCTTTTAATGAATACCTCTTATATTATAAATGTTATAATTCTTATAACATTAAAACCATATTATAAATTCCATTTAAAAATGTTAATATTTCCGAACAGCACCTATGTTCTTAAATATTTACAAAATCCACCACTTAATTAATATAATGTTACATTATAGTTATATAACATATTAATGACATTTATGTCATTAAACAATTATAACATATAGTTGTAAATTGTTTAAAATACCAAACAGCCCTTATATTTTCGGCTTTCATCATAAACCACTAAACTTCTATAAATCACAAATCAACCCCAAATTATTTCTTTTTTACACTTATCTTATATACCTTATATTATAATCCTTAAACCTTAATATAATTATAACCTATAGTTTTTAAAGGCTATAATTTCGAACAGCCCCTAGGACTGTTTTAATTAAATTCCCACCACCAAACTTTGTAAAAATACCAAATCTTCCCAATTTATAACACATAGTTTTCCAATGTCATTAAAACTATATATTATACATATGTCTTTATAAAATCTTATAATAACTCCAAAAATTACCAAACTTACCAAAAGGTTATAAACATTTACTAACCTTATACTTTCTCAAATCTCAGTTTTACCACACATGTTACCCATTTGTAACAATGTTATAAAATATCTTATATTATACCTATATAATTCATATAAACTCCAAATTTAACCAAATCAACTTCTAAAAAATTCCTAATTACCTAAGGTTTGTACTAAACTCCCTTTAGTACCCCAAGTTTTCGGAAATCACAATATAGCCCCATCTCTTATAAATCTTTTACAATTTAATACTTATTTTAATATAAGGTAGTATTTTAATTTCTAAAATTTTCCAAACTTGGTCAAAGTCTCCTATATAGTCAACTTTGACCTTTAATACCAAATTGGATCCAAACTTTTCGGTAATTACAAGATTTCACCTATACTTTTCTATTTTTAAAATTTTGACCCAAAACTTTATAAAATGTTATAATTTTTATTAAATTCATTTAAAAACCCTAAATTTCTCTAAATTAAGCCCACGGCCTAATATTTGTTAGTAATTACCGTTTGACCCCAATTTAACTATATAAGCATAAATCTAACTAAATAAGCTTATAAACTTAAATTAAAATGGCCTAATGACATGGCCTTATTACAACCTTGATCTTGCAAAATAAATTACACCATAAATGTCTCAAAATATAGTATATGCTCACAGCCTCACTTAAGTTTGATTATTTTTCCACATAATGTCATAATTTGACCATTATGTTAATTAAATCTCTTAAATGACTAGCTTAATTTATCTTAGTCATTTTTTCCATTCCAAGGTTAATATAACCCATATTTATAATTTCACTCTCGGCAATATTAATGTATATGCTTAGAAATTATAAAATCACAAGTTTTAAGGTGTTTATACCTTGATTTGCCCTTGTATGAACTCGGCCACTTGAAGGAAAATTCACCACATCATTTAGACATGTTTAATACACCAAAACAAGATATGGTTATACTCCAAGCTTGAGCTTAACCATAAGGAATAATTAATGTAAGATTTAAGGCAAAAATCACCTTAAAAATGCAAGGGAAGTTCAAGAGGGATTCGGCCTGCTTTAGACACACCACAAGGTGTTAGATTCATCATATAGACATAGGAAATAGCTAGACAACAACAAGCTGCCTTGTTATTAGGTTTTACCTTCGAAAAATGCCTTAAAGAAGGGTATTTCCTTAGGATCTCGGCTACCCTTGCTCCAAATGGCTATCCAACTGATTGAACATGTAAATACGAAGATTATGAGTGTATAAACTCACAAAAATCAGAGGAATAAAATCGGATGAAGAGTAGAGAAGCTTAAGGTATGTTTTTACCTTAAAATGAGATTTTGAGAAACTTTGGTCTCCTAACTTGCTTCAGCCGAATTTGATTGATGTTCTAACCTTATAGCACTGAGAATAAGCCATAGGAATTGATTAGCCACGAGATCCAAGTGTTGGTGGTGAAGAGATGAAGAAAAAGAGTAAAAAAACAAGCCTTAAACCATTACTTAGAAGCTTAGAAGGTGTATTTACCTTCCTAACTCAAGGAGCTCGGTTGAGAGGACTTGGAGGAGCTGCTTCACCGATTGGAATGCATCTAGGAGAAGAGAATGATTGAAGGGAGCCTAATTGATTCAAAAGACAACCTTTTGCTTAGTTTATTGTTTCTTAATGAGAGGTGACTCATCAAGGGGATAAGAGGGACAAGAAATCGGCTAGTGGAGTGGCTGGGTGGAGCTTGCACGGTTTTGGAGGCCACTTGGGACAATAATGAGCCAAATGGTGTATTAAGTAATCAAAAGGCAAAAGTAACCCTTAATTTAGGGTATTATGTTGGAGTGTTGTCTTTAGTATAAACAAGTGGCTAATTCAAGCCTCTCTTGTGGTGGCTGCCAATCTCACATGGTCCATGGGGTCAACTTTGACCTCTTGACCAATCTGAGTCAATGTTGACTCAAGCGGGCCCCACTTTAGGGTTTTATTAATATTTTAATATTAAATTTGTAAAAATCTGTAAAATTTGGAATTAAATTCCTAATATGATATAATGTGATATAATATCATATTTAAAGGTGATTATAACCTTTAAGCCCATTAAAAACCAATTAAAAAGGCAATTTCACAAAAACGTGCCTTAAGGTGTTTTAGCGCACATTTTGTGTTGCCAGGTGCTTCTGAGCTTAGTTCTCTTTGAGAATAGTTTTGTTGTGTTCCTTACTTCATTATAATACTTAGACCACTTTGGATCCTATTTGGGGTCATACAATGTTTGTGGTGTCTTAAAGCACATTTTTGGCTTTACTGATCTTAAGGCATGTTTTGCCTTGTTGAGATCTTTTAGATTGTTTCCCGGTAATATTTAGGTGTTTATTAATCATTTAGATCATTAATAGATCATTTAATTAATTTTTAAAGGTTTGGGGTATTTCAAATACACCCTATAATCATCTAACCAAATTAATTTCACCATATATAACCACGTGGCTATATTTGTATGCATGCCGAAACGCATTATATTACACATTAATTCCCAAGTCCATTAATTGTACAACCAGCAAGTAAAAATCAGCACATAGTACAACAATATGTGCGCCTGATTAATGATAAGTGACCAAATGAGCATGTTTTATAGGTGTATTTCATATATTATATTAACACTTTTCTTGCTCATTTCTCCACTTCGGTTAGTTTTCCTCTAGTTTATGTTTTATTGTTTATCTCACAAATTTATTGGTTTAACATGAGGAAAACCAAGCTGGGAGTAAAGTAGACGAAGAGACGAACGCATAGGCGCAGACGGCTCGAAAAACGGAGTCCAAACGAAGAATCTAGAGCCGGTCAAAGTTCGTAGAAGAAAATAAGTCAAAATTGTGTCCACCCTTGTGACCACACTAGTGACCGCATGGGGAGACGCGGACACAAAGGTGACCGCGCGGACACACACAAGGGTGACCGCACAAGGCTACGCGGACAAGAGTGTGACCGCACCACGACCGCATCAGTCTACGCGGACAAGAAGAGTGTGACCGCACCACGACTGCATCAGTCTACGCGGACAAGAGAGGAGAGGTCATGCAGACAACTACACAACCGCATGGGTTTATGCGGACAACAGAGAGGACCGCATTAAACTAGGCGGACATCTACGCGGACGCGTGTAAATGTCCAGAAAATTAACGCGACAGTTTTCTTCTTCGCCGACTGTTTGCAACTTGCTTCTACCATATCCATTAATACCAGGCGGCGCCTACCTTAATTCACTCACGCGTTTGTCTCCAGCTCTGTCCCCTGCAATCAATGAGCAATCAATGAGCTGCAATCAATCGGCAATCAATGTTCTTCCACTCTAGATCTGCCTCTTCGCTTCCTCTATATAAACACACGTTCCTTCTTCTTTCATTTGAGGATCCACCACCCAAACAATCCATCATCGATCCACTTCACCACACATCACACGTCCATCCCATTTCTCTTCTCCCGTCTTCTCCATTTTATTTATTTTACATTCCACCATATCCACCTCTAGTCCGATGTATACAAAATAGCAGAACGAATGCAGGAGTGACTACAGATGATTTCTACTACTCTTGTTTCTGTTTATCTATTTAATATGTTAGGCTAGAATATTTATACTCTGGGAATGGTTATTATGTGTTTGTATTAATTATGCAATATGTTTACTGGTTATATTTAAATACAGTTTGTTGCGTTTTAAAGCTTATCTCTCGCCTTTTTAATAAATGTCATGAGTTTATTAAATTGCTTGCTAAGTCTATTTTGATCAGACCGGTGATAAATAGATAGGTTAATTAAGCCGTAAATCTGGAGAAAGCTTATTATGATTTAATAAGTTAGTATTTTCAGATGCAAATATAATTCCTCATATCTAAACAGTCCGTTTACATGTGTTATGCTTGAACCTGGATTAGAACCTTGCATTTTCTGGTAAACGAGTTCTTATGAGTCTATGATTTAGTCCTTAAGATAATAAGAGGAATTTTGCCAAACAATTATAATTAAACCAGTAGACCTAGCATAAAAGAGCAGATATTATATTAACCTGACCCAGAGTCCCATTTAATTTATCTGTTAACTTAGTTTATTTTATCTTTCCTTTTTATTTATAAAAACAAGTCAATTAATCCCCCTTTTTGTGACACGCTTAGGTACTATAATATGCACATTAGTCCCACGGTTCGATATCCGGTCGCTTACACTTTACTATACTACTATGACCGGGATTTGTTTGCAGCCCGACGTTTATTTTGAGTTTTAATTTCTTTTCTTTTATTTTAATTTCTACAGTTCTAACCACTCAGATATACACGTCTGCAAAATGGCGCCATTGCCGGGGACTAGATTTATTCTAGTCCCTCAGCCCCGGATTATTCACCTGTTAAATTATAAATATTCTGTTCTCTTTATTCTGTTAATATTTTGTCAATTTTAGTTTGTTTGTTGTTTATATTAATTATCTTTTATATTTTGTTTATATTATTATTATGTTTGTTTCTAATCATTTAAATTTCTAATCTGTTTCAGTAGTTTCGTTTTATATACGAAAACACAAAAAAAAAATCTGTACGCGGCAAATGGAACAGGTGTTCGAAGAGTTTGCTATTCACAGTATTTATACTGCTCCGTATGTGGGGGAGCTCATGATTATGAGGATTGTCTCATATTACAAGAACAACTCTGGTTAGAAGATCAACCAGACTACCTGGAGAGAATCGCTCAACGAGAACAGCAACCAAAGAGCAAAATAGTTCATGAGGTAGAACACCCCACTACGGATGTAAGTTACTCTCTTCCCTCTACAGTCACCTACCGCCAGTTTCCATCCTTCTCTATGCTCTATCCAGAAGATGAGGATACTTACATCCTCGAAAATGAGGAGAAGGAATTGCCATCACCTCCCGCCAAGATATCCAAACAAAACGCCACTATCACCTTCGAAGAATCATTTTTCTTTGAAGATGATATCGATCAGCGTTCTTTCTATGAGCCTCACCTACAAGAGGAGGATGTTTACACCCTCCAATTTGAGGAAGAAAAATCATCACCACCGGGTCTTCTGTTAGAACTACGTTACCGGCAGTACCTCCTCAAACACCAGGTTTTGTGGAGTATTCATTTTCCTATTATATTTGCCGAAGTAACGTTTTGTTTTGATCCAGATGGTTTTCTTTTAATTATTACCAACTTCGTTTTCCTGGCAGAACTGTTGTCTACTTATATTTTTGATCCAGGATAACAAAGCGGGCGTCTAGCCGAAGACGTTAAAGAAGGGCAGCTTCCCGGGAGGCAACCCGGATGAACTTTTATTTTATTTGCTTTTATGCTCTTTTAATTTTCAGGTTCTCTTTAAATTTTATTTTTGCTAACTTTTAACCCCGTTTGTAGTATGGTTGCTTCTAGTGTCTTATGCAGGTGCACCTTCATATCCACACTGCAACCAAGCTACGCTACTTGAGGCTGAAGCTCAAGTGTGGGGGAACTCCTTTAACAACTAGCAAAAATAATATCAGGGGAGTACCAGTTTCTTTAATTTTGCTTTTATTTAAATAAAAACTGCAGAGGAGCGTTTATGTGCTTAAATGAATATTCGTGAGCTTTGTGTTCTCTCTATTTTATCTACTTACCGAAAAGGTCTTCTGAAATTTTCCCTTGTTTTTCTGGTAAACAATGAGGACATTGTTCAATCTAAGTGTGGGGGAGTGTGCCCTTTTCGGTGACATTTTATGCTTAAATGCTTAATCTCTCTGCTAATCTTGCGTTTGTCCAATTCAATATCGTGACCCATTATATGTGGGTTGTTCTCTTTAAGAATAAATACTATTATGAATTGTGGGATAAATGGTACAAAATTTTAAAATTTTGATTACTTTTGAGGAGCATTTTATATGCGGTGTGACCAAATGATCTGCAAATGGTTGGATTTTATTGCTCAGGGTTTCTTTCTGTCTTCTCTCTTAGGGATTGCTAAGGAGTGCTTCTCTGTTAAAAAGAAAGAAGAATACAAAAAAATAATAAGGGACTTACGAGACACCATTGGTAACCAACAAAAGAGAGTTGAGTGTTCTTAAATACAAAGGCGTGATGCCTACATTTTCTCATCCCTTATGCAAAAGTGAAACAAATGCATGAATCTATTTTTCCTATTGTTTTCTCCTCAAAATGCCCATTCTTGAGAGAAGTTGGCCATGGTAAAAGTTCTCAGAGTCACCTAAACAAAAGAAGCATTGAAGTACCTTGGATCATACCCCGAAACTCTATATTTTATTTTTACCCTGAGCACACCTATGCCACCAGCAGTTGATGGATCACACTCCCCAATAAGTTAAAAAGATCATGAACTGTTCACCTCTTTATCCTACCCTTCATAATAATATTAGTTAGTATTGAGCATTTCCTACTTACTTGGGTACGTGGTTTTGCTTGAGGACAAGCAAAAAGATAAGTGTGGGGGTGTGATAAGTGTCCAAATGAGCATGTTTTATAGGTGTATTTCATATATTATATCAACACTTTTCTTGCTCATTTCTCCACTTTGGTTAGTTTTCCTCTAGTTTATGTTTTATTGTTTATCTCACAAATTTATTGGTTTAACATGAGGAAAACCAAGCTGGGAGTAAAGTAGACGAAGAGACGAACGCATAGGCGCAGACGGCTCGAAAAACGGAGTCCAAATGAAGAATCTAGAGCCGGTCAAAGTTCGTAGAAGAAAATAAGTCAAAATTGTGACCACACTAGTGACCGCATGGGGAGACGCGGACACAAAGGTGACCGCGCGGACACACACAAGGGTGACCGCACAAGGCTACACGGATAAGAGTGTGACCGCACCACGACCGTATCAGTCTACGCGGACAAGAAGAGTGTGACCGCACCACGACCGCATCAGTCTACGCGGACAAGAGAGGAGAGGTCATGCGGACAACTACACAACCGCATGGGTTTATGCGGACAACAGAGAGGACCGCATTAAACTAGGCGGACATCTACGCGGACGCGTGTAAATGTCTAGAAAATTAACGCGACAGTTTTCTTCTTCGCCGACTGCCTGCAACTTGCTTCTGCCATATCCATTAATACCAGGCGGCGCCTACCTTAATTCACTCACGTGTTTGTCTCCAGCTCTGTCCCCTGCAATCAATGAGCTGCAATCAATCAGCAATCAATGTTCTTCCACTCCAGATCTGCCTCTTCGCTTCCTCTATATAAACACACGTCCCTTCTGCTTTCATTTGAGGATCCACCACCCAAACAATCCATCATCGATCCACTTCACCACACATCACACGTCCATCCCATTTCTCTTCTCCCGTCTTCTCCATTTTATTTATTTTACATTCCACCATATCCACCTCTAGTCCGATGTATACAAAATAGCAGAACGAATGTAGGAGTGACTACAGATGATTTCTATTACTCTTGTTTCTGTTTATCTATTTAATATGTTAGGCTAGAATATTTATACTCTAGGAATGGTTATTATGTGTTTGTATTAATTATGCAATATGTTTACTGGTTATATTTAAATACAGTTTGTTGCGTTTTAAAGCTTATCTCTCGCCTTTTTAATAAATGTCATGAGTTTATTAAATTGCTTGCTAAGTCTATTTTGATCAGACCGGTGATAAATAGATAGGTTAATTAAGCCGTAAATCTGGAGAAAGCTTATTATGATTTAATAAGTTAGTATTTTCAATGCAAATATAATTCCTCATATCTAAACCGTCCGTTTACATGTGTTATGCTTGAACCTGGATTAGAACCTTGCATTTTCTGGTAAACGAGTTCTTATGAGTCTATGATTTAGTCCTTAAGATAATAAGAGGAATTTTTCCAAACAATTATAATTAAACCAGTAGACCTAGCATAAAAGAGCAGATATTATATTAACCTGACCCAGAGTCCCATTTAATTTATCTGTTAACTTAGTTTATTTTATCTTTCCTTTTTATTTATAAAAACAAGTCAATTAATCCCCCCTTTTTGTGACACGCTTAGGTACTATAATATGCACATTAGTCCCACGGTTCGATATCCGGTCGCTTACACTTTACTATACTACTACGACCGGGATTTGTTTGCAGCCCGACGTTTATTTTGAGTTTTAATTTCTTTTCTTTTATTTTAATTTCTACAGTTCTAACCACTCAGATATACACGTCTGCAATTAACAACAATCAGCACATAGTAAAAACCAGCAATTCCATTGGTCTGCATGCAAAATTATTCCCAAAAACACGTACACTTTATTTCACGCCTTTAATCCCAAACAAACAGAGTATATATGTTCCTGATTAACAAGTTTGGTTTGCAAGCACACATAGGTTAACAACAAATGCGCGCGCCACAGTTTGGTTTGCATGCAAAATTATTCCCAAACAATACACACACAATATATTTCATGCCTTAATCCCAAACAAACAGACTCCTTAATCCCAAACAAACAGAGCATGTATTTTCCTGATTAAGAAGTTTGGTTTGCAAAATTACCTCATCAGCACAAGAATAGAGCCAAAAGATCTAGCGCGCATGTATGTTGTTCCTTTCGCTAGTTGGGGTTGTAATCCATAGGCGGCGCCGTGCGTGCGACAAGGCATGTATGTTCCTGTTCGTCTGATTTTGCAAAATTAAAATTAATTACCGAAGAGTATATATATGAAAAATAAGGATCGATAGGCATATATGTATACTGTTCGCTGCTCAATATTACCGAAAGCGAGAGAGCTCGAGGTGCCGACGATTGATATCGACGCATGCATGTGGCCTGCCTTCATCACAAGTTTGGCCGCCGGGTTGCAGAGATTAGAAGCTAGAATATTGATGAAGATGGCGAGCGCAGATATCGGAAGAAAGGGGAAGAGAAGAGGCGCCGCGGCGGAATCGAAATGAATTTAATTCTGGGATGGTTTCGATTGAGAAGCTAGAGAGCTTAGCGTGTTTACAGAGAGTTACAGAGAGTGGTAGGGGAACAGTCGCGATTTGATTGATGAGAAGACTGGGCGGGAGGGTGAAAAGAGTTTATTAATTTAGGTAACATAAAAAACTCTTCACTTATGAAGCATTCTTTATGCTAGCATAAAGAACGCTTCTTAGGTGAAGCGTTTTTTATGTTATCGCACCCAAGCACATAAAAAACACTTCCTTCCTAAAGCGTTTTTTATACATGTCTCTTAAAGAACGCTTTGATTACAAAACGTTGTTTTTGACTTTGGGCGTGATAACAAAAACAACGCTTTGTAAGCGTTGTTTAAGATGTCTGGCCTATGATAAAAAAAACTTTACAATATAACCGTTGTTAAAGGGGTGTTGTTTATTCTTTTTTTTTCCAGCAGTAGGATATTATGACTAAAAAATGTATAAACATATATATATATTAAATTGAAAAGCATAGTAAATTATAAAAATATAATACATTATTCAAATTTTACCCCTTTCATAAAATAAGTATATAAGAGTATTGTAAAAAAATTCAAAGTTTTCATTTCATATTATTCTCATCATAGTATGAGTATTTCATTTATAGTAAAACCCTAATTGAGTTATAAAATTATATCAATTTTATATTTTAATAAAACTATAAATTCACAAAATATTACTATTTTGTATATTTTTTTCAACTTTACAAATATGAAACATACAAAATTATGATAATATGACTATTATAGGGAATAAAAAAAGAACAAAAGTTTCAAATGTTATGATAATACTTCATATACTTATATAATGAAAATTTGTAACTTTTAATAATTTTGTATCTTTTTAAATTCATATATTATATATATTTATATTTTATAGACTTTTTAAATAATTTATTCATATGTCAATTTATTTACATATTATAGTTTTCTATTAATTTATATGGTTTTATAATTTATATATTGTGAATTATAATTATTAATGTGGTATCTTTTTAATAAGCGTAAAATCTATTTATAAGTAAGTATTTCAATTTTATAATTTTTTTGAGTTTTGTGTATATTTAATCTTTAATAATTATTAATTAATTTTAATTTTATATATTTTATAATTTTATTACTTTATTAAATATTTTTTTAATTATTTATAAAAAATTATAAAATTTCCCTTAATATAAAAAGAGATATATTGTGAATTTGAAACATGAATTACACTATTAAAGATAAAATAGTCACTATTAAAGATCATTTTACGTCTCCACCTTGAAAAAGTGATATATTAAGAATCAAAGAAATTTTCTGAATTTTATTGTGAATATAGAAAAAAAGCTGACCCAAACTAATATTGTTAAAGAAGTCAACGCCAACATTCATTTCCGATAGTAACATCATTGGTAGTTTCCGTCAAGCTACGCTGTCGACAAATTGAACCTACCGGCGGTCAAGATCGTGCTCAGTTCAATATTTTCTCGTTGGGAATTAATGCGCCAATTTAAGGAGAAAAATAAAAAATCTAACCAATGACACCATTGGTAGTTTCCGTCAAGCTACGCTATCGACAAATTGAACCTACCGGCGGTCAAGATCGTGCTCAGTCCAATATTTTCTCGTTGGGAATTAATGCGCCAATTAAAGGAGAAAAATAAGAAATCTAAGCAATTACACTGTCGTCATTTCGGTGCATCTATTATTTTTTTCTTCATTCTTTTTGCAGCGCGTAAACCCATGTGATTATTTTTTTTATTTTGTTCTTTTCATGCGTGTGTATAGATTTATTATTTTTTTTATTTTTTATTATTATATTTTTAAATTGTTATAACTTTTAATATATAAGTCCAAAATAAAAAAAATTATATCATTATTTATCTAAATTTGAGCTCTTCAAAATAAGAACAGTCATAGATATATTTTGACAACTTTTAAAAAAATTATTTTTATATGTATACGATGATATTTTAATGTGATGATGTATGTACATATTTTAATGTGAGATTATACATGTTTTAATGTCACAATATACATGTTCAAATGTGAGAATATACATGTTCTTTAATGAATATTTGTACATGTTTGTATGGCCATATGTATATGTTTTCTCCCTTATATGTACATATTTTAATCCGAGGTTGTACATATTTAATGATTCGTATTGGTTTATGTGATCATCTGTATGTTTCTAATGCGAGGATGTACATGTTTTTACGTGAGAATGTACATGTTTTTACGTGAGAATGTACATGTTTTAATGAACATTTGTACAATTACATATGGCCATCCGTACAAGTTTTACATTATATGCACTATAACCCTTATAGCATCCATTATACTTTTCTGTAAAAAACAAACAAACAAACAAACAAACTTGCCACGTCAACGGATGTAGCCAGAATTGCTACATCCGGTTGTAGCTAAGACACGCCCTACTTGATAGAACTTTACTAGTCCAACCATCTGCATCAAACTGTCTAGTCTTTTTCAGTTCATTTACCTTTGAGGGATAGGTTCTGTTCGTCTTAGGCTCTGTTCGGCACGGCCGTTTTAGCAACATATTTGTAGTATATTTGACAGCAGGTTTGCGTTGGCATAAATGCAGCATATTTGGTGGCAGGTTTGCAATGACATAATGCAGCTATTTTAAAAACTACTATTTGACAGTGCGGCATATATGCAACATGTTTGGTTAAGTTAGTTATATATAGTGTGTTTACCGTTTTCGTATTACAATTATAATTTATTATATTACACTAAGTAACTTTATTTTGCTACTAATAATAAATAGAAAAAATAACAAATAATATATTACTATGAGTATTTAATTTACAATAAAAAACTTGAGAAACCAAAGAAAATAAAAATATTATATAACCAATAAAATTTTAATTTTAATTATTTAAGCAAAACTTGTAACTTCTAAACAATATATTGTTATTATCTTAATTCTATAATTCTTACAAAAATAAAAGCGTAAAAAAGAGAATAAACATTTCAAATTTTCTGATAATGTTATGTGAATTTATTTGGTGAAATTGTAACTTTTAATAATATATAATATTTTTGTAACTTTGTATGTTAATAAATTTATATACATTCATATTTTTATATACATTTTTAATATTTTAAAAATGATTTTAATTTATAAATCAATAAATGTGTACATTTATTGGTATTTTAAATATTATTAATTTATGTTGTATTACAAATAATATTTTGTAGATCAGTATTATTAATGTGTTTTTTATAATTTGGCTAAAGAAGTAGTACTATTTTTTATAAATAAGTTGAATCATTATGTAATTTGTAACAAATAAAGTAACTTGTAAAAAATGTTTCTTTAAATTAATAGTCATAGTAATTGCATTATGAAGTGAGTAAAGAAACGAGAGTGAAAGCATGGAAACGAAAAAGTAGCATTTGCTGCAGGTATTTATCCGGACAATTATGCTGATATTTATGTTGACATTTATGCTCTTTTAGCCGAACAGTAAAAATAAATAAAGAAGTCCAAACAACATATACTGGTACATTTATACTATCCATTTATGCTCAAAAAGAGCATGTCGAATGTTACCTTAATATATTTAATAATATATTTATGGCATAATATAAATATGTGCGTTCATGCTGGTCCTACGTTCTACTCCATATATAAAATAGTTATAAAACAGCTACATTCAAACAGTCGCAAAACAGTGATGCCAAACATAGTTTAAGTACGAAATTTGAGAGAAATTCTTTCGATAGTTTGGGCTCCTTCTCTTGGGTGCTAACAACTTCTTCTGTTGGTACAGTTTTCGCTCTATGAAACTTTTGATTGACGGGTTTTATTCAGTTAGACACATGCTCAAATTTACATCTATTTTACTAGTAATAATAAATTAAGTCAATGCGGATAGAAAGTTTTTACATTTGCGATCACATCGAAAACACGGTCCCGTACTCCCTTACAAATGTACATGACATCACTTTTTTATTAAATTTTTATATAATATAGTTATTAGTGTTGTAAGTTTAATTTACTTTATTACACTTATCTAAAACAATACTATTATTTTTAATCAATTATCTATTTTAATGTGTTCGATGTTATAAATATAAAATAATAAATTACACCTAACACGTTAATTAATGTTACCAAGTGTGTTACTACAGTGTTAGGTTGTAAGATTTGTATTTTTATAATCATAATTTGACTTAAATTTGTTATCTAAATATAGATTTTGTTTATCTCATTTTAAGTAATTGCTAATTGTTTCCCTATATATATAAGGTTTTAAAAATATAAATATAATTATATCATATTGTTAATATTTTTCCTTTTAATATTTATCATTTATTGTTCTTTTAAATATTTTTAACAACATATATATATATATAGATTGGTAAAAGTTAAATTTGCTCATTAAATTTTGAGAAGGGTTACTACAAATAGCCAAGACATGAGAAGTTCTCTTTGATTAAAACTGGGCTAGAGTTTGACATTATTACATTCATAATTATATAATCATTTGTAAGATGAATATACACACAAGCAACAACTGAAAACACGAGAATTAAATATAAGGTGTTCGTGGTCAATCTGATGCACTGCTACGACGACGGATATCGCTTTATCTTTTGTTCCATCTTTTTTATATAATGGTTTCATTAATAGTAGTTTCCTGATCACTACGGTGGTTGTGACGGGAACATCATCCGCCATCGGTATCATTGTTAGAAGGTGGTTCCGTGGGTGGTGGTGGTGGAAGGATGAACTCGTGCTGTTCTTCTGCTATTGACGAATTTGTTATCCCAGCATACTCGACTCGGCCGCTGCTACCTGCGGCTTGTAAATCATAAAATTGTATTCTTATACTGGGTGCTTGATTATTATTATTATTATAGCTATTCCGATGATAAGGCTTATAAGCAAACCATAACCTTTTAATTGTATAATGTAAAATACGTAGAAAGGATTTCAGCTTGAACAAACCACAAGCTCGCTTAATGGCTCCATTAATGGGGAGACCGTGATTACCGGCCGGTCATGCTATTATTAATCTTCTCTCAATTGTTCCAATTTCATTGGATGTCAACCGGCCGAAGACTGTGATAATAATATACGCTTGTATTCTACTCAAGTTTTAAATGTATTTAAAGAAATACCTGGTGTTATAGGATTGACTGGGGAAGCTATAAGAAGCACTGCTATGAAGACGACGAAGATAACTAAGCCTCGTGATAATGAACAGTTGGCAATGAGCACCTCCATCACTGAACGTAAGCCTAAATGATCATCCTGAGTGAATCCCCTTGCACAGTATATATAGCCGTGTGGAGCGGGTGGGGATTAACAGACGGATATCAAAATTCCGTCCAGTAAGAGAACTTTTTTTATCTTTATTATTTTACGGTAATCTTATCAAATGTCATTATATTTTTGGATAATTCATGAAACGTAATTAGAAAAAAAAGAAAGTTACAAAATGTTATATTTTTGTAAAAGTTCATGAAATGCTATTATAGTCATTGATCAGATGAAAAAAAACAAAAATATCGATACTAATGAACAGAGTAATTTTAAAGTTCACAATATGTCAAAAATACCCCTACTATAGTACTCCGTCCGTTAATTTTTAGATGTCTTTCTGGTTGTATGCACAAGAATTAAGAAATGAGGTAAAAGGACTCATCTAACCTTACTTTTTCTTTTTAATAAATGTGTGTGTAAGGTGGCAAACTACCTTTTTCCTTGGGAGTTGTTGTTATTAATAGGGGTAATGGTGGAAAAAAGCAATAAAGTTTGTCTTGAAAATCTAAAATAACAACTAAATCTTAACAAACCAAAAGAGCTAGAAAGACATATAAAAATTAACGGAGGGAGTATCATTTTGTGATTTTCTTTTTTTTTTAGTGACATTTCATGAATTAGCCAAAAATATAGTGGCATTTCATGAACTTTCACATTATTTTATACACCTGGGTGAATATGAGGCGAGCACAAATTCTGCGGATGTATATGTTTTCTTTAGTATATGTAAATGTAGTTATCTTTGATTATATATAGGTGTAGCCAAGATATATTGTTTTTTTTAAACTAACGAGAATGAGGATCTTTTTGTTTTTTTTTCCTGAAATAGATTCCTTTTTTTTTGTTCTTTTTTAAATGTTTATACTAAGTTGTGAAATGTGTGATTTGTTTATTTTATAATATTTATTTTGTCATGTTTCTTTATAATATCTTTGAAATATAATGATTGATTATTAATACAAAATAAGTATCCAATTACATAAAACTTTTATATATATTTATATATACATGACATATTAGTATTAAATAACAATTTCTTAATCAAATAATATTTCTTGGTTATACAGTATATGAAAAATTATGCATACATTAATTTATATCGACTCAATAAATACAGAAAAGTTCACCTGACGTACAATTTCTATATCAAACTATCACATACATTGCATGTGTGGTATTTTTTTTATTTTTTTCTTACACAATGTCTTAATAATATAATTAGTTTATTGAATCTTTACATGACTATATACATGACTATTGTATAATTGTTTTTTAATCTTATAATATTTGTTGTTTATACATATATGTAAAAAATGGAGCATATAAATATCAATTCAAAATACATGCCTTAATCAACCGAATATATATTGTTAAAAAATTACTAATATAAAAAAACACTAAGCTAATATATATTAATGCCTAAATTTAAAAGTGACCTATAATGCATTCAAAAAATATTGAACATAAAAATATTAGCCAGCAGGTTATATAAAAAACAAAGGTTAATGAATACATGAAATTGACTCCAACAATCAGTTTATCGTTTTTCAAACATTTATAGCCTTTTGGTTTATCAATCAATTAAACTATGTAAACTGAAAAATGCTAATAAGATATTCTTATACATAATTATTCGATATGAGCGACCAAAGGAAATATATATATATATATATAACAGTTAGTGTCACCATTTATATATAGTGATGGAAACGATTATAAAGAGTTGTATATATGTTTTCAATCATTAGTGGAAACATTTATAAATTGTTGTGGATATGTAAAAACAAGAATAATGAATACGTAAAATCGAATCCAACAACTTAGTTTATCATTTCTAAACGTTTATAGCATTCAGATTTATCAATCAATATAGCTCTGTAAACTAATAAATGCTAAAAAAATATATTCTTATACACTATGATTCGATAAAAGCTACTAAAGGAAAAGATATATAACTATTAGTGTCATCTTTTTTATAATAGTGATGGAAACGATTAGAGAAAGTTGTGTATATGTTTTTAATCATTAAGTGAAACGTTTATAAGCTATCGTGGATATGTAAAAACCAACGTTACAGAATACAAAAACTTGAATCCAATAACCTAGTTTATCGAAAAATTTGTATACACCATCGTTCGATAAGAATGGTCAAAGGAAAATATATGTAACAATTAGTATCCTCTCTTTTATAATAGCGATGGAAACGATTATAGAAGTTGTGTACATGTTTCTAATCATCAGTGGTAATATTTATAAGTTATCATGGATACGTAAAAATCAAGGTTAAGTAATACATAAAATAGAATCCCACAACTCAGTTTATTGTTTCCAAACATTTATGACCTTCAGGTTTACCGGTCAGTCAATCTCTGTAAACTGATAAATGGTAAGAAAATATTCTTATACACAATGATTCGATAATAACATCCTAAGGAAAAGATATAACAGTTATAATGTCATCTTTTTTAAAATAGTGTTGGAAACGACTATAGTACATGTGTCTAATCATCAGCGGTTTACAAATTATCGTGAAAACATAAAAACCAATGTTAAATGAATGTGTAAAATTGTCTCCACCAACTCAATTTATCGTTTCCAATTAAACGTTTTCACGATAATTAAGGAAACGATATAACAGCTAGTGTTATCTTTTCCATAAAAGTGATGGGAACGATTATAGAAGGTTATGTACATGTTTAGAATCGTCAGTGGAAAAGTTTTTAAGTTATAATGGATACTTAAAATCTCGAGTTTATAATATATTTAGGGTTTAGAGTGAATGGCTTAGTGTCAATCTTTAAGCACAATTTCAAACTATACAAACACTCACCCAAATCTGACATTTGTCTTCCTTCAACAACATCTTTCTTAGAATACAATTCAACTTTAGAAGTAGATATGTCCTCATTAAGATCGACTTGAACGACTGAACAGCTTGCTGATAGTTCAAATTCCTCAAAACATTCAACGAGTTCTAGAGTACGATCTTCAAATCAACATAGCAAAACCCCTAAATCATATAGAACCAATTAGAAACACGAAACAAGCTAGAAAAAGGATATTAGCCTAAAATTCAGATTTAATGATGAAACCCTAAACTGAAAGTGTTAAGATAAAAGTACATGAACAAAATGAAATTAAGATTCGAAGACGGTAGTTAACAACACAAACCATTAGCATTGAAAAATCTGTATGTTTAGAAGAAGTATTACCATTACTCAAATCCACTCAAATTCAGGGTTGCTGTCCAGAACTTTCGTGATAATATCATACATATAAAGAGGGTAAAAGAAGAAGTCGAGTGTTTGAGAATGACTGTTATTGAACAGAGTAAGGTAAAGAAAGTGCAAAAAAAAGAGAGATGAACATATGTACAAAAGAGCATATACGGTGTGCGAGAGAAAGAACTGGATGTGTGAGAGGAAGAAACCGTTGTCTATGTTGCACGGGGAAGGGTACTGTGACAAGAACAGGTCGAGGACGAGTACAAAGATGAAGAAATGTCATTTGTTAAATATAGGGAAACATTGGACGAGATACATATAAATAAGATACTATTTATTATTTATTTAACAATAATACTACTAAAATAATTACTAAAATCTTCTTACATATAAATGAATGCAAATCCACTTTTTAACTCATTAATATTGTTAAATATAACACTAAATAAAGAAGTTTTACAATATAGAATAATGCGGTATTAACATACCATATATGTCCTTACTTTTAAATCCTACTAAAATTAATGAAATAAAGGTCATTTTCTATAAAATAGTATAATACTATTAGACTTTATCATATAGAATTTTTAATAATGCTACAATCAATCCCTGTTTCCCACCATTTCCTGTTTACCACATTTCGTTGGCATTGTCGTGATAAACAGATGGAAGAAAAAATAAGTCACTAACTCAGTTAATGGGTGAGTTAGAGCATGATTATCAAAGAACCCAAATTTGGGTTCTTAACACTCTCTTTCCTATCTCTCTCACCGCCACATCATTTTAAGAACCATATATGTAACACCCCATCCAACAACCAACATATAATAACAATCTGCAGCGGAAACTCAACTCATCACATTACTTATTCCAATGGTGTTACACGCCGTTAACCACCCACGTGGCTAACAAGGCTAATACATGTACATTTGTATCGGTCTGATGGACTAGATTCCCGAGCAACTACACAATACAATACTCATTCCATCTTTAACATTTATTATATACATACACTCCCACTATACCGAGTATTTACAAACTACTGCCGATAACAATTTCGGTCTTACTACGCCTATCATACTCACGCCATTAGATGGCTAACCATGTACAAACATCTGCCCCGTCCTACTCTCGAACGGCTTCCAGCTCCTTGTACCTGAAATAGAAAAGGAGAGAAAGGGTGGCCCCCAAGGGGCTCAGCACCTTTGCTGGTATGGTAATCCCGCAGCCCACATGCTACCGGGCCACGCACAACTAATTGTCGTCTTAGCATGCAGTTGATTTTATTTAAATCATGCATACAAGCCATAACCATACAACACATAATATTTCGCCTCTATGGGCTCAACCTATAACCAACACATCCACACTTAACCAACCATCCAATGATTCCTTAAACCCTAGAGTGGCTCTCCTCTAAAATGGAGCTACTTCCTTAACGAACGGCATGTACCCATTAATCGGGTTATCCTCAAATGCCTCTTGTCGCAAACTGGGATTCATTTCCATGATCCACACATTCCATATCCTACAACATAACTCATTCCACACATAACAAAACATAACAAACCTTTCTTGCTTCGATGTACACATGACAACATTGCATTCATTTAAAACATCCAATATACATATATATACCAAAGCATAGCAAGGGAATTTGCATAGCATTATAACATTACATACACCATAAAATCGGTTCTCACAAGGAACCTTCCACCATAGTTAGTATACCAGGTGAGCCTAGGGATTTTTGCCAATCCCATGTTAAGCTCGTTACCATCCTCGTTACCGTCCGGTTATATAGAACGGTTAACTTATACCCAAGGTGTGTCGGATATAGTAATCCCAAGCACACCGAAATAACATACGTATGCCCCTGTGGCCCGACGTGAGTCAGTAACTAGCTTTGGATAAGCTAAGGGAAGGTAGAAACCAAATTGGAATACCACCTATACATACACCAAGAGAGCCGAACCGGATAAGATAACGACTCCCGTCCATCACACGCGTGGCCGGAACAACCGGACTCCTCACCCCCATTAGTACATATACATAATAAGTAAGTAGTTAGGGATCCATTATGGAGCCTACCACATCCACACACCATACGGTATCATAACCGAGTTAAGCACACAAGGGAGGTTCACACACTTGCATACCACAACAATATCCAACTAACTCACACATAGCCGTGGTTAGCACGGTCCCAAGGTTGGGCCGTCAACTCCGAATACCGATCACTCATGTGTTCCTAGTTTTAGTTAGCTAAGGTTTAACATATTTGAGGTTAAACGGCATCGGATACCAAATTCCACATAAATGAATACTATAAACTCATTACATGTTTTAATCTTACAAGGTGGCAAACACTCAAGAAAACATATTGGCATACAAGCCGGTGTAATCCGTTAGGACACAGGTTGCAAGAAAACCATACCTGTCACGGGGTCCACTTTACCACGTCCACTTATGTTCCTCGAGCAAAATTCTCGAACAACTGTTAACATCACATGTGTTTTCATTAACATCGGGGTTTGCTTGATTATTTAATATCAATGCTTAATTTTTCCCGTTAACTTAGTTACACAACATAACATTTTTAACTTGTTTTACTCTCACATTTTAATACAACTTTTAGCCCACTTTAATTGCCATTAAAACTCACCTAACATGTCCTTAACATACCTACCAATCCCCATCCAATAACGTTTCATAACCTTAAACCATGTTTTTGGTCCGACCGACCACGTCGACCCACAGCTGGGTCGGTCCATTACAGAACCCTTTTTCTTCCTTATAATCATGCCCGTCCGACCCACGTCCGACCCACCATTCTGGGTCGGTCCATGTGCGAACATTTTTCCACCTTTGAAACTTGACCGACCGACCCATGTCCGACCCACCCTTTTGGGTCGGACCATTACCGAACTCTTCCTCAACATCTAACAGAGGCTCGACCGACCCAAAAACTGGGTCGGCCCCTGGGTCGGTCGCCTCCTAATCTTACCCAAACTTTGCCAATCTTCACCAAACTTCTCCTAAGGCCTCTTAATGCTTCCTAACAACATTTGGTAACCTTATATCCACATACAACATCCATGAAACTCATTTTCTAACTCCTTAAGCCTTCACTTATTTCCTTGTAAAATTCCTTAACACTTTCAACATTTGTACTAGGTTCCTAAATGGTGTTTCTCACCTATTATAACTACTATCCCAAAACACTTTCTCCTCATCTTAACATCATCTCTTAAGCATCATTTTCTTACTAACTAAATCTCCTTTTTACATCTTACCTAAACATCACTTATTCCTTGAACACCAACCTTACCTAAACCTTAAACAACTTCTCCAAGACTTTAATACATTTACAAAACACCCATTGAATTCCTAGAACTTCCAAGACAACACCTAAATCCTTGCATCACTCTAAATCACCTTAATACATGTTTTCTTCTCAAGTAAACATTCATTCACCTTTAATCCTTCCTAGTTCACCAAAACTCAATTACCACACTTAGAACTTCTTACACATTTTGCAAATTTCGCCATGGGTTCTCTTAGCACATCATCATTCCAAAACTCATAGTTTTCACCATTAAACACTCAAGAGCACCTAAATCCATCAAGAACATTATCACTCACAAAATTTCACCAACTTTACACTACATCACAATATAGTGCATAATTAAACTTGCTTGGCACCTAGGCCCTTAAACAACATGGCTCTTAGGCCCTTAAATTGCATAATCCTTAAACTACTGAATTTCCCACATAAATAATGCCTTTGACCTGCAAATACATACACCAATACATATGTTCTTTACTAATCTCCTTGAGAACACTTTACTAGGTCATTCACCATTTGCTCTTTAGGTAGTTTAACAAGCATTATAAGCTTATTTCTCCTAAGGCATTAAACCACATTGAGATAGCTTGTTTACCTCTTTTCCTCACAAATTTCTTTCTTGTTTCCTTGTAAAACCGGTAAGGCATTTGGTTCCTTGCCAACAACTAAACAATATACCAACATTGAAATGAGTATATAAGCTTTAAGCTTTATCTCATTGTAACCCTAGTTACATTATTATCTTAAGGTATTAACATGATTGTTTTACCTTGGAATGGAAAGAGAGCTTGAATATATATCAAGAGAGGACTCCTCCTAGCCCTTGGAAGATTCAAATGAAGCTAAAACAAGCAAGATAAATACACCATGGTGAGGTGAATTTTCGGACAACACAAAACATGAAGGAAACTTGATTTTTCTTTGAGTTTCCTTACCTTGAAGCAAAGGAGAGCATGGATATGTGAAAAGGTGAGCTCAAGCTCCTCCCATGGTGATTCCTCTTGGCACCGAAATGGAGCTCTTGGGATTTTGAAAGGATAGGAATGAAGAGCTTGATGAGAGGAAGAGAATGGTGGTGTTTGTTTTTGTTTTGGTTAAGTGAGTCATGAGATATTGACCATGGAAGGTGGAGCTTTGGTGAGCACTATTCCAAACCGTGAATGGAAGAAGAAGAGAGGTTGAAGAAGCCTTTCAACCGTGGGAAATGAAGAAGGAAGGGGAGAATGAGATTGGTTTTGCCTTTTGAAGATATTTATAACTTAAAGCAAATAGTAACCATTAGTCATCACTTATTACTTAATAAACTTACATGTGTGGTGACTCACACCTTGAAAAACCGGCCCCCATTTTAATAGAAGGGTATTTTGGTCTTTGTTGACCAACTTAATCACTTATAACATTATATGTTACAAACTAGTTATAAAAATCACTATTCACCAATAACAAGGCACATAGAAGTGAAATTTTTGATTTCCCATTGATATAGCCACCCAAATGTGATACTATATAGTACACATGTTAATTATAGAGTAATGATGGACATTTAGCCATTCAAAACTCATTTACAAGACAATTTTTCAAAAACGTGCTTTAAGACTCCTTAAAGCACATTTTGCGTTTTAACTTGTTTTCAAGCTTGGTTTTCTTTGGTAATTGATTTAATATGTTCATTAACATATAATTAAGGCATAGGTATGACCATTAGGCCTTATACACATTTATCCCAAGCTTAGAGCACATTTTTGCTCATATTGACTTTAAGGTATTTATTTGTGTTTTGTTTGGTTTCATTGTCTACCAAAGTTTCCTAAGGACTTAATTAGCCTTATAAAGTCATAATTAAATGTTATTAAGTCTTGGTAGGCTCTTTGGGTCCTAACCAAGTTCACTCATAGCTTAGAGCATGTTTTTGCTCGTACTGTGTCTTATTGCTTTACTGCACTTTACTGTGTTTTAAATTGTCCACTGATGTTTCTACGGCACTTTTTAGCCTTTATATAACATAGTTTGCTATTTAAACCACATGTCAAGGTTTGGGGTATTTCAATCTACCCCCCTTGAAAGAACTTCGTCCTCGAAGTTCACATTTCCTCGCATCATTGGATTAGAATACGGGACTTACTTATAGCCATAAAACTTCCATTACCAACCACCCTTTACATCCAACCTCGGACTTAATGGTCCGGGCAACATATCCACATTATACATAAAATATCATATTCACATGGTAACCTCGGACTCAATGGTCCGGGTACCTTCACCACACTTGCACCCATACAATATCCCTCAGACTCTTAGGTCTGGGTGACATAACCACATTTAGACTCATAGGTCTATGTAACACAACACATTTAGACTCATAGTCTTGATAGCACACACTTTAGGAGATCAAAGCCAAATAACCCTTATCACCCATACCAAACAACATGTCATAGCATGTATATCAAACAGAAATACCTTTTCCATCTCTCCATGGGTTCGAATCCCACGTTGAGTACATATACATTGTGATCCCGCAGAACCCGGTCGCGATGGACACTTTCTGGTCCCCGTTCCTTTGGGAGATCAAAACATTCACTTAATTCTTAACTATGTACTTCTCATGTCACCGGTCCGAAGACAAAGGCTCATACGTCCTCAGCTCGTGAGCAAGTACTACAAAATATTCTTTACTATGTTAAGTATAGGAATCTTTTATTCAAAATATATAATCGATTGTTTGAAAACACCAATTGAAAATTCTTTTTGAAAACACCATACAACTCCAAGTCCAGTTTATGCTCCTTGTATCTTTCTTAACATGGTTATTTGTAATCACTTATAGGGAGCTTCAAGAATCATCCAACACTGATGTGATCAGCATCGGTGTTGAACTATCTTTCCACCCCAATTTGTGTTCGGCTTCCCTTGATCTCATGATAATCAAGTTTCACCTCCCACTTCATTTTCAACCAACAATTAATTCAAGCATATCCCATTTTCTATCTTTGAATCCTTCTAGTCATAATCATTACATCTCCAAGGGATAGAACTCCGTCTATCAATCATCATCTAAATCCAACTTAATTCAAGTTACCTAGGAAATTTAATTCTCACTAGGTTCTATGTCGGTCTCATAACCCTTCATAAATCACAACATTGTATATATATACATATATCTTTTATCAAAATACAATACATGGTTTACATTTATGCACCGTCGGGGTTTTAGTTCCCCGGAGTTTCTTTACTCCCTTCCACTTGTACTCTCACACACCACTGTTAACAAGATGACACACTTCCACAATGGTATTCGCATCTTTTGTGCGCAATTACCACAATTTAACCACAAATAAATGCGTATGTTATATAACACACGCGCCAACCATCATAACAATCATTTTGTGCTATGCACACCTAGTTCGCGTACACTTGTACGGTAAAACACCTAAGTGGTTTTGCGCTCTACCCCCCTTAAAAGGGATTACGCCCACGTAATCAATCACTAAAACCTTGGCTTAAAATGTTCTGCCGTCGTGAAGTGTTTTTAACTTCCACGCGGGTCCATTACACAATGGATTCTGATTAGAGGATCTTAACCATATTGGCGGTTTAGTCCCTAAACCAAGAATTCGCATTGGAGTTGTAACTCATAACCGGTTTCGGTCCTGGCCTGTGAGGCTTTTAGGCATTGATGACTAGCCATCCATTCATATTCACAATATATATCCGGTACCTGACGCATGGGCTCACTGGCCACTGTTGCGCAACCCTGATAATTATAGAGCTAGTTTGCCCCATTCATTACTGTTACTGTATTGTACATCTCCAATGTATTGCCCTTATCTTGGGAACAATGGGTTCTCAACCGACGCATGGTATCTCTTACCTTGAGCGAATTCGGTGAGTTTCACAATTTTCCATCCATTTCTCCAGTAGCTTACAGCGTAAACTACTATATAATTCACAATGATTGACTTGCTTCTACCGACTTACTGTCGGTTGAGATTGAGCTACTACCTAGTGTGTAGTGCTCTCTCAGTTATTTACAATATTTGGGGTATATTCCATACCGATATTTGGCAGTTAGTGCTACTGTAGTCCTTACTGTTAATCATGTCTCCACATTTGGTTTATACCAGTACTCTTTTATTGGTGCGGCCTTGCATTTCCTATGCATCGGCCATTATAACATTTTTTCCTCCACAATTTCATGCTTCTGATTCCTAGCTATCCCACTCGATCATTACTGCGCAAGTGCAATACCAAAACACTCAGTCATACAGAGTGCAGAGGCGTAAACCCTTGACAGCAACTCTCTCATGCGATTGCGATAGGAATTTTCACTGAAATCTTTATCATCTAACACTTGCCACCCGGCTTACTGCTCGGTTCATTTGCTATCACTTACTGTTGTATCTCCACTGGGGTTAACTCACAACTCTACTTACTCACCATTTTATCATCTAACCATCCTCATACAACGGTCGCTTATTGCGCACCGTGTCCTTACTCATTATATAACATCAACTTACACTGCATCCGCTATTATATTAGCTTCCGCCATTATACTGGGTTTATCTGGCCACTTATTTGGCTGATTTTTGAATATACTACTATTTTTCCCTTGAGCGTTGTTCGCTACACATTTAGTTTCACACACCTATGGTGATTGCTATCAACTTATCACACTTCCTGCGTACACAACTGGTACGAGCACTTCCTTTCGTGTTATTTTATTCAAATCATCCTGGGGTAATAACAACGTGGTCCGTCCTTCACATATTTCTTGAACTTGATTCACATAACTACCGCTCCTGCGGTCTCACAATATCGAGAGGTATCCCCACTCTTAATGCAGTGGTTCGTTTACCACTCCATTCCCTTATACAACATAAGCTTCAACCATCAATCGAATTTATATATCATGTCCTGCTTATGGCTTACAAGCCTTATTTGCCTTGAGCTGGGCTCATTGTAGGCTGTCCACACTCATGTACTTCTCTGTACAATATTACGAGGTCATTGCATCACGTTTCCTTTCACGGGATGCCCCTTAGGTTTGTCAGTCCGTCTCCTGACAACTTATGTCTAAACTGGGTGTTAGTTTCAACCCTTGTGTCTCTGTCATGCATTTCGTTCAACAATTGTTGATGCGAACACCCCTCAAGGATTGCTCCTGGGTGTTGCTACGTTATGCCTTACATTTGTTTCACACTTATTGGTACATTCCATTAGTCACGCCGTTTGCGTTCTTGACTGGTTTATTATCTCCTTTTGTGAAGATCAACATTTCCTGGGAAGTTTCATCCCGTTCATTGCACATTAATGTGTCCACATTAGGCATCTGCCTTGCCATGCATAGGCTGAGTCTCCGTTCCAGCTATCATGTTTTATCCCTCGGCTTATTAAGACATATGCGATGTCTTTACATAACATTCCGTGCTCTTCGCACTTCTTAACTCTATACATTTCCTTAAAATAAACTCACTGGTTCCTTTAGTCCTTTTAACTTAACGGGGTTCCTTTACTTCAAGCATTCCTTGTATTTTCTAGCTCCGTTTGATTTATACTGTTGACCGTAGACGGAGTCGACTACTTCCCGTGTTCTGGACTCTACTCGTAATATATGGGGATCATACTGATACATTACTACTTACCCAACTACCTATAAGTAGGTCTGTCAGGCCCACATGCTCCTATCGGAGTGCGGTCGTCCCACAACACAATTGGTACACTCGTAGTGTCCGTCACACGCCTAGGTGAAGTATTCTGTTGTCAACTCCCTTATATTGTCCCGTGACAATATTCATTCTTTACTTCCCGAACTTAATCGAGGGAAGGTTTATCTACTGTTGCATCCTTGTCCATTGCTCTTAGTTTCACTGGTTTGGTTTAAAGAAGGTTGGAAAGAAGTGTTGGTTCGAAAGAAAATCTGGTTTGAAAAGAAAAGGGTTTGTGAAGACTAGGTTTGAAAGAAAAATTTCCATGGTTTCACAACATCTTCTTACCTTAGCCAAGTCTAGCTTCTTGCTGACTGGTGTACTTCCAATTACAGAGGTTAGACTAACAGGCCCTTCCACTGTTATGACGATCACATTTAACTCCATGGTACTTTTCCAAGTACCTGTAGTGGTTATGAATTTCTCGAACAGCCCTGTTGTAGCAGCACTTGCTATGGCAAGTGCGCCATGCTAACTGGCTATCGGTTTGACACATACCGGTTGTGGTATTGTTCTTATCCGCACTGCCATCAGTGGCCTTGTTGGCCCTCACTGATCTTACTGCCTTGATAATAACTTCTCTAGGCGACTTCTCACTGTCTTCACACGACGATCATCAACTAGGGTGTTTCCCATTCTGGGAGACCCCGTTCTCATAGTATTGTATTCACTTTGTAGTCCGTTCCACGTATTTGGGCACTACCTTGTAGTTTCCCTTGTCGGTTGGTATACCGTTGGTGCATTATATAACAACTGTGGTCCCGTAGACACTCGTCTCGGGTTTTACTAATCCATTTCTTGCCTGTTGCACGGTTAGTGCGTTGCAAGCTGGTTATACTCGACTGCTCTGCATGTCGACCCAGGTTGCCGGAAATTTTATTCTCTTATACACAAATCCTTCATTCTTCGCTATTAAATGCGGTTGACATTGTTCAGATGGAGACCGTCTTTGGGATTCCCAGTTTTCGGGATCTACCGTATGACAGGTTCTCCGTACCCTTAAAGGTATTTAATAACAGCCAGATCGGGTATTCCCGAGTAAGAGTGGACTTCCATCTCTCTGGCGTTGTTTCCCAAGTTATATAACAGGGATTGTGGAGGGTGGGATGGATACAGTAGGTTTCCAGTATTCCCTGGTAGCTCCTATCTAGCGTATCTCTCACGCTATCACTCAACCCTTAACCCAAAGTACTTAAATCCTAACTCGGTATTTCCTAAGCTCGGTAATTCAGTCATCAGAGCGATACTTCGCTCTGATACCACTTTTTGTAACACCCCATCCAACAACCAACATATAATAACAATCTGCAGCGGAAACTCAACTCATCACATTACTTATTCCAATGGTGTTACACGCCGTTAACCACCCACGTGGCTAACAAGGCTAATACATGTACATTTGTATCGGTCTGATGGACTAGATTCCCGAGCAACTACACAATACAATACTCATTCCATCTTCAACATTTATTATATACATACACTCCCACTGTACCGAGTATTTACAAACTACTGCCGATAACAATTTCGGTCTTACTACGCCTATCATACTCACGCCATTAGATGGCTAACCATGTACAAACATCTGCCCCGTCCTACTCTCGAACGGCTTCCAGCTCCTTGTACCTGAAGCAGAAAAGGAGAGAAAGGGTGGCCCCCAAGGGGCTCAGCACCTTTGCTGGTATGGTAATCCCGCAGCCCACATGCTACCGGGCCACGCACAACTAATTGTCGTCTTAGCATGCAGTTGATTTTATTTAAATCATGCATACAAGCCATAACCATACAACACATAATATTTCGCCTCTATGGGCTCAACCTATAACCAACACATCCACACTTAACCAACCATCCAATGATTCCTTAAACCCTAGAGTGGCTCTCCTCTAAAATGGAGCTACTTCCTTAACGAACGGCATGTACCCATTAATCGGGTTATCCTCAAATGCCTCTTGTCGCAAACTGGGATTCATTTCCATGATCCACACATTCCATATCCTACAACATAACTCATTCCACACATAACAAAACATAACAAACCTTTCTTGCTTCGATGTACACATGACAACATTGCATTCATTTAAAAACATCCAATATACATATATATACCAAAGCATAGCAAGGGAATTTGCATAGCATTATAACATTACATACACCATAAAATCGGTTCTCACAAGGAACCTTCCACCATAGTTAGTATACCAGGTGAGCCTAGGGATTTTTGCCAATCCCATGTTAAGCTCGTTACCATCCTCGTTACCGTCCGGTTATAGAACGGTTAACTTATACCCAAGGTGTGTCGGATATAGTAATCCCAAGCACACCGAAATAACATACGTATGCCCCTGTGGCCCGACGTGAGTCAGTAACTAGCTTTGGATAAGCTAAGGGAAGGTAGAAACCAAATTGGAATACCACCTATACATACACCAAGAGAGCCGAACCGGATAAGATAACGACTCCGTCCATCACACGCGTGGCCGGAACAACCGGACTCCTCACCCCCCATTAGTACATATACATAATAAGTAAGTAGTTAGGGATCCATTATGGAGCCTACCACATCCACACACCATACGGTATCATAACCGAGTTAAGCACACAAGGGAGGTTCACACACTTGCATACCACAACAATATCCAACTAACTCACACATAGCCGTGGTTAGCACGGTCCCAAGGTTGGGCCGTCAACTCCGAATACCGATCACTCATGTGTTCCTAGTTTTAGTTAGCTAAGGTTTAACACATATTTGAGGTTAAACGGCATCGGATACCAAATTCGCCACATAAATGAATTACTATAAACTCATTACATGTTTTAATCTTACAAGGTGGCAAACACTCAAGAAAACATATTGGCATACAAGCCGGTGTAATCCGTTAGGACACAGGTTGCAAGAAAACCATACCTGTCACCGGGGTCCACTTTACCACGTCCACTTATGTTCCTCGAGCAAAATTCTCGAACAACTGTTAACATCACATGTGTTTTCATTAACATCGGGGTTTGCTTGATTATTTAATATCAATGCTTAATTTTTTCTCCGTTAACTTAGTTACACAACATAACATTTTTAACTTGTTTTACTCTCACATTTTAATACAACTTTTAGCCCACTTTATTGCCATTAAAACTCACCTAACATGTCCTTAACATCCTTACCTACCAATCCCCATCATCACATAACGTTTCATAACCTTAAACCATGTTTTTGGTCCGACCGACCCACCGTCCGACCCATAGCTGGGTCGGTCCATTACAGAACCCTTTTTCTTCCTTATAATCATGCCCGTCCGACCCACGTCCGACCCACCATTCTGGGTCGGTCCATGTGCGAACATTTTTCCACCTTTGAAACTTGACCGACCGACCCATGTCCGACCCACCCTTTTGGGTCGGACCATTACCGAACACTTCCTCAACATCTAACAAAGGCTCGACCGACCCAAAAACTGGGTCGGCCCCTGGGTCGGTCGCCTCCTAATCTTACCCAAACTTTGCCAATCTTCACCAAACTTCTCCTAAGGCCTCTTAATGCTTCCTAACAACATTTGGTAACCTTATATCCACATACAACATCCATGAAACTCATTTTCTAACTCCTTAAGCCTTCACTTATTTCCTTGTAAAATTCCTTAACACTTTCAACATTTGTACTAGGTTCCTAAATGGTGTTCTCACCTATTATAACTACTATCCCAAACACTTTCTCCTCATCTTAACATCATCTCTTAAGCATCATTTTCTTACTAACTAAATCTCCTTTTAATCTTACCTAAACATCACTTATTCCTTGAACACCACCTTACCTAAACCTTAAACAACTCTCTCCAAGACTTTAACATTTACAAAACACCCATTGAATTCCTAGAACTTCCAAGACAACACCTAAATCCTTGCATCACTCTAAATCACCTTAATACATGTTTTCTCTCAAGTAAACATTCATTCACCTTTAATCCTTCCTAGTTCACCAAAACTCAATTACCACACTTAGAACTTCTTACACATTTTGCAAATTTCGCCATGGGTTCTCTTAGCACATCATCATTCCAAAACTCATAGTTTTCACCATTAAACACTCAAGAGCACCTAATTCCATCAAGAACATTATCACTCACAAATTTCACCAACTTTACACTACATCACAATATAGTGCATAATTAAACTTGCTTGGCACCTAGGCCCTTAAACAACATGGCTCTTAGGCCCTTAAATTGCATAATCCTTAAATACTGAATTTCCCACATAAATAATGCCTTTGACCTGCAAATACATACACCAATACATATGTTCTTTTACTAATCTCCTTGAGAACACTTTACTAGGTCATTCACCATTTGCTCTTTAGGTAGTTTAACAAGCATTATAAGCTTATTTCTCCTAAGGCATTAAACCACATTGAGATAGCTTGTTTACCTCTTTCCTCACAAATTTTTTCTTGTTTCCTTGTAAAACCGGTAAGGCATTTGGTTCCTTGCCAACAACTAAACATATACCACATGAAGTATATAAGCTTTAAGCTTTATCTCATTGTAAACCCTAGTTACATATATTACTTAAGGTATTAACATGATTTGTTTTACCCTTGGAATGGAAAGAGAGCTGATATCTCAAGAGAGACTCCTCCTGCCCGGAATCAAATGAAGCTAAAACAAGCAAGATAAATACACCATGGTGAGGTGAATTTTCGGACAACACAAAACATGAAGGAAACTTGATTTTTCTTTGAGTTTCCTTACCTTGAAGCAAAGGAGAGCATGGATATGTGAAAAGGTGAGCTCAAGCTCCTCCCATGGTGATTCCTCTTGGCACCGAAATGGAGCTCTTGGGATTTTGAAAGGATAGGAATGAAGAGCTGATGAGAGGAAGAGAATGGTGGTGTTTGTTTTTGTTTTGGTTAAGTGAGTCATGAGATATTGACCATGGAAGGTGGAGCTTTGGTGAGCACATTCCAAACCGTGAATGGAAGAAGAAGAGAGGTTGAAGAAGCCTTTCAACCGTGGGAAATGAAGAAGGAAGGGGAGAATGAGATTGGTTTTTGCCTTTTGAAGATATTTATAACTTAAAGCAAATAGTAACCATTAGTCATCACTTATTACTTAATAACTTACATGTGTGGTGACTCACACCTTGAAAAACCGGCCCCCATTTTAATAGAAGGGTATTTTGGTCTTTGTTGACCAACTTAATCACTTATAACATTATATGTTACAAACTAGTTTAAAAATCACTATTCACCAAACAAGGCACATAGAAGTGAAATTTTTTGATTTCCCATTGATATAGCCACCCAAATGTGATACTATATAGTACACATGTTAATTATAGAGTAATGATGGACATTTAGCCATTCAAAACTCATTTACAAGACAATTTTCAAAAACGTGCTTTAAGACTCCTTAAAGCACATTTTGCGTTTTAACTTGTTTTCAAGCTTGGTTTTCTTTGGTAATTGATTTAATATGTTCATTAACATAAAAAGGCATAGGTATGACCATTAGCCTTATACACATTTATCCCAAGCTTAGAGCACATTTTGCTCATATTGACTTTAAGGTATTTATTTGTGTTTTGTTTGGTTTCATTGTCTACCAAAGTTTCCTAAGGACTTAATTAGCCTTATAAAGTCATAATTAAATGTTATTAAGTCTTGGTAGGCTCTTTGGGTCCTAACCAAGTTCACTCATAGCTTAGAGCTGTTTTTGCTCGTACTGGTCTTAGTGCTTTACTGCACTTTACTGTGTTTTAAATTGTCCACTGATGTTTCTACGGCACTTTTTAGCCTTTATATAACATAGTTTGCTATTTAAACCACATGTCAAGGTTTGGGGTATTTCAATATATCATTTTTACCAATATCAGAGAACCTATCATTTGGTTTTAAACTCTCACTATTTATCAAATCATTTTATTTTTTTACTTATTAATTATTATAAGAATACAAACATTCATATTTAATTATTATTGCTACCATTTCAATAATACACAAATAATCTTAACTTAATATTTTTATGTACGATTAAAGTTTATTATAATCTTGAAACAAAAATAAAATAAAATTATTCATATATACTATTAGTTTAATTTTTTTATTATTTTTTGTTCGATATTTAGGATTAAAATATTATAATGCAATTTGAAATGAATACATTGGTACATATTATATTTTAAAGTATATTTTAATATTACATTTTTATATCACTAAAAAACAAATAATAAGTATTAATTTACCTAAAATAAATAGACATTAAAAGTAAAAAAGACATAGTCAATATGAGTATCATTTTGTAGAGAATGAGATTTTAAGAATTTTGATATATTTGCTTTATTTATATCATTATTAGTTTTTTAAATATTAAGATTTTTAAATATATACGATTTAACTATTTATATTTGACATATTATAATTAAAGGAAAAAAATAGTGAGTCCCATTTATGCATTCTTAAAAGGTTCTTACCTAAGAACACAAAATTAGAGTTCTTACCCCTCTCTCTTCCACCTCATATTTATTTTTTTTACTTAAGAACCCATAAGAACCATTGATAATCATACTCTTAGAAGTTTGTTCTTTTAATATGAACAACCAGGATCTGACGGAGAAAAGCCGTCGGTCACCAAAGCCCTTCTGGTTCGGAGCCTGCACAATTACAAATACAGACGAAGAGTGCAAGTGATATTCTATTATTTTTTGAAAGAAAATTAATATTCTTATATAATATCCTATTTTTATAAATAAAAAATTCATTCATAACATTTAACAGAATTACACATACTACTATGTGGTTTTTGAATTTTTTTTTTCTTCACCCATGTTATTTTTCCTCTTTTACATCCAGCAGTTTTTCTAATCTTTTGGACAATAAAAATTACATGGAAGCTGTTAAAGTATTATACTTAAGTTTTATGTCAAATTCAGAATTCTTAAAACTCATATATAAAAACACGTTCAAAATAAGTTTTTATCAAAGATTCTATCACACATTGACTTGTTTTCTAATTTTTATATAATTTAAAAATTATCAAAGCGATAAATATGTACAATTAAATTAATAAAGAAAATTGTAAACATATACAAAATATATACAATTATATTTAATTATACAAAAATTTGATCGATATATTGTACAATTCAATTAATAAAGAAAATTGTGAGCACTTTTAGTTATAACTAATCACATTTTCCTGATGTCTTTTATGTTTCATACCTATTTTCCATGAATCTTTTGTCCATCCTTATATTTTCACTATTATACTTTATAGATTTTTACCATATATGGATAACCGTGGTTTCTCCCTAATTCCTGTTTCACCTATTGTCTTCTATTTTTTGTGTTTTTTTATTTCAGTTATGTTTATGATTACACCCAAATTAATGTATGATTAATATGAATCAATCTGTTTTCGAAATAAATCTTAACTATTGTTATTATATTATCATAAAAAATGTATTTAATTAAAATTATAAATTTCAAACAATTAAAAATTATTTATTTCAATATAAAGTATAACATGATTTAATAATAAAAAACTAGCTTATATAATTGATGAAAAGTGTTAATCATTTTAACTATAAGAATTTAAATAAAATAGTGATCCATTTGTTAAAGTATATTTAAAAAACTATTTCCTTTCTAATTCCGTTTAAATTATTCAATAAACTAAGAATATATAACATTAATATTGTGTGAATTTATTTAGTGAAATTGTAACTTTTAATAATATATAATATTTTTGTAACTTTGTATGTTAATAAATTTATATATATTCATATTTCTATATAGTTTTTAAATATTTTATTTCATATATCAACAAGTGTGTATATTTATTGGTTTTTAATCTATACGGTATTACAAATAATAATATTGTAAATTAGTATTATTAATGTGTTTTTTTTTTCAAATTTGGCTAAAGAAGTAGTACTATTTTTATAATTATTTGAAGCATTGTGTAATTTGTAACAAATAAAGTAACTTGTTAAAAATGTCATAAGATAAGTAGTTTAAACAATAGTCACAGTAATTGCATTATGAAGGGAGAAAAGAAGCGGAAGTAAAAGTGCGGAAACGAAAAAATAGCATTTGCTGCGGGCATTTATGCTGATATTTATGCTCTTTTAACCGAACAACAAAATAAATAAATGAGACTAAAGTAGCATATGCCACAACATATACGCTGCATTTATGCTGCATTTTTGTTAGGCGAACACAACCTTAAAGGTGAAAGGTCTAGAGATCCAAAGATCCTCCCAAACTAAAGTGTCTTTGCCATCACCTAATTTTTTCCTAACACCTTTTTTCAGAAGCTCCAACGAGGAGACAATAGATCTCCAGATAGCACTATCTTGATTACTTATCTTACTTGCAATAGATCAATCTCAGGAAAATAGATCCCGTTCAAAGTTTTAGAAACAAGTGAGTTGGGGTCAGTCATAATTAACCAAGCCTGCTTAGTGAGCAAAGCCTTGTTGAAAGATTCCGCGGACCTGAATACTACCCCACCTGAAACCTTGGACTTGCAAACTTCTTCCCATTTGACCCAATGGATGCTCCTTTTGTTCAAAATCCCTCCCCACCAGTAGGAGGCCATGATAGAGTTGATCTTGTCTATTATTCCTTTAGGGAGTAGAAAAGGAGACATAAGATAAACTGGAATAGATTGAAGAACACTAGAGACAAGGACTGCTCTGCCAGCTTGTGACATTGGCTTACCCTAGCTGAAAACTCTCTTTCGAATAGTCTCCACTATGAAATTGAAAATTTGATACTTGTTTCTACCCATACCAGAAGGAAGGCCAAGGTATTTCTGAAAAGAACACTTTCTTTAACCTCTAGAATGCTACATATTTGAGACTTGATCTTGAGGTTCAATTTTTTACTGAAAACAATGTCTGATTTCTATTTGTTGATCATATGACGTGAGGAAGCTAGAAAGGAGTTCAAATAATCTTTAAGGAAGAGAGATTTTTTACTGTAGCCTTCCCACAAACTAGAATATCATCAGCAAAGGCTAGATGATTAATTCTAGGGCCTGAAGAAGAAATTAAGATTGATACCTTGAAACTTGCCTCACTCATTAGCTCTAAGCAGGAAGCTGGAGAGGACTTCTTGAGCTAAAATAAACAGATGAGGGGATAAGTGTAACACCCCATATGAGTAACTGTTCAACAACCTAGCTCTCAAACCATTGAGGCTTGAAAACTAACCACTTTAGGCCCTCAATCCTCACCTGGGCTTAAAAGTGGAAGGCCTTGTTGTTGTAGTCAACCCATATGTATCCTTATAAACCATTCGCATTACTACTCATATCGTGATGTGGAATGGGGGACCTCCTCGGTAGGTGTCGGGTAGATCATCCCGACACGGTCCCGAGTCAGCTTTGATACCATTTGCAACAGCCCATATGAGCAACTATTCAACAACCTAGCTCAAACCATTCAGGCTTGAAAACTAACCAGTTTAGGCTCTCAATCCTCACCTGCGCTTAAAAGTGGAAGGCCTTGTTGTTGTAGTCAACCCATATGTATCCTTGTAAACCATTCGCATTACTACTCATATTCCGATGTGGGATGGGGGTATGACAATAAGGGATCCCCTTGTCGAATCCCACAACTAAATTTATCGTTTCCAAACATTTATAACCTTCAGCTTTACCAGTCAGTCAAGCTATTTAACTAATAAATGGTAAGAAAATATTCTTATACACAATGATTCGATAAGAACATCCTAAGGAAAAGATATATAACAGCTATAGTGTCATCTTTTTTAAAATAGTGTTGGAACGACTATAGGACATGTGTCTAATCATCAACGGTTTACAAATTATTGTGAAAACATAAAAACCAATGTTAAATGAATATGTAAAATTTTCCCCACCAACTCAATTTATCATTTCCAAGGGTTTATAAATGCCAAGCTCAATATACTAGTAAATATTATGGAATATACTACGATACAATAAGAACAACCAATTAAGGAAACGATATATAACATCTAGTGTTATCTTTTCCATAAAAGTGATGGGAACGATTATAGAAGGTTATATACATGTTTATAATCGTCAGTGAAAATGTTTATAAGTTATAATGAATACTTAAAAAGTCAAGGTTAATGATATATTTTGGGTTTAGAGTGGATGGTTTAGTGTCAGTCTTTAAACATAGTTTCAAACTATACAAACACCCACCCAAATCAGACATTTGTCTTCCTTCAACAACATCTTTCTTTGAATATAATTCTACTTTGGAAGTGGATATGTCCTCATTAAGATCGACTTGAGCAACTGAACAACTTGCTAATAGTTCAAATTCCTCAAAACATTCAACGAATTCTGGAGTACGATCTTCTATCAACATAGCTAAACCCCTAAAACAGATAGACCCAATTAGAACATGAAACAAGAAAAAGGATTAAATTAAAATTCCGATTTAATGATGAAACCCTAAATTGAAATAAGATAAAAGTACAAGAACAAATGAAATTAAGATTAGATTATGGTCGTTAATAGCACAAACGATTAACATTGATAGATCGGTATGTTTAGAAGAAGTATTACCATTAATCAAATCCACTCGAATTGAGGGTTGTTGTCTGGAACTTTGGTGATGATACCGTGCATATAAAGAGGGTAAGAGAAGAAGTCAAATGTTTAAGAATGACTGTTATTGAGCAGAGTAAGGTAGAAAAAGTGCAAAAAAAAAAAGATGAAGAACATATGTACAAAAGAGCTTATATGGTGTGCGAGAGAAAGAACTGGATGTGTGAGAGGAAGAAACCGTTGTTGATGTTGCACAGGGATGAGTTCTAAGACATGAACAGGCCAGGGACGAGTACAAAGATGAAGAAACATAATTTGTTAAAATAAAGGGAAACAAGGGACGAGATACATATATAAATAAGATAATATTTATTATTTAATTAACAATAATACTACTAAAATAATTGCTAAAATCATCTTCTTAAATATAAATAAATGGAAATATACTTTTTAACTCATTAATATTGTTAAATATAACACTAAATAAAGAATTTTTACGATATAGAATAATACGGTATTAACATACCATATATGTCCTTACTTTTAAATCCTACTCCAATTAATGAAATATATGTCATTTTCCATAAAATAGTATAATACTATTAGATATTATCATATAGAATTTTAAATAATGCTACAATCAATCCATGTTTCCTAGCATTCCCTGTTTACCACATTTCTTTGACATTGTCGTGATAAGCAGATAGAAGAAAAAAAGTCACTTAGTTATTGATTGGACTATAATTTCGTTGTTTTAATATGAACGACGAGGATCATGTCCATCTCCAACGAAGAAAAGCTGTCCATCACCTAAGCCCTTCTGGTCTGGAGCTCAAACAGTTATAAATACAAGCAAAGAGTGCATGTGATATTCTATAGTTTTTTTAAAGAAAATTAATACTCCTATATAATATCCTACTTTTATAAATAAAATTTGGTCCATAACATTTAGCAGAATTACACATACTACTATGTGGTTTTTAAAATTATTTTCTTCATCTATGTTACTTTCCTCATTTACATTCGACAGTTTTCTAATCTTTTGGACAATAAAAGTTACATATGGAAGTTGTTAAACTATTATACTTTAGTTTTATGTCAAATTCAAAGCTTTTAAACTCATATATAAAAACACGTTGAAAATATTCTTGTATCAAGATTATGGCACACGTTGACTTGTTTTCTAATTTTGTATAATTTAAAAATTATCAAAGTAATAATTATTACAATTTAATTAATAAAGAAAATTCTAAGCATATACAAAAATATATACAATTATATTAATTATACAAAAATTGATCGATATAATATTATACAATTCAATTAATAAAGAAAACTTGTGAGCACTTTCAGTTATAATTAATCACATTTTCCTGATGTCTTTTATGTTTCCCTATATTTTCCATTATCCATGAATTTTTGTCCATCTTTATATTTTCACAATTATACTTTATAGATTTTTATGGATAACCGGGTTTGTCCCTAATTCCTCTTTCACCTATTGTCTTCTCTTTTGTGTGTTTTTTATTTCATTTATGTTTATTATTATGCCAAAATTAATGTAATGATTAATATTAATCAATATGTTTTAGAAATAAAGCTTTATTTAAAAAAGATCATAATAGAAGTTAGCTATTAAAATTTATAAGAAATGTACACTGGTGGAATGGAAGCCTTTAATTACGGTCCAAAACAGTGTATAATTACGGTTCTGGACCGTAATCAACGCGGGCATCATTAAAGATGGCGACGCCTTTAATTACGGTTTTATTCGTTCCGCGTGTCCATTGACTTTACAGCGCACGCCAAAGGACTTTAGATTACGGTTTTACCAATAACCGTAATGTAAAGTGTAGACTTTAGATTACGGTTTTAACAATAGCCGTAATGTAAAGTCGTTTGGCGCGCGCGCCCAAAGGACATTAGAATCTAAAGTGTATTTTTTACAAAGCTACACACAATTGCAACAGAGCCAAAATTATAACAATAAGCAACAGAGGTCATCAGACCAACAGATGTGCAGAAACTACACAATTGAAACACCTGAATCAAATAGCAACAACACAAATTCATTCTCTGTGCACAATTGCAACAGAGATAACATCTAATATACACCAGATCGAAAATTTATTACAGCTGAATCTGTTACAGCAACAAAAAATATTCAATACAGCAGAATCTGTTACAGCAGCTAGCAATTCATTACAAAAATATTCAATACAGCAAAATCTGTTACAGCAGCAGCAACTAGCAGAATCAGAGGGCTACAAAGGTAGCAGTGTAACCATTACATGGTAGATACAGCTAGAATGACTCCCAGCAAGAAATAACTTAAAACAAAAGCATAAAACAGTACAAAAACGGTGCAGAAAACTGTGAAAAACAAAATCTATCATAGCAGCATCAGAGCTAGCTGAGTCTGTTACAAGCAGCTCTTCAGGTCATTAGTTGACAACAACAGGGAGATCGGTATTGCTCTACTTCCACGAGTTGGCTAGCTAGCTAGTCTACCACTCCATTCTCATAAATATGATTGACATGCTCTCTCTGACATGATACAAGTCATTTGGGCTGTAAGTCGAGAATTTGGCAAAATGTTCTTTAATCTGGAACAAGAAAAGGAATGAAACACATAATGAGATTAAGATAAAGACACAAAAAATCTGCCGAAAGAATTAAATACAAGACAACGTTCGTATTACCTTGTCTTTATCATTCTTAAATCCTGGGAAGTACCCACAGAACTCGTACATATACCGCATCACGTAGTACCCGCAACTCCTAGAATCCTTTTGGGTAGGGCATTAAATCACCAAAATTCACAAATGTAAAACAATTGTACCAAGATAATAGCAGCACGAATGAAATACATGAATTACCAAACCTTGATGTAATCGACGATCAAATCTGCAAACTCTCCCTGAGGGGTTCTGAAATACCCCAAATCTAAATAATATTATTTAATCATTATTTATTGGAATATAATCCAAATATAAATCATTTCACGTACGCATGCAAACCCATGCATGAAAACGTTACGTAAATACAGTCGTTTCACCATAAACGCTAAAACGCCTTAGAAACATGTGATCAAGCATGACCTTGTATGACCTTCTAAAACTCAAACCAAATGTCATACACTCATTATATGAATATATAAACATATTCCCTAAGCTATATTCAGTCAAATACGTAAAGTGCTCGGGAGTGCTCACGCCCGCTCCTTAAAGCACGAAAAGTCCGGAGGAGTGCCGAGGTGGCACGAACTCCTATAAAATTAATTCCTAGAGTTCCTAACATCATTATTTATCATTCTAAAGAGAACTCACGAAGTGGTTTCTCAAAATTCAACAAAATCCTCGGGAGTATTTCTTAGCGCTCCTTTTTGGCCCGGGAGTGTCCCGATGGCCCGTAAATTATGTCATGGGTTGATATAACCCCATATAACTCAATTAACATCTTAGTATATATTTATTTACCATAATAAGTGTTTACAAACACTTGGAACTCATAAAAACAATTAGTTTCCAAAAAAGTTCCTTAGAGCACAAAAACACACCTTCGGGTGTCACGAAAAATGCGTTTTACGCAATTGCCTTGTAGTTTTTGACATGCCACGAATTGGTAATCTTAAAAAGGGTTAAAATGACCTTCTAAATCAGTTGGTGTGACTAGTCAACAAGGTCATCTATGGGGGCCGATTTTAAGGGCAAAAACTAGTATAAAATTTGCTTTAAAAGTTTATTAAAGGCTTAAAACATGATGACTCACCATCCCATGTGTTATATTACTTAATGCCAAAGTGTAAGGTCCATTTGACCTTATAGCTGTTGAAAATCAGACATTAAGCAAGACCATGTGAGCTAGGAAGAAAACAAATGCAAAAAGGCAAAAGTAGATCTAAGATTCCTTTCTTTTGCTTTCTTACAAACTAAGCTATCTTCCATGTTCTTCCTTGGCTCTTCATGGCCGGTTTTTGAGCCCCATTCAGACCTTCAATTCGTGAGTCTACATGAGGAAGAAGACAACACAAACTTAGAAAAATCAAAAGAAGATACCTTACCTTTTCTTACCTTGTCTTCTAGCTCATAATCATTTCTCTTCCAACACATGCCTTGTCACACACACATGGCCGGTTTCTTAAGCTGGAAAGGAGGCATTTATTGAGCCAATCAAACATGAATTAAACTAAGGAAAAGAATTGTCAAATGACATTAAAATTGACAAACAAAATCAATTCTAGAATTGCATTCTACCTTATACGTGAGTGAGCTTCATTTCCCTCCTTGCACAACTCTTGCACGGTTTTGGTAAGCTCTCTCCTCTCTCTTCTAGCTTCATCTTCTTCCTTTGAAGCTCTTAAGTCCATTAATGGAGTTTTAACTTCTACCTTCTTCCTTAAGGTAAATTCCTAGCATTTCTTGGCAAGACTTGAAGCAAACTCTTCCTAGCATAACAAAGTGTGTTCGGCATCAATAAGTTCTCCAAGGAGGTTGTCCAAACCAACATTAATCCAAGGAGCATCTCAAAGTCATCTTAAGGTAGTTTTAAAGCTTGAAAATCCTTAAAGCACATTTCCTTGTGTAACCAAGTTCTACTTCTTCTAAGCCTCTTTCTTCTTCATTTTGATGAAGGGAAACTTGTTCTCCACTACATTAGGAGTGCCGAAATTGTAAGAGAAAAAGTCTAAGGTAAAGTCTTGTAAAACTACTTACAAATCTACTTAAGATCTTTGTTGAAGATCTAACTCCTAAACATCCTTCATCTCTTACATAAAACCGAAAAGGAGCAACAAAATTACCTTGGAGAAAGCTTGGAGATTCAAGAAGAAGTTCAAGCACTTAACCACCTTGTTAAGAAGTAAGTTTACCATATAAATCTTTATATTATAAGCTTTGTTAAGCTTCTAAAAATTGTACAAAAATTATGTACACCTCCTAGGTTTATTAATACCGAAATTATATGGCTTTATATGCCAAAAATATAAACTATAACATATATAGAAAATACTTACCTTAAGACACATTTTTGTGTCACAAAATTCATTTATGTTACAAATAAATTTAGGCCGAAAAGTCTTAGGCAAAAATGCTTTATTTTGAGCTTAGAATTTATATAAGACATTACAATAATTTATACATGAGTTATATGACTCCTATGAATTTATTTATAATTACTTAGACATATAAATCCACTTTTATATACATAAGGTCTCATATAAATTATGGCCGAATGTTTCTACTTGATAAATAAGTTTTAATGAGCTACTTAGGTATATAAATTTATATCATAAAGTTTGGTGAGTTAAAAAATTCTATTAGTGTCTAAATGACTAATTAATTAAGTTATGTGGATTAAATGTAATTTTTACAAAGTTTAGTGTGTTTATTATAAAAACCGTGAGCTAAGGGCTGTTGGTGTAATTATAATATAATATAAGGTTAGGAATTAAGTTTATGAATTTTAGATAATTTAAACATGTGTTTAAGTAACACTTTATAAGTTTTGGCTATTATGTAATTTATAAAAGTTGATATGAAAGTTTAGAATATATTAGTGGGCGAATTCATAATTAAGAGAATTATTAGGTTCACTTTTGAAATTTTAAGGAATTAAATATTTAGACTATAGTTTATAAGTTAATAAGGAACTATTATAAAGTTTTGGATGAAAATGTAATTATGGAAAGTTCAAGACCAAAGCCGAATTCTTTTGGGTTAGTTTGGTAATTTAAGAATTTATAAATATATATTCGGCATTTATGGAGAGTTAAATTAAAACTATAGTTTACATGTCATTATGTAAAGGTTATAAGATTTTGTGGTTAGATTGTAATTATAAGGGATAAATATATATTGACCGAAATTTAAGGGGCTAAGTTGTAATTTTTGAGAGTTATAATATTTAAAAGCTATACACCAAAATATTAGGGGTGACTTTGTAATTTAGCTAAATAAGAAGTTAAAACTCTGTAATATAATGAGATTAGGAATTAATATAAAGTTTATGATTTTATGTGGTTGTTTTTGTACATAACCGAAATATAAGGGTAAGAATTTAGATTAAAATAAATATAGGTCCTACATGGATTTTTTGGAGGAATTAGAAAGAAAGAATTTTGATTAAAGGAGTTATGGAGTTTAAACTATGACTTATATAGTTATAAGGAATTTAAGATAACCAATGATTATTACTTTTGGTTAAAGGAGGAATAATGAAAGTTATAAGAATTTTATGTCTATGCAAGACATATAAATATAGTTAAGAAATTATAAGTTGTTATGTCACCTAGACAAATAAAATAAACAACAAATGCACTAAACACATATATGTGCATTAAAGGATTTATAAAGAAATCAAAAGGATAACAAATAAGTTATACATAAAATCATGAGGTAATTAAAAGAACTAAAACCTCACATGAAATAACAAATAAGAGATTTTTAAAAGATTCAAAGAATCATTATATCAGGGTAATATAAATTAACCCTTTCAGTTAAATCCTATTCTAGGACTTTGTTTGACCAGACGTTGACCAGGGTATAATCAACTGCAACCTACGGTGAACGGTATGGGATTCTTGCAACCTGTTTTCTACCGGATTACACCGCTTGTGTGCTATCTGTTGTTTGAATTAACGACCAAGATAATTATTGTAAACTGTGTTTTACTCTTGCACACTGTGGTATTATTTTATGTGCGTGAATGTTGCTGACTACAACGTGTATGTCCCACGCATACAACACTACTATACCAGTGGATTAAATACCTGCGCTTCAGTATACCGAGGACTTGTACTCAAGTCTCTCACTAACTTCAGTTTATAACAAACGTCATTATCCTAAACGCGATAATTGACAATACACATTGTGTTCTTGATTGACGTCTTTAAATGACACTTAGCAATTCTATACTTCGAGAACGAGGAGCCCAGTTCGATCTGGCCATGCATGCTACAGGAGTTGTACCTGTCTCAGGTCGTCTCCTACTACGTCGCGACGGAAAATTCAGTTGGGAGGAAGACTCTATTCCTCCCGGGACTCAATGTGCCCTTCAGTTCGAGGAAGACTTTATTCCTCAGTGGGTTCTTATTTCCCACGCCCTTCAGTTCAGGGTTTGACTACGTCATCTCCTGGGTTTTTATACCCAACCTTCTCTATAACGAGGTCACTATACCTTCACTATCTCAGTCATTCAGTTTAACCTGTCAGCCCCATTGTGTGGACCGACTATCATTAAAGGAATTCAGTTCAGCTAACTTGACCTTCTGTGTCTTGTTCTATGTGACACTATTGTCCTTGTGTGGATACTTGTTATCATCAGATTATGCTTGTTTACAGCTTTATATAAAAAAAATGAACTGCATGTGTTCGACAAAGTATTTGGTGTGGCCCGGTAGACGATGGGCTGCACGTTTTCCATACCAGCATTGTTTGCTGAGCCCCTTTGGGGGCACCCCCATTTTTCAGGTACCTGAAGTTTAAGAAGATCACTACACTGAGTGTAGGTGGGGTAGACCAAGCTTTGGGAGTCTACTATTAGTTAATCTTTTTATTCCAGTATTGTACTTTGAGTGTAATTCCTATTATCTCGGGTTGTATCTGTATTCCAGACCGTGACATTTGAGGATTGTATTTGGACTTAGCCTAGTTGGTCACAAGGGTGGCCAACGGCATTGTAATACCGCCCGGTTGTTGTATTTATTTCCGCTGTAGTTATTTTATTTGGGAGTAATCGCCGTTCGGTTTATTGGATTTCGGGTTGGGTATTACAAAAATGGTATCAGAGCGTAGTTACGCTCTGGATACAAGGATACACCGAGATTAGGATTTCTAAGACCTTAGATTAAGGGTTGAGAGATAGTATTGAAAGAGTTTAAGTTAGTTTTACTTAGACTACTATCCAAGACAAGATTTTGACCACAGTGCCTAATATACCTCAACATCCTGCAGATGTCAGGAAGAGGAGGACGACGTGGACAGGCTGATGAAGAGCCAAACATCAGGCTGGCAGACATTGCCACCTTAATTGCTCAGGCTTTTGCACAGGCGGGGGTTGCAACAGCAGCAGCAGCTACCTCCACCACCACCACCCAGGAGAGAGACTGGGTGAGAGTTTGGCTGATCTGAGGCCAACTGCATTCAAGGGGCAGACCGACCCTGCTCACTTAGAGACCTACATCATGGAGATGGAGACAGCGTTCGAGACGCTTGCAGTCCCAGCTAGGGAAAAAGTGAGACTTGCTGCTTTTTATCTTAAGGATGCAGCCAGAGATTGGTGGAACATGGTGAAAGCCGACCACCTGGAGGACCCAGCTTTTACTTGGGGTCCTACACTGCACTACTCAGGGGCAATACTACCCGGCCCACACCAGGATGGTGAAGACTCGGGAGTTTGATGCCTTGGAGCAGACGGGAAGATGTCAGTGGATGAGTATTATGCGAAGTTCACTTCGCTACTCCGACTATTGCCCGGCATAGGATACTCGGACCAGGTCTTGGTCGACCGGTTCTACGGGGACTGAGCCCTCGACTTCAGTTTGGGATGGGACCAATCATCCCCACCAGTTTGCAGGTAAAAACAGGAAAGACATAAATCTTATTACATACTATACCCCATCATGGGAGATTTGGAGATTAATATCTTGAGATTTCAGGAATGCTATCATGCTGCCTCCGTAGTGGAGATAACTTGTAAGAGAAGGGATGCTTTGAGCTCCCAAAAGAGGAAGGACGGACCTGGAGGCGATGATGCCAAGCAGGGAAACTCCAACAAAAGGAACAAACCATATCAGAAAGGACAGGGGTCCTATCAAGGGAAGGGAACCAAACTACTGGGAACCCCCAGTCAGGAACCTATGGAGCAGCAACCTCACAGAAAACCTACCCATCTAAGGGTAGGAACTCTAAGTTAAATTGAGACCTTTGTGATTACTTCAGTACCTTAGAATGAATATTGACCTTGATTGTATTAGGTTCTGGATCTGGCTCAAACACGGGCCAGAAGTATGTCCGCCGTTTCAACTGTAAACAGTGCGGAAAGGACCACCCCGGCGTGGACTGCCAGGGGGAGAAGGTCATGTGCCGCTACTGTCAGATACTCGGGCACCGTGCCTTCGAGTGCATTCGAAACCCGGAGAGCAGGAACTACCGCCCGGGAGCAAAGCCAAACACCGGCCCTAAGAATGGAGCTAGCGATACTCGCCCTCCACAAACAAACCAAGCTCAGGGGTATAAGGGCAAAGGCCCAGCATCGGGACCCGCCCTACATGTCATGGACCGCTCAGATGAGGCTGGTCCCTCTACTAACCCAGGTAATTCTAAACCGCGTGAACCTATTATTGAGCATTGGATGATGTGAATGAGTGCTTGCATGCCTTGATTTCTATTGAGTAGGAAGAATTAGTAAGACTCATTAGTAAAATTTAAACCACGTAGGAAGCTATAAGATAGCTTTCCTATCCCCTCACCGCCCTCCCTGGAAGAAAACATTATCAAAATACAAGAACCAGGGAACGAACAATGTAAGGTTATCCAACCAGGTTTGATATTACTCAAAGGATACCTAACACCGGAGACGCAAATTGCAATCATCAGAAAATGTCAAGAATTGGGAGCAGGACCAGGAGGGCTCTACACTCCAGAATTTCCAGGAGGATCAAAAATGAAGCTGAAAATGATGTGCTTAGGAAAGGATTGGAATCCTTACACAAAACCTACCAAGATACAAGGAATGGAGATGAGCACAAGTACCAAAAATCCCAGAAGAATTTTTACCAATTGTGGAACAAGCAGTTAATAAGCACAACAGTTAGAAGAAGATCCAGTTCCCAACTAAGGCTGATCTATGCATCATCAACTTCTATGAAGAAGGAGGCCGTTTAGGACTACACCAGGACAATGATGAAACAAAAGGGTCCCTTGAACAGGGAATACCAGTATTATCTTTGTCAATTGGAGATGACGCAGAGTCCTTTATGGCGAGCAGAAGCGTGTGGACCTTGCAAAGAAAATTTTATTGAGTTCAGAGATGTTTTAATAATGGGTGGAAAGTCAAGGTTGCTATACCATGGAATTAAAAGGGTTAAGCTAAACACAGCACCTTCGACAGTGATAACACCACTCACATGAGACCAGGAAGATTAAGTTTGACCTTTAGAAAGTATTAGTGTTGTAATTGTTTGAAACATCTGAAAGGAGATCATCTCATCATGAAACATTATTGTTATGAAAGTGAATGTCTTTGGACCTCATCATATATCAAAGTACTTACTCAGATTCTATTATTAGGTTGTGCTAAGGAGACGGAAGGTGCCTTAAGTATACTTACTGAGGAGGAGGCCAGCAAGGGCGGCGCGATCCTCACTGGTACCTTTCCGGTTAATGGAGTGGATGCATTAGTACTGTTCGACTCCGGGCCTCACATACTTTTGTTTCGCCTTCGCTTGCGGGGAAGTTGGGGCTAGACGCTGTAGAGTTACCTGATTTTAAGGTGGCACTCCCGTCTAAGGAGAAGATCAGTTGCACTCGTCTTTATATAGGAGCACTATCAGTATTAAGGAGGAGGATTTCCCTATCGATCTTATTGAGTTCAGAGGTTTAGGATTCGACGTTATAGTCGGGATGGACTGGTTAGGGCGGCACAGAGGCCGCATTCTTTGTGGCGAGCGCAGAGCTGTTGCTTAAGAGCCCATCAGGAGTGACAGTATCTTACCGTCAGAGCCCCAGGGCACCTTCAGTGAAAGTTATATCTGCTATGTCTATGTACAAGCAAGTCAGGAAGCATAAGGAGGTATATTTATGCTATGTTCAGGATGTGGAGCACGACCCTGATTTTGATTCAGGGTGCCAGTAGTGTCAGAATTTCTGGACATTTTTCCAAAGGAACTTCCAGGCTTACCGCCTTCCAGAGAGGTAGAATTCACCATTGAATTACTACCAGGTACCGGTCCTATAGCTAAGGCACCGTACCGTATGGCACCAGCAGAGATGGCTGAGTTGAAAGAGCAGCTGAAAGATTTGTTAGACAAGGGATACATACGACCTAGCGTATCTCCTTGGGGAGCACCAGTGCTTTTTGTGAAAAAGAAGGATGGAAGCCTTCGTTATGCATCGATTACAGAGAGCTTAATGCAGTATCGGTGAAGAACAAATATCCACTACCACGGATTGATGATTTATTTGATCAGCTGAGAGGAGCAAAAGTATTTTCGAAGATCGATTTGAGATCAGGCTACCACCAGATACCCATCAGGGAGCAGGACATAGAAAAGACTGCATTCAGAACACGGTATGGCCACTATGAGTTTACAGTTATGCCTTTTGGCTTGTCAAATGCACCTGCAGTCTTCATGGATTTGATGAACAGACTATTCAGAGCAGCTGGATAAGACCGTAATTGTCTTCATCGACGACATCTTAATCTATTCAAAATCAAAGGAAGAGCATGAGAGTCACCTCCGACATGTACTTGAGATCTTAAGGGAGAACCAGCTTTATGCTAAGTTCTCCAAGTGTGATTTTGGTTAGACAGAGTTTCCTTTTTAGGACATGTCATCTCAGACGCTGGGATCGCAGTGGATCTAGCAAAAATAGAAGCAGTTCGCACTTGGCCTAGGCCAAAGACAGTGACGGACATCAGGAGTTTCCTTGGTTTAGCAGGATACTACAGAAGATTTGTCAGAGACTTCTCCAAAATAGCCAAACCTATGACCAGCTTAATGAAGAAGGACGCACCTTTCACATGGACTACTGAATGTGAGACCTCATTCGAGCTTCTGAAGAATGCTTTGACATCGCGCCCAGTTTTGACTATACCTGAGGGCACAGAAGTTATGAAGTTTATTGTGATGCATCAGGAAGGGGATTAGGGTGTGTACTCATGCAGTATGGAAGAAGGTAGTCGCCTACGCTTCCCGACAGTTGAAGAAACATGAGGAAAACTATCCCACACATGACTTGGAGCTCGGAGCTATTGTTTTTTGCATTGAAGATCTGGCGCCACTACCTGTATGGTGTCCAGATGACCGGTATTCGGATCACAAGAGTTTGAAATATGTATTCACCCAGAAGGAATTGAACATGAGACAAAGAAGTGTGGGTTGAATTCCTTAAGGACTATGATATTGATTTGCAGTACAAGGAGGGAAAGCTAATGTTGTAGCAGACGCACTGAGTCGACGAGCACATTCCCTAAATGCCATTGTGCCAGCTCGAGTCTTATGGACGACATACGTAGAGCACACAGAGTGATCAGCGAATGATGGAGATCAGTCAGAAGTTGTATGACGGTACATTTGAGAGTGGGAAATATGAGTTCCAGTTACATGATGATGGACTCATCAGATTGAAGGGCAGATTGTGTATTCCCAGAGACAGCACAGATATTAAGGACCATTTCTACGAGAGTCCCACACTTCTTCCACATCTGTCCATCCAGGAGCTTCTAAGATGTACAAAGATCTAAAGAGGTATTTCTGGTGGAGTGGTATGAAGGGCGACGTGACAGAGTATGTGATTCGATGTCTCACTTGTCAGAAAGTGAAATTCGAACATAGACGACCAGGAGGTATGGTACAGTCTATGCCAGTTCCAGAGTGGAAATGTTTATGATACTCTATGGACTTCGTGGTGGGATTACCACCTACGAGAGGAGGACTTAATATGATTTGGGTCGTTGTTGATCGATTGACTAAGGTTGCTAGGTTTATTCCGATGAAGGACACTTGGAAAGTGCCAAAGTTAGCAGAACTATTTGAGCACGAGATTATCAGACATCATGGAGTACCTAAGACTATTGTTTCAGATCGAGACACTAGATTTCTCTCACGATACTGGCGAGCTACTCGCGAGGCACTTGGCACTGAGTTAAGCTTAGCACAGCATTTCATCCTCAGACAGATGGTCAGTCAGAGAGGACTATTCAGACTTTAGAGGACATGCTACGAGCATGTGCCTTGGATTTCCAGGGCAGCTGGATAGATAGATTACATCTCATCGAGTTTGCTTATAATAACAGCTATCACGCCTCTAAAGATGTCACCTTTTCAGGCTTTATATGGCAGACCATGTCGCACACCTTTGTGCTGGGACGAGTCTAGTGAGACCGTCATCATTGGCCCTGAGTACTTGGAGCAAGTCCAGGCAGAAGTTCAGCAGATCAGAAACAATATGAAAGCAGCACAGGACAGACAGAATCATATGCTGATGAGAGGCGACGAGACCTTGAGTTCGCAGTTGGCGACCAGGTATTTCTACGAGTTTCACCCATGAAGGGTGTATTCAGATTTGGTCAGAAGGCAAGCTAAGCCCGAAATTTGTAGGACCCTACGCTATCATAGAGCGGGTGGGCCTAGTGGCATATCGACTTGATTTGCTAGCCGAGTTGGGCAAAGTACACAATGTTTTTCACGTGTCTCAGCTTAAGAAATACATGCCTCATCCTTCTCATGTTCTACAACCAGAGACACTCTCTTTAGAACCAACAATGCGGTATGTGGAAACACCGCAAAGAATCTTAGATAGAAAGACACGAGAGACTCGAAACAAGTCTGTGAGCCTCGTGAAGGTTCTCTGGTCGAACCACGATGTGGAAGAGGCCACATGGGAACTCGAAGCTGATATGCGAGCGAAGTTTCCCTCATTATTTACCGACTAGGCACTTTAGTCTAGGGTACGGGGGCGTACCCCTTCTTTTTGGGGGGTAGAGCCTTTTTCATTTTTGAGTTTAGTGTGCATTTTGTTGCACCTTTGTGCATTGCATTTGTTGCTTTTGTGCATTTTAGTTGTTGCACTTTTGTGCATTTCAGTTGTTGCACTTTTATGCATTTCAGTTGTTGCACTTTTGTTGTCATCAGTGACATTTTGTCTTGTAAGTGTTCTTGTGTAACCTGTTCAGTATTTTCAGTGACACTTTGTCTTGTATGTGTTCTTTTGTGACACTGTATTTGAATGTACCTTGTACTTCTACTTGATGGCGTGTACTTGTTACACACTACATGAAAGTTTTATGTGCACTACTCTGCACTATTAAGATATGAAAATGACTGTGTTATTACATTACACTATATTGTTCCTAAGTATTCCTGTTGTGTTGATGTACACTGTGAACTTAGGAATATTAGAGACTTGGGACTTGATCCCTACTAGATTGAGTTGTGGATACTTAGTGGAACTTGATTCCCCACAACATTATAATTTAGATATGAGACTTCGGGGCGAAGTCCTTTTTTAAGGGGGGTAGATTGAAATACCCCAAATCTAAATAATATTATTTAATCATTATTTATTGGAATATAATCCAAATATAAATCATTTCACGTACGCATGCAAACCCATGCATGAAAACGTTACGTAAATACAGTCGTTTCACATAAACGCTAAACGCCTTAGAAACATGTGATCAGCATGACCTTGTATGACCTTCTAAACACTCAAACCAAATGGTCACACTCATTATATGAATATATAAACATATTCCCTAAGCTATATTCAGTCAAATACGTAAAGTGCTCGGGAGTGCTCACGCCCGCTCCTTAAAGCACGAAAAGTCCGGAGGAGTGCCGAGGTGGCACGAACTCCTATAAAATTAATTCCTAGAGTTCCTAACATCATTATTTATCATTCTAAAGAGAACTCACGAAGTGGTTTCTCAAAATTCACAAAAATCCTCGGAGTATTTCTTAGCGCTCCTTTTTGGCCCGGGAGTGTCCCGATGGCCCGTAAATTATGTCAGGTTGATATAACCCCATATAACTCAATGTAACATCTTAGTATATTTTATTTACCATAATAAGTGTTTACAAACACTTGGAACTCATAAAAACAATTAGTTTTCCAAAAAAGTTCCTTAGAGCACAAAACACCCTTCGGTGTCACGAAAAATGCGTTTTACGCAATTGCCTTGTAGTTTTTGACATGCCACGAATTGGTAATCTTAAAAAGGGTTAAAATGACCTTCTAAATCAGTTGGTGTGACTAGTCAACAAGGTCATCTATGGGGGCCGATTTTAAGGGCAAAAACTAGTATAAAATTTGCTTTAAAAGTTTTTAAAGGCTTAAAACATGATGACTCACCATCCCATGTGTTATATTACTTAATGCCAAAGTGTATAGGTCTCATTTGACCTTATAGCTGTCGAAAATCAGACATTAAGCAAGACCATGTGAGCTAGGAAGAAAACAAATGCAAAAAGGCAAAGTAGATCTAAGATTCCTTTCTTTTGCTTTTCTTACAAACTAAGCTATCTTCCATGTTCTTCCTTGGCTCTTCATGGCCGGTTTTTGAGCCCCATTCAGACCTTCAATTCGTGAGTCTACATGAGGAAGAAGACAACACAAACTTAGAAAAATCAAAAGAAGATACCTTACCTTTTCTTACCTTGTCTTCTAGCTCATAATCATTCTCTTCCAACACATGCCTTGTCACACACACACATGGCCGGTTTCTTAAGCTGGAAAGGAGGCATTTATTGAGCCAATCAAACATGAATTAAACTAAGGAAAAGAATTGTCAAATGACATTAAAAATTGACAAACAAAAATCAATTCTAGAATTGCATTCTACCTTATACGTGAGTGAGCTTCATTTCCCTCCTTGCACAACTCTTGCACGGTTTTGGTAAGCTCTCTCCTCTCTCTTCTAGCTTCATCTTCTTCCTTTTGAAGCTCTTAAGTCCATTAATGGAGTTTTAACTTCTACCTTCTTCCTTAAGGTAAATTCCTAGCATTTCTTGGCAAGACTTGAAGCAAACTCTTCCTAGCATAACAAAGTGTGTTCGGCATCATAAGTTCTCCAAGGAGGTTGTCCAAACCAACATTAATCCAAGGAGCATCTCAAAGTCATCTTAAGGTAGTTTTAAAAGCTTGAAAATCCTTAAGCACATTTCCTTGTGTAACCAAGTTCTACTTCTTCTAAGCTCTTTTCTTCTTCATTTTGATGAGGGAAAACTTGTTCTCCATCTACATTAGGAGTGCCGAAATTGTAAGAGAAAAAGTCTAAGGTAAAGTCTTGTAAAACTACTTCAAATCTACTTAAGATCTTTGTTGAAGATCTAACTCCTAAACATCCTTCATCTCTTTGCATAAAACCGAAAAGAGCAACAAAATTACCTTGGAGAAAGCTTGGAGATTCAAGAAGAAGTTCAAGCACTTAACCACCTTGTTAAGAAGTAAGTTTACCATATAAATCTTTATATTATAAGCTTTGTTAAGCTTCTAAAAAATTGTACAAAAATATAGTACACCTCCTAGGTTATTATATAATACCGAAATTATATGGCTTTATATGCCAAAAATATAAACTATAACATATATAGAAAATACTTACCTTAAGACACATTTTTGTGTCCCAAAATTCATTTATGTTACAAATAAATTTAGGCCGAAAAGTCTTAGGCAAAAATGCTTTATTTTGAGCTTAGAATTTATATAAGACATTACAATAATTTATACATGAGTTATATGACTCCTATGAATTTATTTATAATTACTTAGACATATAAATCCACTTTTATATAACATAAGGTCTCATATAAATTATGGCCGAATGTTCTACTTGATAAATAAGTTTTAATGCTACTTAGGTATATAAATTTTATATCATAAAGTTTGGTGAGTTAAAATATTCTATTAGTGTCTAAATGACTAATTAATTAAGTTATGTGGATTAAATGTAATTTTTACAAAGTTTAGTGTGTTTATTATAAAAACCGTGAGCTAAGGGGCTGTTTGGTGTAATTATAATATAATATAAGGTTAGGAATAAGTTTATGAATTTTAGATAATTTAAACATGTGTTTAAGTAACACTTTATAAGTTTTGGGCTATTATGTAATTTATAAAAGTTGATATGAAAGTTTAGAATATATTAGTGGGCGAATTCATAATTAAGAGAATTATTAGGTTCACTTTTGAAATTTTAAGGAATTAAATATTTAGACTATAGTTTATAAGTTAATAAGGAACTATTATAAAGTTTTGGGATGAAAATGTAATTATTGGAAAGTTCAAGACCAAAGCCGAATTCTTTTGGGTTAGTTTGGTAATTTAAGAATTTATAAATATATATTCGGCATTTATGGAGAGTTAAAATTAAAACTATAGTTTACATGTCATTATGTAAAGGTTATAAGATTTTGTGGTTAGATTGTAATTATAAGGGATAAATATATATTGACCGAAATTTAAGGGGCTAAGTTGTAATTTTTGAGAGTTATAATATTTAAAAGCTATACACCAAAATATTAGGGGTGACTTTGTAATTTAGCTAAATAAGAAGTTAAAACTCTGTAATATAATGAGATTAGGAATTAATATAAAGTTTATGATTTTATGTGGTTGTTTTGTACATAACCGAAATATAAGGGTAAGAATTTAGATTAAAATAAATATAGGTCCTACATGGATTTTTGGAGGAATTAGAAAGAAGAATTTTGATTAAAGGAGTTATGGAGTTTAAACTATGACTTATATAGTTATAAGGAATTTAAGATAACCATGATTATTACTTTTGGTTAAAGGAGGAATAATGAAAGTTATAAGAATTTTATGTCTATGCAAGACATATAAATATAGTTAAGAAATTATAAGTTGTTATGTCACCTAGACAAATAAAATAAACAACAAATGCACTAAACACATATATGTGCATTAAAGGATTTATAAAAAAATCAAAAGGATAACAAATAAGTTATACATAAAATCATGAGGTAATTAAAAGAACTAAAACCTCACATGAAATAACAAATAAGAGATTTGTTAAAAGATTCAAAGGAATCATTATATCAGGGTAATATAAATTAACTTTTCAGTTAAATCCTATTCTAGGACTTTGTTTTTTGACCAGACGTTGACCAGGGTATAATCAACTGCAACCTACGGTGAACGGTATGGGATTCTTGCAACCTGTTTTCTACCGGATTACACCGCTTGTGTGCTATCTGTTGTTTGAATTAACGACCAAGATAATTATTGTAAACTGTTGTTTTACTCTTGCACACTGTGGTATTATTTTATGTGCGTGAATGTTGCTGACTACAACGTGTATGTCCCACGCATACAACACTACTATACCAGTGGATTAAATACCTGCGCTTCAGTATACCGAGGACTTGTACTCAAGTCTCTCACTAACTTCAGTTTAAACAAACGTCATTATCCTAAACGCGATAATTGACAATACACATTGTGTTCTTGATTGACGTCTTTAAATGACACTTAGCAATTCTATACTTCGAGAACGAGGAGCCCAGTTCGATCTGGCCATGCATGCTACAGGAGTTGTACCTGTCTCAGGTCGTCTCCTACTACGTCGCGACGGAAAAATTCAGTTGGGAGGAAGACTCTATTCCTCCCGGGACTCAATGTGCCCTTCAGTTCGAGGAAGACTTTATTCCTCAGTGGGTTCTTATTTCCCACGCCCTTCAGTTCAGGGTTTGACTACGTCATCTCCTGGGGTTTTTATACCCAACCTTCTCTATAACGAGGTCACTATACCTTCACTATCTCAGTTATTCAGTTATACCTGTCAGCCCCATTGTGTGGACCGACTATCATTAAAGGATTCAGTTCAGCTAACTTGACCTTCTGTGTCTTGTTCTATGTGACACTATTGTCCTTGTGTGGATACTTGTTATCATCAGATTATGCTTGTTTACAGCTTATATAAAAAAAAATGAACTGCATGTGTTCGACAAAGTATTTGGTGTGGCCCGGTAGACGATGGGCTGCACGTTTTCCATACCAGCATTGTTTGCTGAGCCCCTTTGGGGGCACCCCCATTTTTCAGGTACCTGAAGTTTAAGAAGATCACTACACTGAGTGTAGGTGGGGTAGACCAAGCTTTGGGAGTCTACTATTAGTTAATCTTTTTATTCCAGTATTGTACTTTGAGTGTAATTCCTATTATCGGGTTGTATCTGTATTCCAGACCATGACATTTGAGGATTGTATTTGGACTTAGCCTGGTTGGTCACAAGGGTGGCCAACGGCATTGTAATACCGCCCGGTTGTTGTATTTATTTCCGCTGTAGTTATATTTTATTTGGGAGTAATCGCCGTTCGGTTTATTGGATTTGGGGGGTTGGGGTATTACAGGTTCTACTGTAACAACTGCTACATATATTAACAAAAGCGTTTAGCAAAATGAACATGTACATTAATTTTGGTTCAAAAAACTTATAAACAATTAAATGTAATAAAAACTTACTCTTTGATTAAGTCTTCGGTGTTGAATTCTGTACACTGACCTAGTGGATCGAGAACGAGCAGAGTAGCGGTGGCAGCGCAGAATATAAACAAAGCCCAGTGGTGGCTACAATGTCAAATACAAAATGAAATGAGAATGTAGGAAAAAAAGTTAGCTAATTAGTATGTAATTTTATATCAGAACTCACGTTTGGTGATACGACATTAGAATGAATAATTTATTCTGTCGATCAGCAACATCGAAGCAATGAGTCATGTATTCACAAACCTCCCCGGGTCCCTATTGACTGAGTCGTATGATAAACGCTCCGGGCACACCGTAGTAATGGAGGTGATGCTCTTCTCAGCACATCTCTCAAGCAGACCTCTATTACATCACATGTACTATAAAAAGTTAGCCAATGCAACTTCATAGATACTTATTCTATATGTTTTTACAGTATGAGGAAAGAACACTTACTTTAGATAAGCTTGAATAATGTTAATGTTCAGGTAATCTCCACACATCATCTCTCTGATGTCCCCAAAGTTGATCGCCGTGGTCATATCTTCTTCGTAGTGAAACATCGACTTTGGAAGCGTCATCATGAAGTTGATAGTTTGACTTCAAAATGATCTTGTCGTAGAGATTCATCTAACGAGGCCCCCAAAATATTAACAAGTTTTTGTGGCAGTGAGAATTACTTTTAGGCGCCTCAGAAGTCTTGGTGCGACCCCGGACGGGCGTTGGATTCTTACTTTTCGCACCCCGACTCATTGGATTCTTACCCTTCACACACAAACAGTAAAGCATAAATGTAAAGATAATTACTAATTGATTATTATAGTAACATTAAACATTTATCTAGAACATACCCTTGTACTTTTGACTGGATTCGCTAGCGCGCGCTGATTATCTCTTCTTCTCTGGGCCGGGATACGTGGCGAGGAGGCTCAGGGATCTCAGGATTCTCTGGCGCGTTGATCGCTTCTTCTCTGGGCCGGGATACGCGGCGAGGAAGCTCAGGGGTCTCTAATAGATTATATTAGACGCTTAATGCTAAATAATGCATTTTATTAGATACTTAATGGTTGTCAAAAGTCTTACCTCATCGGTGACAACAATATAACATGCTGGCCAGGGCAATATGTCTCCCTTCGCTTCAATCAGCGTGCATTGTTGTCAAACGCCATTGGAAGGTATGCATGCTCAAATCCATCAATTATCAGGTCCAAGGTCACACACGCGTAGAATGGGGGTAGACGTATGAAATTGATGAGCGTGAGTGGACCTGATGGCAACACCGTCCCGTAGGCCACATCTACAGGTGCCCTTCAAATGGTATTTGGAGACGGCATATTTTTTGCTCCTTTATAAATAGAGATAATGCGTGAAATAAATTAGTGAGTCCAATATAATACTATTTAAATGACTTTATTTAAGGAGAAAAATAGTTAAACAAAGCTAACCTGGATGTTGGGCAACGGGTACGGGTCAGCGGCCGGAGCACAACTACGAGGAAGACGGTCAAGGAGGATCATGCTGCTGTTGAGTAGTTTGCATGTGCGATCAAATTCAACGCTTCCTGCAGCCTCTCCTCGATAGCCGGTGCTCAGCAGCCTGTTTCTCTTCATTATCTTGGCTCTCAGCAGCGAACTTACGCTCTACCATCGCCTCGACTTCAGCAGCACTCATCTGACCCTTCCTAGTAGATGGCGGAATACATGCTTTTGACGTACTTCTCCTCAAATCCTCTAACACGTCCCGGAGTGATCCTTCTTCTCAAGTATTTGATTGAGAGCGTCATCTTGAGAAGGAGGAGCGTGTATGCCTATTTCTCCTCTCTGTGCCGCTTCATACTGTCCAAATGTCAAAGAAGTTAACATTAAATTTAAGATCAACAAACACTTGTGAATACCCCTAACATTTAAATAATTAAATGATGATAATTAAGTATTATTTAGGGGATTATTAAACCCTAAGAAAGTATATAAACACTTGGGCGTTTAAAACACACCTAAACTTCTTAAGGTCAAAAACGTGCGTTAAAGCCCGACCTTAAGCTAAACAAGTTATAACTACTATAAAGACTATATGAAGTTAATCAAGAATCATTCATTTTATGACCTTTAAAACACAAGTCCTCAGTTAGAACTGAGTAAAAATACAATATGCCCGGGAGTTCCCTTAAGGACCCCTTAAGGCCTAAAAGTCCCGGAAATACCTTATAAAATAAAATAAAGCATTACACTTCATTCTAAATGCAACATTACACTTTAATGAACGTTTAAGATGAATTTCTCAAGATATATTCTCAGTTAAAAGACAAAGTGCTCGGAGGTTCCCGATGAGGGCCCCATAAACCCCTAGGAGTGCTGCGGAGAGGTACCGAAGTGGCACAAACTCCAATAAAAATTATTCTAGGAGTTCCTATCATCAATATTCACCATTATAAAGAGAGTACTCGAGCTACTTTCTCAAAATAAACAAAGTCATCGGACAAATTTCTTAACGCGCCTTTTTGCCCTGGGAGTGTCCCAGTAGACCAAAAATTGAGTTATGAGTCTATGTAACCCCATATAACTCAATGTAACACCTTAATATATTATTATTGACTATAAAAAATGTCAATAAACACTTGGAACTCATAGCGACTAATTATTTTCCAGAAAACCTTAAAGCACAAAAACGCACCTTCGGATGTCACAAAAATGCGTTATACGCAATTACCTTGAAGTTTTTGAGGAGCCACGAGTTGATAATCTTAAAAGGGGATAAATTGAGCATCTAAATCAATTAATGCCATACTAAATTCATAGTACAAGTGGGTGCGATTTTATCATCAAAAAGGTACCTAAAATCAGCATTTTTACCTTAGAACTTTCATCTTTTACCATAATATAAATGTACCAAATAAATGCTAGAACCTATACACATATTAGTATGATCTTAGTACAATGTATAGTAACAAAAATTAAATTAAAATCAGTCCCATATGACCTCTAACTTGGGCGCCATTTTAGGTGTTTTTAGGCTAGATTTTAGTTTGAAAGTTGTCTATGGATAATGACTCATCCTACCATGTATTATATGATAATGTAACAAGTAAATGTAGTCAAGAAGGCTTGCACCACCGATTTCGTACAAGAAAACAACAAGGAAAGAGTAGAAAAGGTGTAGGAATTTAAATACACAAAAGAATAAGTCTAGTGCTACTTTTGTACAAGGCTATAAACAAAGAGGTCAAGTTGCTCCTATAGCGCATGGAGCTGCCGATTGAGATCAGGAACAGGGGGAATGATTGTCTTATATTAAAATAAAAAAGTCATCGCCTAAATAAGCATAATCCATGGTCAAATATAGACAAAAATCCATTGTCCTATGTAACACCCATTGCCGATTTATGTGGAGAAAAGGTGGAATAATTGCCTCATTAATTAGTGAAGGGAACATGTATCTAACTAGGAGCATAAATCTATGTCTAATATAACTAAAACAAGAGCCACCTACAGCAGCTCCATTGCCGCCAACCTACAAGGGAAGAAGACATTAGATAATTTGACATAGAATATTCAAAGGAGACATACACCTAACTTAACTCTTGTCTTCTAGTTTCCATTATCAAACAAAGCTATTCCAATCACCTTGCCAATCAGCCGTAAGTTGTCTAATTGAGAGACTTTTGTAGTCAATTTTGAAATCAAAATAATCAAAACAAGTCATAAAGTAATGCCATGTGACATGCCAATTATTTCCAATTTGATTCCTTTCATTCTTTCCTTAAACCATACGTGAGGTTTCATTCACTCCTTGCTCACTCCCTTGGCCGAATGTGTAAGCTCTCTTTCCTCTCTTTCCTTCTTCATTTGCTAAGTTAATTCCTTAGAGTTTAAGCTCCATTAATTGTGTTTTATGCTCTAACATCATTTCTATGTAAATTCCTAGTTAAATCTCCTAAGTCTTGAAGCAAGAAATCATCCTAGCAACTCTTACAATTTTCGCCAAGCATAAGTGTTCCAGGAGGTTCCTAGATTTAACAACAACACAAGGAAAAACAAGATCAAGTTAAGGTATATTTTCATGTTAAAAATCCTAGCAAAATACCTAAGGTTATTACCGAAAATTTATGAACTTCTAAACCTATATTCTCGTCATTATTTCATGAAGGAAATTTAGATCTACAACCATCTCAAGGTCTACCGAAAATTCCTTGAAAAGTTCCTAAGGTAAACTCTTGTAAAACTACTCCAAATCTTATTTATAAATCCTTGTTAGAAGTCTAACAAATGGATCTCCTAAATATATTCAAGGAGGCTGAACTCTCTTAATCAAAATAGCATTGGGAGATGGAATTCAAGGAGAAATCAAGTACAAGAATTGTCTTGATTTAAGGAGTAAGTTTATATAATAAGGTTTATTAAGTTTAAGCTTGATTTAAGCTTCAAACTTTGGTATAAAAATTATACATAACCTCTAAATAAATTAAGGCCGAAAATACCATGGGTTATGATGCCAAGAAAATACTTTATAACATATAAGGTAAGATTATTACCTTAGGTATATATTTGTATCACAAAAAAATTAAATATGATACACACATTATTAAACCGAATTTTCTAAGAGTTTTTGTTCTTTTTTGAGATTATAATCATTTTAAGTCATTAGCATAATTTTTAGAAGTGATATATGGCTTATATACATTTATATGTATTTATTATAAAGTTTAAAGCAAGTTTTAAAACTATATGGTAAAAATATAGTAAGGCCGAGAACGAAATGTTATATTTGGTGATTTATGAAGTGTATAAGTATATCAGCTTATATTATAAATTTGGGAGTATTAAAAATAGCTACAAGTATTTAAATGGCTAGTTTTAAGTTATGTGGTTAAAATGTAAATTTTGAAAGGTTCGGTGTATAAAAATAATTACTGAGAATTAAAGGGGTGATTTGGTATATTTTTGTTTATAATATAAGGAAGGAATTAATATTATGAATTTTGGTGAATTTAAAAAAGTGTTTAAGTGTTAAAATAACATTTAATAAAGTTTTGGGGCTATTTTGCAATTATTGGAAAGTTTAGAGGTGAAACCGAATTACTTATGATTTTATGGGTATATTAAAATATTAATTGTGAAATTAAGTCTTGGTCAAAGTGTTGACCAAAAACTTTGGATTAAGATGATTTATGACATAAAATATTAAGCTTATAAAAGTAGGGGTGAATATGTAATTTATAGAAATTAATATATAAAACCGAATTGGACAAGGGGTGGAAATGTAATTTATTAAAGTATATGGGCCATTTCGGTTATTTAAGAAAATTAAATATTAAAACTATAGTTTATAAGTTAATATGTAACTTATATAAAGTTTTGAGGTTAAATTGTGAATATAAGGGAATTACATGTAAAGACCGAAAATAAATGTGGTCCTTTGGTAATTTATAAAAACTAATATACATGTTTTGCAATTTCCGAAAGTTAATGTGAATAATTAATGAATTATAAAAGTTATAAGGTTATTGGGCAATTTATAAAAGTATAAGAGTTGTCTCGGTAATTAAGGAAATTAAATAATAAAACTATGGTTTATAAGTTGATATGTAACTTACATAAAAGTTTTGGGGTTAAAATGTAGTTATGGGATAAGGGATTGTTTGTGATTTATAAAAGTTGATATATTTAAATTAGTAAAAACCAAAAGTATATGGCCATTGGATGATTTACAAAAGTTAATGTGCTCATTATGTAGTTACCGAATTTATGAGGTTGGTTTTGTAATTTAATAAAGAAAGGAATTAAAATGAGTATTATGGTATATTATGGAATATAATGTAAAGCTTATAAAATAAATGTGGTTATAACAAAAGTAACCAAATCATATTGATATATGGAATAAGTGGAAATAATTATGGATATATAATTAATGAGATAAAGATATATCTTAAGATAGAAATTCATTATCACATGTGGAGATCACATAAACTAATGAACTAATGAACTATCTTGAACCACTGTCAGATAATAGGGGGGAAATAAAGAACATACGGAGTTATTATACATCAAGTATAAACACTACAGTGACAGTACTGTAATATTTAGTGAACAATATATAATATTACCCGTTATTGCTTGTAAATATAACACCGTACGGGGAAGGACTGTTAAAGCGAGAATTGTCAAGCTAGTTGTTATCACGGTGAACGGTATGTTAATTGTGTGGTCTGAATGTCCTAAGGATTTTCCTAAGGTCCAGACGTTATGTGTTTAATTGTTAAGTGCGATATCTGTGATTTTATGTATATTGTTTGTATACTGTATTGCTCAACACTGTGCGTTTTATTTATACGTGAACGTCTTATGACTGGAACTTTATACATCTAAACTGGAACAAGACTAACTGACCTTTAGGTATTATTAAACCTAACTGATGGTCAACTATTATAGTCTTAACTCAAGGATTGGTTATTATGTCCTGACAAAAAGGGCTAACTTATAAAGAGAGGAATCCAAACTGTTTCGACTTTCTGGTTGCGCATCGTGATCACTACGAGAGACTTCAATGGGGAGTCACTCAAGGGAATCCATCAGTCACATTGAGGATGGCGGAGGGCACTGCCGTTGGGTACAGGTTCAACCGGATCGATCAAAATATTATCCAGGGCCATAAGGTCAGCTGGTAACGGTTCCATTGGAACCCAGGGGACTATCGTCCATTAATAAGTTAATAAGGGTTGTCTTATCATGACGCATGAGGTGGAATTTAATTGGAAAAGGTTAAGTGATTGGTTTAAAGGATAAGGGCCAGGTGGCCAACTAACAAGTACAATTTAATACGCGTATCTTGTTTGAATTATTGATGTGTGTTTATTGATTATTGGTTATTGCTATGGATTATTGATGTGTGGTTATTGGTGTTGTGTACTATTGTACATTGATGTTTACAGGTGAGTTGTTATGTGATTGTTCAACGTTTACAGTTATTACTGTTGTTACTGTAAACCGGTATTACATGTGAAGAATCTAATATCAAGATGGCTAAAACGACTTAAGGAATCTAGATGATTTAAGACTACATTTAGCATACCAGCATTTCAATTGCTGAGCCCTTCAATGGGCCAAACATTCCAGTTATTAAAGAAGACTCAAGCCGGAGTGCGGGACACGGGCGGGGTAGCTGATGTGTTTTCAACAAACACCTTTGGTTTTATTTTGTATTGTATTAAGGAGGTTGTTGTATTCAGTTAGTTGCTCATTTAGTTGGATTGGTTTGTAATAATTAGAGTGCTCAGTATCTGTTCATCACAGCGTGAGGAGTTGTATTGTTGGAAGAGTAAGGATGCCTTGTTACTCACAAGGGTGAGTAACGGCGTGTAACACCAAGGTAGATAGTTTTATTTTCCACTGCGAGTTATTATTTATTATGCTACGACTTGCGACGTTATTACAGGTTTAGGATTAGGGTGTTACAAAAAGTGGTATCAGAGCGAAGTACCGCTCTGATGAAGGATACTGAGTCAGGAATATGAGCATAGGATATTTGGGAATACGGGGAAATGTCTGTGAGGATTCGTGACCTAGAAAAAAAACCTAGGAATATCTTTGTGCTAGTGGTTAACTTTCTTATATGTTTGTGATTGTGTATGTAAAATGGTGTAGCAGCCGAGTAGTAATAATAATACACTATAGATGTTGACAAGAGGAAGACCACGTGGAGGCAGCAGTGGACGCGGTGCGGGCGGTGTGAGACACCAGCGGATGTTCCAGAGGTACCAGGCCTAGCAGCAGCCATGGCGGCCTCGCGCAGCAACTAGGAGCTCAACTTACGGGAGCCATACCCCACCCGCCCCAGCCCAGGGAAACCAACTGGTTGAAGAGCGTTGCAGACGCGAGAGTACCGACTTATTCAGGGGAACCGGACCCCGCCGCACTAGAGAAGTTCATTGTAGAGCACCAGAAGGCGTTCAAGGCTGTTAGAGTTCCAGAAGACCAGAAGGTCGACATCGCCGCCTACAACCTGAAGGACGCAGCTGACATTTGGTGGCGGTCTATAGGGCCATCGTAGAGCTACACCGGACTTTGGATGGACAGCTTTTGTAGAAGTGTTGTGGGAGAAGTACTACCCAAACACCTAAAATAGAGAAAAAGGCAGGAGATAGAGACCTTAATCCAAGGGAGTCAAACAGTTGACCAGTATACGCGCGGTTCACCAGTTGCTGGACTACTACATACCAGGAGTCGACTACTCCGACACTGTGAAGATTCAAAAGTTTAGGGGAAGAGGCGCAGGAAGAAAGAAGAGAAAGAGTACTGAAGGAGATGATGGTGGATCAACCTCTGGCAGTTACTACAAGAAGGGAGAAGAATTATTTGATAAGAAGAAGGGGCGGAAGGATTTCCATGGTTAGAAGACGAAGGAGCAGGTCCCTCGTCTGACCGGCCCAACTATTGATGCACAGCCACTAAGATCAGCACCACCTAGAGGCAATAAGCCAACCCAACGTCTCTATTACTGTAAACGCTATGGAAAGGATCACCCAGACGTAGATTGCTCGGGAAGGAAGGTGGAGTGCCGCTATTGCAGAAAGGAAGGCCACAGGGAGTATGAATGCTTTTCCAATCCAGGGAGCCGAGTATACAAGGGAGCTAGAGGTTCACAGAGAACACCAGCTATTGTGGCGGGAAGACCAAGAGGAGGCCAGACGCCGCAGAACAACACCTATACTAGAGGACCGGCAGGACAGCCATCCTCATCCGGGAGTCGGAAGGGAAAGGAGATAGTTCCAGGAAGAAACACCCTGTAGTCAGTGGGAACTTCAGGCGCTGAGGCTAGCGCTCAGCGCAAAACCGGTAAGCCTAGAACTTAAACCAAATGCATGATGCTTGAATGTGTGTTATAATTATCAGTCGATGAGACTTGTATGTGTTTAGTAAGTATCAAAATTTAGAGAGACCTAACTTAGGTAACCTCTCACCTAATAAGATACTTCGACATTTGTTTTCCCTTACCTATGAGACCGAGGTCACCGAGCCTATGTGCGAAGGTCAGGAATATCTAGAGGCATAATGCCAAGTACTTCGACCCGGCATGATCTTACTCAAGCAATACTTAACTAAATGAACAAATAACTATTGTAAATGAATGTAGAACTTTGGGGATAGGCCTTGGAGGATTTTATATCTCAGGATATGGGAGTGGATCAAAACTTAAATTATATATGGTGTGTATGGGTAAGGATTGGGATCCACAGGCTAGGTTTTATAGTGAAGTAAGAAAAGTAGATGGAGCACGAGTTCCTAGGATACCAGCTGTATCATTCTCCATAGGAGATGATGCTGAATTTTTATACGGTGATAAGGAGAGGATGGATAAGGCAAACAAGATTAATTTGAAGTCAGGAGACGCGTTGATATATAGTGGAGAATCCAGATTAATGTACCATAGGATTAAGAGTATTAAACCGAATACAAACCGAGATTAGCCTTGGGATACAGGGTGTGGGATAGTATAGTGAGGAATAGAAGGTTAGTTTTGCTTGGACCGCCGAAGGGCGTTATCAACTGTCCAAACTTACAGTAACTACAAATTATGACCTGCCTAAATGACAAACTTATGTCATAAAAAGGAATACTTTAATTAATAAAATACTTAAGACTACATGAATTGTCAAAAGGGTTTGTTGAAGGCCTGCACATAAAGAGCAAACACTGAAATTTAATGGGATACCCAGGCACCGAGCTTACCGCTCAGTGTGGGACTAGGAAATCTTACAATCCCTTATTAACTTCGCGGGAAGATAGTGCGAAACCTTCAATTATGACAATAGAGAAACAGAATCTCAAAATATATAACTAAACGTCCAACATGGATAAGCACGGGTTTAGAATACCTGAGCAAATACCAAGGGTCTCAACTAGTATCAATATAGTGACAGTGTTGGACTCCTAATTAATAAAAGGGGAGAGAACAAACTTTGAATCTATACTTTATGAAGTCGGGAGAGCTACCTAATTAGCAATACCAAATGCTATATATACATATAATTTGGAGGTTGTAAACCTAAAAACGTTGAGGAGTATTGATACATTTCAGAGGACTAAAGTATCATTAAATATATCTACCCTATTTTGAGGCTCACGTCCTACACTATCATTATGGTTCTATACGAGCATATGTTCTTAAAGAGCGCAAGAAATCAAACAAGGTTAACCCCCCTATATAGTATAAATTTTCAATAAACATGGTAACGAATAACTCTCCTTGACACTTGCAAGGAAGGTAGTATAAGTTATATTAAAAGCTTGAAATTAATATATACACTAAAAGTGAGTGGAAGTTATATTTAAAAGTAGGAAAGCATACCCTTGGCTTTAACAACTGTTTTACATGTAAACTTTCCTAACGTTATATACTAATCCCTGTGATTCTAAATCTTCCATGTGATACACCTAATCGACCTATTTTTGGAAGCTATTGAGCTTGTGGATTAACCACGTTTAAGAGATAGAAACAAACAATAAGCTTTGATTGTCCTGTTACCAAACTGTAGGATTCAAACTGGAAACCCTTAGTTTGAGATGGTACTGATATTAAGAGATACTTAACCTAGGCTGAACATATGGTTCACTTGATTTATGGAGTTTAGATGGAATAAGAAAAAGCGGTTTAAGGCGGAGGAAATAATACTTTATGGAACTGTAATTGTTGATCGGGTTATGAAACCTTTCCTTGGAGTCTTATCCCAAATTTAGTAATAACTACGACTGTCCTTGTTCCATGTAATGATAACCAAAGTATAGGCAATAATCAAGCCCTGGTAAGTTAAATACTAGATGAGCCTTTTAAAGAGAAGAGAGTATTCTAAGGTATCCAAGTCCACATCTGAATTTATTACTTGTATGATGGATTTAAGAGTTAAAATGATTGATGGATATAGTTATTAGACAGTATGAGCCTAGATGCATTGATAAGAATTTACCTTTTATGCCAAGAGGAAAAACTGGCATCCCCGCTTGACGACTTGATCAAAGGAACTTAGTTCCGGGGATTGGTAATGCACTAGATTCGAGTATAGGTTATAACAGATATTGAATTGTTGTATAATGGTCAAGAGAAAATGTAGTACTCACCACGTCACAAAGTTTGCTAAGATAAAAATTTGGGAAGATGACAATTATATGATTGTTTGATATTTGACGTGGGAGGTCGAACTTGATCCTGGTAGATCAAGGGAAAACCAAACACAAAACTGAGTGGAGGGATAGTTCAACATTGACGCTGACCCCGTCAGGGTTGGATGATTCCTGAGACTCCCTACAAGTGGTCACAAATATCTCTGTGATAAGTAAATATTTATTCTTAATTTTAGTATAAAGTTTGATTAATGAAGTATATGATTGTACAAGGTGTAATGTAAGTTAAGATTTAAGTTCCAGGTTATCCTAAAGAGATTAAATAGCTAAAACGACTCTATTTATGTCGTAAAAAATGGTCAACTGTGAAGGGAATAATAACTATTATTATACATGAGCCATATTAATGAGTTAAAAATCAGATCAAGAGACATTTACCTATAATAAAGTATTCTCAAGCTACCTTCTAAGTTATGGCCAAATTGCCATCTGGAAGGAAAGATCGACTTCCATGTCTTTCTTTATGAATTCAAACTCAATATATAAAATAGGAACCTACCTATAATATGGTAGAATAGAATAAAAAGTAGGAACATATACTAATACTCACATGAGTTGATTCAAACCGCAAGAACATGTTCAATTGAGAAGGAACTGTACCTTGTTAGAAACCTTAGCGGTATCCCTACTGTGGTATACCTGATGAACAGACGATGGTAATCGTGTATATACTACCGACAAATGATGAATCAATAATATCAAGAAATCTTTCTATAATATACATAAGATGCATGGCTCGACCATAGCTCATACTTTACACTGAAAATGAAAACCGAATATGGTGACAGTAAACTCAAATACCAGAACCACAAGATGATGACCTGAAGATCAAAGAGAGAGATTTTAAGTATGCCCCAATATTAATACTAGACCCGAGCGCCGACGATTACTACTACAAGAGGCGATTAATGGAAGTGTGTATACACAAATAGTTAAACAAGCCATGAGATAATGTCGGCAACGTACAAGATAGTAGATCACCTTCACCCATACATACGGGATTCAAATATAAAAGCATACTAATGCACTATGGAACATATCATAGAATGCATAGATTCTTGGGGCTATACCCCGTAAACAGACAGAAGTCATATACTAATGTCGTAGGAGAGACCTCGAGTTCGCAGTAGGCGAACGAGTCTTCCTTAGAGTTTCACCTATGAAGGGAATTTTTAGATTTGAGCAGAAGGGCAAGCTTAGCCCAAAGTATGTAGGACAGTACCTTATTACGGAGCGAGTGGGCCCATTAGCTTACATAATAGATTTACCTGTTGAGCTTGAGAGAGTGCACAATGTGTTCACATTTCAAAGCTAAAGCAGTAGTATATGCCTCACCCATCATATATTCTAGAGCCCGAGACACTCGAGTTAGATCCTACACTTAGATATGAGGAGACCCCAGTTCGCATTGTAGACTCCCAAACTAGGGAGACCAGGAACAAGACCAATGGTCAAGGTTCTATGGTCAAACCACGACATTGAGGAGGCGACATGAGAGTTAGAAGACTACATGCGAGACAAGTATCCAACACTTTTCTCTTAGTTTTGTGTATACTTGTGGGGGTACGTGGGCGTAACCCTTTTTAAGGGGGGTAGAGCACCACATGCGACTTGCATATCTGCAGTCTATACTGGTTTTGTAATTGGTTGTTTGTGCTTGATTGTTGCGCATGTGTGCAATTGGTTGGATGATATGTCCTATGTGACACTGGTTGGTTATGTTGTATCCTATGTGACACTTGAATGGTTATGGTTGTGTTCTATGTAACACTTGATATTTATGTGTTCTATGTAACACTTGGTTGATTAATAAAAGTACACTTATTTACTTGCAGTATATTTATTCCTACAATCACACAAAAGATTCACTGCCAAGGGTTTACGCCCCTACACTGTAGGACTGAGTGTTTTGGTATTGCACTTGTGTAGTGATGACCGAGTGGGATAATAGGAAGTTGAGACAATTATTTACTTTATAGTATTTACCAAGTTATTTGTGCTACGATTATATTGAATGTCATTAGTAAGGTTATGTATATGTACGAATTGCATACACTTGGATTACAGATGGAATGTAGAGGTGTCAATATAGCATTGACACCCAGGAATGATAAGTATACAGAATAGATATGAGGAACTTGATTCCATAGGATGAATAATTATAAGTTATGACTTCGGGACGAAGTCATTTTAAGGGGGGTAGACTAAATACCCCTAACATTTAAATAATTAAATGATGATAAATAAGTATTATTTAGGGGATTATTTAAACCCTAAGAAAGTATATAAACACTTGGCGTTAAAACGCACCTAAACTTCTTAAGGAAAAAACGTGCGTTAAAGCCCGACCTTAAGCTAAACAAGTTATATAAACTATAAAACTCATATGAAGTTAATCAAGGATCATTTTATGACCTTTAAAACACAAGTGCTTAGTTAGAACTGAGTAAAAATACAATATGCCGGGAGTTCCCTTAAGGGCCCTTAAGGCCTGAAAGTCCCGGAAATACCTTTAAAATAAAATAAAGCATTACACTTCATTCTAAATGTACAATTACACTTTAATGAAAGTTTAAGATGAATTTCTCAAGATAGATTCTCAGTTAAAGACAAAGTGCTCGGAGGTTCCCGATGAGGGCCCCACAAACCCCCGAGAGTGCCCCGGAGAGGTACCGAAGTGGCACAAACTCCAATATAAATTATTCTAAGAGTTCCAATCATCAATATTCACCATTCTAAAGAGATTACTCGAGCTACTTTCTCAAAAATAAACAAAGTCCTCGGACGAATTTCTTAACACGCCTTTTTGCCCCGGGAGTGTCCCGGTAGACCAAAAATTGAGTTATGAGTCTATGTAACCCCATATAACTCAATGTAACACCTTAATATATTATTATTGACTATAAAAATGTCAATAAACACTTGGAACTCATAGCGACTAATTTTTTCTAGAAAATCCTTAAAGCACAAAAATGCACCTTCGGGTGTCACAAAAATGCGTTCTACGCAATTCCGTTTACGCAATTACCTTGAGTTTTGAGAGACGAGTTGATAATCTTAAAAGGGGATAAATTGAGCATCTAAATAAATTAATTCCAGTACTAAATCATAGTACAAGTGGGGGCGATTTATCATCAAAAAGGTACCTAAAATCAGCATTTTTACCTTAGAACTTTCATCTTTTACCATAATATAAATGTACCAAATAAATGCTGGAACCTATTACACATATAGTATGATCTTATTACAATATATTGTAACAAAAAAAATTAAAAATCAGTCCCATATGACCTCTAACTTGGGCGCCATTTTAGGTGTTTTTAGGCTAGATTTAAGTTTGAAAATTGTCTTATGGATAATGACTCATCCTACCATGCATTATATGATAATGTAACAATTAAATGCAGTCAAAGAAGGCTTGCACCACCGATTTCCTACAAGAAAACAACAAGGAAAGAGTTAGGAAAAGTTGTAGGAATTTAAATACAAAAAAGAATAAGTCCTAGTGCTACTTTTGTAGAAGGCTATAAACAAAGAGGTCAAGTTGCTCCTATAGCACATGGAGCTGCCGATTGAGATCAGGAACAAGGGGGAATGATTGTCTTATATTAAAATCAAAAGAAGTCATCCCTAACTAAGCATAATCCATGGTCAAATATAGACAAAAATCCATTGTCCTATGCAACACCATTGCCGATTTTATGTGGAGAAAAGGTGGAATAATTGCCTCATTAATTAGTCAAGGGAACATGTATCTAACTAGCATAAATCTATTTTCTAATATAAACTAAAACAAGAGCCACCTACAGCATCTCCATTGCCGCCAACCTACAAGGGAAGAAGACAAGTTAGTATAGATAATTTGACATAGAAAATTTAAGGAGACATACACCTAACTTAACTCTTGTCTTCTAGTTTCCATTATCAAACAAAGCTATTCCAATCACCTTGCCAATCAGCCGTAAGTTGTCTAATTGAGAGACTTTTGTAGTCAATTTTGAAATCAAAATAATCAAAACAAGTCATAAAGTAATGTCATGTTACATGCCAATTATTTCCAATTTGATTCCTTTCATTCTTTCCTTAAACCATACGTGATGTTTCATTCACTCCTTGCCCACTCCTTGGTCGAATGTGTAAGCTCTCTATCCTCTCTTTCTTTCTTCATTTGCTAAGTTATTCCTTAGAGCTTAAGGCTCCATTAATGGTGTTTTAAGCTCTAACATCATTTTTATGTAAATTCCTACTTAAATCTCCTAAGTCTTGGAGCAAGAAATCATCCTAGCAACTCTTACAATTTTCGCCAAGCATAAGTGTTCTAAGGAGGTTCCTAGATTCAACAACAACACAAGGAACAACAAGATCAAGTTAAGGTATATTTTCATGTTGAAAATCCTAGCAAAATACCTAAGGTTATTACCGAAAATTTATGAACTTCTAACCTATATTCTCTTCATTATTTCATGAAGAAAATTTAGATCTACAACCATCTCAAGGTCTACCGAAAATTCCTTGAAAAGTTCCTAAGGTAAACTCTTGTAAAACTACTCCAAATTTATTTATAAATCCTTGTTAGAAGTCAAACAAATGGATCTCCTAAATATATTCAAGGAGGCCGAACTCTCTTCATCAAAATAGCATTTGGAGAGCTTGGAATTCAAGGAAAAATCAAGTACAAGAATTGTCTTGATTTAAGGAGTAAGTTTATATAATTAAGGTTTATTAAGTTTAAGCTTGATTTAAGCTTCAAACTTGGTATAAAAATTATACACAACCTCTAAATAAATTAAGGCCGAAAATACCATGGGTTATGATGTCAAGAAAAATAATTTATAACATATAAGGTAAGATTATTACCTTAAGGTATATATTTGTATCACAAAAAAATTAAATATGATACACACATTATTAAACCAAATTGGCTAAGAGTTATTTGTCCTATTTTGAGATTATAATCATTTAAGTCATTAGCATAATTTTTAGAAGTGATATATGGCTTATATACATTATATGTATTTATTATAAAGTTTAAAGCAAGTTTTAAAACTGTATGGTAAAAATATAGTAAGGCCAAGAATGAAATGTTCTATTTGGTGATTTATGAAGTGTATAAGTATATCAGCTTATATTATAAATTTTGGGAGTATTAAAAATAGCTACAAGTATTTAAATGGCTAGTTTAATAAGTTATGTGGTTAAAATATAAATTTTGATAGGTTTGGTGTATTAAAAATAATTGTCGAGAATTAAAGGGGTGATTTGGGTATATTATGTATAATATAAGGAAGGAATTAAATTATGAATTGGTGAATTAAATAGTGTTTAAGTGTTAAAATAACATTTAATAAAGTTTTGGGGCTATTTTGCAATTATTGGAAAGTTTAGAGGTGAAACCGATTACTTATGATTTTATGGGTATATTAAAATATTAATTGTGAAATTAAGTCATGGTCAAAGTGTTGACCAAAAACTTTGGATTAAGATGATTTATGACATAAAATTTAAGCTTATAAAAGTTATGGGGTGAATATGTTATTTAAGACATGAAGATATTTAAAAACGAATTGGACAAGGGGGGGAAAATGTAATTTATAAAAGTATATGGGCCATTTCAGTTATTTAAGAAAATTAAATATTAAAACTATAGTTTATAAGTTAATATGTAACTTATACAAAGTTTTGAGGTTAAATTGTGAATATAAGGGAATTACATGTAAAGACCGAAAATAAATGTGGTCATTTGGTAATTTATAAAAACTAATATACATTGTTTTGCAATTTCCGAAAGTTAATGTGGATAATTAATGAATTATAAAAGTTATAAGGTTATTTGGAAATTTATAAAAGTATAAGGGTTGTCTCGGTAATTAAGGAAATTAAATAATAAAACTATGGTTTATAAGTTGATATGTAACTTACGTAAAAGTTTTGGGGTTAAAATGTAGTTATGGGAAGTATATATGGAAACTGAAAATTTAACGGATTGTTTGGTGATTTATAAAAGTTGATATATTTAAATTAGTAAAGACCAAAAGTATATGGTCATTGGATGATTTACAAAAGTTAATGTGCTCATTATGTAGTTACCGAATTTATGAGGTTGGTTTTGTAATTTAATAAAGAAAGGAATTAAAATTGAGTATTATGGTATATTATGGAATATAATATAAAGTTTATAAAATAAATGTGGTTATAACAAAAGTAACCACATCATATTGATATATGGAATAAGTGGAAATAATTATGGATATATAATTAATGAGATAAAGATATATCTTAAGATAGAAATTCATTATCACATGTGGAGATCACATAAAATAATGAACTAATAAACTATCTGGAACCACTGTCAGATAACAGGGGCAAATAAAGAACATACGGAGTTATTATACAACAAGTATAAACACTACAGTGACAGTACTGTAATATTTAGTGAACAGTTATATTAATATTACCCGGTATTGCTTGTAAATATAACAGCGTACGGGGAAGGACTGTTAAAGCGTGAATTGTCAAGCTAGCGGTTATCACGGTGAACGGTATGTTAATTGTGTGGTCTGAATGTCCTAAGGATTTTCCTAAGGTCCAGACGTTATGTGTTTAATTGTTTAAGCGATATCTGTGATTTTATGTATATTGTTTTGTATACTGTATTGCTCAACACTGTGCGTTTTATTTATATGCGAACATCTTATGACTGGAAGTTTATACATCTAAACTGGAACAAGACTAACTGACCTTTAGGTATTATTAAACCTAACTGATGGTCATCTATTATAGTCTTAACTCAAGGATTGGTTATTATGTCACTGACAAAAAGGGTTAACTTATAAAGAGAGGAATCCAGACTGTTTCGACATTCTGGTTGCGCATCGTGATCACTACGAGAGACTTCAATGGGGAGTCACTCAAGGGAATCCATCAGTCACATTTGAGGATGGCGGAAGGCACTGCCGTTGGTGCACAGGTTCGACCGGATCGGTCAAAATATTTATCCAGGGCCATAAGGTCAGCTGGTAACGGTTCCATTGGAACCTAGGGGACTATCGTCCATTAATAAGTTAATAAGGGTTGTCTTATCAAAACGCCTGAGGTGGAATTTAATTGGAAAAGGATAAGTGATTGGTTTAAAGGATAAGGGCCAGGTGGCCAACTAACAAGTACAGTTTAATACGCATATCTTGTTTGAATTACTGATGTGTGTTTATTGATTGTTGTTATTGAAGTGAGATTATTGGTTATTGCTATGGATTATTGATGTGTGGTTATTGGTGTTGTGTACTATTGTACATTGATGTTTACAGGTGAGTTGTTATGTGATTGTTCAACATTTACAGTTATTACTGTTGTTACTGTAAACCGGTATTACATGTAAAGAATCTAATATCAAGATGGCTAAAACAACTTAAGGAATCTAGATGATTTAAGACTACATTTAGCATACCAACATTTCGATTGCTGAGCCCTTCAATGGGCCAAACATTCCAGGTTATTAAAGAAGACTCAAGCCGGAGTGTGGGACATGGGGGTAGCTGATGTGTTTTCAACAAACACCTTTGGTTTTATTTTGTATTGTATTAAGGAGGTTGTTGTATTCAGTTAGTTGCTCATTTAGTTGGATTCGGTTTGTAATAATTGGAGTGCTCAGTATCTGTTCATCATAACGTGAGGAGTTGTATTGTTGGAAGAGTAAGGATGCCTTGTTACTCACAAGGGTGAGTAACGGCGTGTAACACCAAGGTAGATAGTTTTATTTTCCGCTGCGAGTTATTATTTATTATGCTACGACTTGTGACGTTATTACAGGTTTAGGATTAGGGGTGTTACAACTTGAGTATATAAGTAAATTATTTTACATCTACTTTCAAATACTTACAATTTGGTTAGCTAGTTGTTCCTTCGCAGCATGAGGAAATATCCTCTGACCTTCGCTGGACATTTTCTGGCGTCCCAGTATGAACATCTGCACCCTCCTCGCCTCAGAGACATCCTCGACCGGGCATTCACTTCCATCCTCGTTCCTCGTGTCAGCAAACCAGCTTCTTTCCCATGTCGAGGCTGCCCACATATCCCCTTCGTCCCATGGTGTGGGGGTAGAGATTAGCTTCACGGTTTTGCCTCTTGTTCTTGTCTTGCTGTTAAGAAAGTACAACAGAAATTAATTAGAAAATCAGGGATAAAGCATTATGAGCATTAATTAAGAAAAGAGTACACACAAACATACCCTGAACTCGGGGGTGGCGTGCCGCTCAACGAACTCCTTCCACTCCTCTTCAGTGATCATGCCGTTGTACACACATACGGCGGAGGCTCACGTGGGGGCACCCTGTTGATCCAATGCTCAACCAAGTAGTGGCGGAATGATTTAGCTTTGCCGGACACCAAAGAAAGAACGGTCTTCTTCACTTCTTCTGGGATCTTGTATCGTTCTTGCACCTTCTTCCAGATGGTCTCCTTACTTCTTCCGGGACTTGTTTCCATGTGTGGTTGATGCAGCAATGTGATCTGGCCAGAGTCCCTAGCATACTAGCGAACTCTGACCTGCTGCCCCCACATACCTCCCATACTGTCCCACAGAAGACATCTGATCATCCGGTTTCTGCAGTTTCAACCCACGGGTCGGACCTCTACCTCTGGGTCTCTGAGTAGCACTCGTAGAAGGTGCACTCATGGAAGGGCCAACAGCAGCAGCGGCAGATGTAGATGGGCCAGCGGCAGTAGCGGCATGTAGAAGGACCGGTACCATTTGCTGCTCATTTTCCTCACGAAAATAAATCGAACTCTTCATCAGCCATGTCTGATCAGCCATGCCTGCAAGGATTGAAAAAATTTGAATTAAATTAAGCATTTCATAATGGTCATAACAAGCAAGAAATAAAAGAGTGTTAATTTCATATAAATTTTTATAGTAATAACTTACATACACCATTATCTCTCAACCCACATTCCCTCGTTATGGTCTGATCGTATATACTCACGATGACCTGTGACCTCAGCCTCTTCCAATGAAATAGGAACAGTTGGAGGTTCATCTTCTGCATCATACTCATCCTCATCAACCACACCATCCACACCAACTATTCCTCTTCTCCCTTTAAGCACAACAGACCATCTAGGATTACAGGGATCAGTTACATAAAATATCTGCTTAACCTTCGTCCCAACAACGAATGGCTCAACCGTGGGAGTAGCTCTAGACAGATCAACCAGTTTCATACCATGCTCCTCCTGACGGTAGCCATGATTGTTGTTAACCCAGTTACAGCGGAAAACACACATTTCGTAGCTGTTGTAGTCCAATACCCAGATGTCTTGTATAACACCGAAATATGTTTGTTGTATTGAGACTGAACTATGACCCACGACACCGATGTCATATAAGTTTTGATAAGCTTCAAGCTCTACCACTGTTTTGATTCGTTGACTTATGATCCTGACGTTCTGTGTAAAAGGTGAATCCGTTGACATCGCACCCCTCATAAGAAATTACATCCAGATTTGGTCCAAATGCAACTACTTTAATCAGTTCAGGAACATTCGTGGACTGATCAAACAACACTCTGTCTTTGAACCATCGGACAAATGTCCTATTCTGCTCATTTTGTAGTCTAACGTCACTCATGTGGATATTGTGATCTTAAAACACACAAGTGTTCATCAAAGTATGGTTCAACATCTTCAAGATGACTTAGCACAACTAAATGAGCTTTGTTAAGAGTGTCTATGTCAATTCTTTTCAGTTTCCTTCCAACCGTGCCAACACCCTTCAATCTGCCCTCGTGTCTAGAACGTGGAAGTCCAATGGTATCGACACCTTCTAGGTAATTGGTGCAGAAGTCTACAACTTCCTCTGTGATAGTGCCCTCTATAATACTACCCTCTGGGTGACGACGGTTCTTCATTTTCTTCTTCAGGACACCCATGTACCTTTCGAACGGATACATGTAGCGAAGGTACAAAGGACCACACATCAGAATCTCTCTTACAAGATGCACGAGGAGATGTATCATTATGTCGAAGAACGATGGAGGAAAATACATCTCCAGCTGGTACATTGTCACAATAAGATCCTTTTGTAATTTAGACAGAGTGTCCACATCAAGAACCTTAGACGAAATGGATTTGAGGAAGACACTGACGTTTGTGATTATGTGTCTGACAGCATCCGGCAAGATCCCACGTAATGCAATTGGCAAAAATTCTTGAAGTAGGACATGATAATCGTGAGATTTCATTCCTACTAATTTGAAATCTGTCATGGACACTAGGTTTCTTATGTTTGAGGAGTAACCTGATGGCACCTTGATGTTGTAAAGGGTACTACATAGACTATGTTTCTCTTCTTTAGACAGAGTGTGACAGGCAGGAGGCAAGAATGTGCGTTTTCCACGTTCTTGCGGGCCAAGCTCTGTGCGTACGCCCAACTCAATTATATCTTCTCTTCCTTTCAAATGATCCTTTGTCTTTCCTTTCATGTTCAAAAGGGTGCTAGTTATACTTTCACCCACGTTCTTCTCGACATGCATCCCATCGATACAATGTCTAACCTCTAGATGCTGCCAGTACTGGAGTTCCCAAAATATTGATTTCTTTTTCCAGACACTTTTTTCACCACTTTTGGTTGGTGGCCCGAAGTTGTTGACAATATTATCCAACTTTTTGTAAATATCTATACCTGTCAAAGGCTGGCGTGCCACGCTGTGATAAGTTTTCCCATCAAACTCTTTCGCCATCTTTCGATACTTATGTCCTTTTGGAAGCATTTTTCGGTGGCCCATATACACGTTTTTGCCACTATGTTTCAAGCGAATGCTACAAGTGTTTTCACCATAAATCGGACACGCCAATGCCCCCTTGATTGAATAGCCTGAAAGAGTACCATAGGCGAGGAAATCATTGATTGTGCAGTACAACATAGCACGCAAATTGAAGTCCTCTTTACTGAATGAGTCGTAAACCGTAGCCCCTTCATTCCACAAGAGTTGTAGATCCTCTATCAAAGGTTGTAGGAATACATCAATTTTGTTGCCCGGTTGCTTTGGACCCGATATTAACAAAGACAACAAGATGTGTCTTGGTTTCATGCATAACCACTGCGGTAGATTGTAAATAACCAAAAGCACATGCCAGGTACTGTTTATTCTACTCAAAGTACCGTAAGGGTTCATCCCATCCGTGCACAAGCCTAGCCTTAGGTTTCTCGGTTCGTTACCAAACTCAAGAAATTTTATGTCTATGTTTCTCCACTATGGTGCATCAGCGGGATGTCTCAATCTGCCATCCTTTTTCCTGTGAACTGAATGCCACCAAAGATTCTCTGCGTCTTTCTCAATGGAGAACAAACGTCTGAACCTTGGAATGATGGGTAGGTACCACAGTACCTTAGTCGGTGAACCTTTCTTACTACCGCTGATGTGAGTTTGTTGTTTCTTATACCGTGACGCTCCACATGCTGAACAGCTTTCAGCAAATTCATCCGATTTCCAAAACAGCATGCAACCATTTGGACAAGCATGAATTTTCTGGTACTCCATACCCATTGGGCACATCAATTTTTTGGTTGAGTACGTAGTCGTTGGTAAAACGTTGTCCACTGGAAGAACGTATTTCAATAGTTCCAGGAGGTCAGTGAAACTTACGTCGCTCCAGCCATATTTCGCTTTCAAGTTGAATAGCTTGAGGACGACACTCAACTTGCTTAACTTTGTAGGGTCACACCCGGGGTACACGGTGTTTTGGATGAATCCAACAAATTTTCATATTTGTCTGGCGTGTTAGAGTAATGTCGTTCCACATCTTCGAGCATAGTCTCAATGTCATCATCCCAGAAATCTGGCTCAACGTTCGCTGTAACGTCTTCTGGATCACCCGTAACTGTATCATCTCCAAGTTCTGTTTCTGTGTTTGTCTGACCATTATCCCCTTCGTCAGGCTTAATAACATCGAACACACTCTGACCATGCCATCGGATTATGTCTTGGAAATCTTTTGTAAAACCGCGACGGATCAGATGTTCCTTAATTGTTTCAACGCCGCGATATCTCAGATTGTTTTGGCAGTCGATACACGGACAAAATATGTATCCCTTGTCTGTAGGTTTCAGATTGTTCGTCAACACCGTGCATAACTTATCAACTCCTTCTAAAAACTTGTCGTCCAAATTTCCACTGTAAATCCATGAACGTTCCATCTCCTTCTAGCTATTTATATGAAGGCAGCCATTTCATACCGTCACCCGTGGCAAAGTCTTTACACTTTTGTATCTTATCAACCTAAATCCATCCATGAGTATTAAATCCCACCGGTGAACGTGTTTTTAATATGTAATTTATTGAAAATTTCGGCAGCATCTCCCTACAGTTCTTCAAATGCACAATATTATGATATTAATCAATAATATATGCATTCGAAGAACAATAAAGAGATAATGCTGAAATAATCAATAAAGTACATATTAAAAACACATTCACGCCCTAGGTGTGAGATTTAACAATCATGGACAGTCCTGACAAGGACTGCCGAAGATATACCTCTATTAGGTATATCTAGGGTGGATAACTATGTTTGGTAGTTTGTCAAATACTGTATGTATATATGTAAATCTTACCTCTGGTAGACGATTAGCTGATGCAAAGACGGTTGAGGTCGGAAGTCAAAATAAAGTCGTAGTCCTGATGCATAAAGGAAAAACGACAACATTAGAATTCATCAAAAAATCAAGGTTAAAATGCTAGCTAAACCGCAGAAAATGTTCGACAGCATCTCCCCTATATTTCTGACGTTTCCCAATCAGTTTTATCAACGTCAAATTCGCACGCACCATCAAAATTACTTATACACTAATTTTATATTTATCTAGAAGAAAGGTAAGTTGTATTAACCGTAAAGAAATATTTACAAGTACAAGAAATCAAATGCAACAAGAATCAGCAAACAAGAATCACAACTTCGAATCTGCTAAGAGATATATCTACCAGACCAAAGGCGCTCAACTAGTTTTATATTTGAAAACTACACTACTATGTATTAATTGTAATACTAAATGCTAAGAATAAGTAAATACAGCAGTTTACAGTTTGGTTTGCAAAATTACCGTTATTGCACTGAAGTCGGCAAGTAGTGCAGAAATCAGCCCACAAACTAGGTTGCAATTAACTGTGAATATGGGCACAAATATATGAACAAGGTTAGAACATTTGCCATTACACTCTCAGGATTCGACAGAAACGAGGTTAGAACTAGCAATCGACATGCATATGAACAAAGTTAGAAAAAAATGACAATTGATCTACCGCGCGCATACCCAGTACATGATAGAGACTTCGATGGTGACGACCAGTGTACGTAGATGGGTGGTGACCGGCGGCGATGAGAGTGACAAAGGTGATGGGAGCGACGGCGGTGATGGCCGTTACTAAGGTGACGGGATAGAGGAGGCGATTTCAGTGAGGAAGATAGTGCGAAAGAGAAGAAGAGTTACTGTAAGTACAGTGTGCAAAGTAAACGGGCAAATGTTGTAGTTAAGGACTTTAGATTACGGTTTACATGAAAACCGTAATCTAAAGTCACACTTTAAATGACGGTTCCTAAAGAACCGTAATCTAAAGTGTAACGAAATTAAAAAAATAGTGCGAAAATTATTTGGCCTATGCTGAGTTTCGAACTCAAGATCAATGGTGTTGACTCATGTACCCACGGCCATTAAGCCATGAGTCTTATTCGATCAAACATATGTAACACATTAATATAAAGTTATTTTTAATCTAAAATACAATGGTAAAACGACGTCGTTAACTGTAATTTAGATTACGCGCGACGTCGAAAAAATCAAATAATACGGGAAATATTTGGCATCAGGTCAAAACGACATCATTGACCATCAGTCGGAGGTAGGCGCGCCTTTTTTAGGACGGACTTAAGCTGACGGTTATTAGTAAAACCGTAATCTAAAGTCCGTTGACCGTAAAGCGCGCGCCAACACGGGACTTTAGATTACGGTTTCACTAATAACCGTCATCTAAAGTCCGTCCTAAAAAAGGCGCGCCTACCTCCGATCGATTATTGCTTACGGTTAATTCAATAAACGTCGTTAATTAATTCCGGCCTTCCTATTAATCACGGTTTCTGTTAAAGCCGTGATTAAACCACCGTCATTAAAGGCTTCCGTTCCACCAGTGGTATTTAATTATATTTTTAAATTTTAAACAATTAAAAATTATTTATTTTGATATAAATATAATATGATTTAATAATAAAAACTAGATATTTAATAGATGAAAAATGTTAATCATTTTAACTATAAGAATTTAAATAAAATAGTGAACCATGTATTAAAGTATATTGAAAAAACTAATTCCTTTCTAATTCAGTTAAATTTTTTCCAATAAAACTAAGAATATATAACATTAATTTATTTTCCAAACTTTTGTGCATCCGCCAATGAAAAGTGTTATTTGTTATTTGCAATAGTCGAAAATTCCAATTGCAATGGTCTGTCTAGCTTCTCTTTTGTAGCCTTGTTTTGGTGCTTCTGTCTTTTTCATCCCTCCCTAAGAGGTGCATGCACATGATTGCAGCTTAGATATCTAGGTTTTTTTGTGACCCACTCCTTCTCTTTTGTTGTGTTAGTGCTTTCACTCTGATCATTATGGATCGATTGCATGCAGTGGATTTGATAGTCTGTCATAAAACTACTCCCAGACTGTGAGCCTCGATTTTAAACCCTATCCGAGGTTGATTCGAGTTGATTAGGATCCGGTTGGGTTCTAGGTCCACTTATAACCTAAGCTTAATAACTATGTCATAAAACATTAATTATTAAATCCTAAGTTAGCTCACTGGAACCTATTATGAGTCGCCACCTAATTTTAACCTAGATCAAATTAGGAAAGGAGAGTTTGGGTTCGGGGGCTTGATATTCGACTTAATTAGGGTTCAATTACTTTCATTACCCCAGAAGTCGTTTTTCCTCTACTTAGTTTAATTACAGCTTATTACGAGTCGTTTTAACCTAAGTGCGCGCTTCTGATTTTTTTGTAATTTTTACATTTTTTGACAGAAAATTAAAGTGAAATTAAAACTACCTAAACTAGGGTTTCGGAGGCAGAATTAGGTCAAATTTTAATTCCGTCCGTGACCACGGACCTAATGTCCGAACCCACGGACCCCAGTTAACCTAATTGCACAGAAAAGTCAAATTTAAACAGAAACGGGATTTTGAAAAGTCTGGGGCCACGGACAGGACGTCCGTGGGCCCGGACATGTTTTATAAAACCCTAACTTTTAAAAATAAAAATATCCCGCCACTGTCCGGGGGCGTCCGGGCTTACGGACAGGGAGTCCGGGACCCCGGACATGACGCCCGTGGGTGCGGGCCGCCCTCGGACGGCGGCGTTGAGGCTGTTCCCGAAGGTGCTTTTGGCTCAAATTTTATGGGTGTGTAGCCTGAAAGATGTACAAGACGTTAGTGATTGAAACTTCTCAATTTGAAATCGAATTTAGTGCGAAACTTAACGAACAAGTTAGAAGGCAGAAACACAAACAAACCTTAATTCAGAAGCAAGGAAAAATCAATTCGGTTAGCAATTTCAACTAGAAGTGTATTTAGACCAGAAGGGTTAGAGAATTTGGTTTTTACCCTGTTTTGATTTCGAAAATTTGTTGTTCCTTCACGTCGGGAATCTCTAAAAGCTTCGTTGGTGGCCGATCCGGTTCGACTTTGACCCGAGCTTCTGACCTCTTCTTCCTTGTGTTGTTAAGCACGTTTTGGTTCTGTATTTGTGGTGTTTTGATGCTTGGAAGTTCAATGGAAGAAGAAAGAATGTGTTTTTGGTGATTTTGAGATGATTTCGATAGAGTTTCGGTGTTGGGAGTGTTGAAAACGTGGGAGGCAAGTAGATGGTTGTGTTTTCTGACTATGGGGATGATCTCCTCTGCCCTAGGTCATTTTTTGGAAGGCCTTTTATAGAAAGATCATGGCCAAGTTGATAGAACAAGATTTTTATCTAAAACCTTGATTTTGTGCTCTAAGAGAATCTGATTTTTTTAAATGTGCTACAAGTCGATAAAAATTCCGAAAGTTTAACCAAAGATAAAAGAAGATTTTTAGGAATTTTGAGAGTTGGAATCAGGTTATTTCGATAAATAACCGATTAGATAAAAATCTTACAATCTGGAATCTCCCATAAATCATAACTTACGATTGGAAAGTCGAAATAACAAAATTCCAACGGCATTATTCTCTAAGAATCATCCTCTATCTTGTGTTAAAATTTTATGACATTTTGTTTTGATTTCGGTATTTTCCAGAGGAGAGAGAAAATTGCAAAAATAATTGAATTTCTCTTTTAAATTTTGGGATAAGGTTCCAAATAAAATAATTCCAGGTTTATGACTGTATGTAGTCATGCTAACCATGTGACAATTTTATTTTAATTTTGAAAACCTTTTTATTTCTATTTTGAGGCTATTTCATGTGTTAATTATTAAAGAGACTAGCTTATTAAAAGCTTAATTTCCAGAATAAGCATTATCAGAAAATCATGAAATACCTTTCATAATGACTATGATATTTGGAAATGTTTGGAGATGATGAACAAGTCATATGAAAATAGAAAATCCCAAGAATGTCCCTGGAAAATCCTGTATTGGTGCACTTTGACCATTTTGCCCTTTGTAACACGTATGCCTTTGAGACTACTCCGGGGGGGGGGGTTGAAATTTTGGGTATAACACAGACATCCAAAATCTTCCTTTTCAGATGTTTATAATTCTGAAGTTCCACCCCAGGTCTTAATCTTTCCATCTTCTCATCTTTATCCCTTCATCTAGCATTACTATCGTCTAAAGCGATTTTCCTTTTCACCACCTTTTAACCTCTCCCTTTGCATGGCTGATCTAACTCATTTTTTGACTCCTTAGTTCAAAAGTATAACAACATGAATCTCACTTCAGCTGAGGATGTAACACCCCAAACAATGGCCTAGGAGTTAGGGGGTATTACACGCCGTATATTGTTACCTAATAACGCAAAGCTCTAATAAGCGAACGCAAACAAGCAAATAAAGGCCCAAAACAAAATACTTTTATAAAGTATAGTCAAAGTGATGTTAAAACATCCCAAAACTTAATACAAATCCCACAAACGTAATAACAAAAGCGGAAGCTAACTTCAGATGCCCAAAGGCTACTAGTCAAATACAAATATCCCAAAGATCAGAATAAAACAATAGCTAAACTCCTGGAGCTGAACAAAGTGACCCTCGCTGATCAATCTGCAATGTTAGATAAAGTAGGGGAATGAGCAAACAACTATGCCCAGTAGATGACTAACTTCATCAACCAGCATGCTCAAAATATTTAAAGAATATTATCAAATCAGAAGGAGTCAAAAGGAATCCATAAACATGTCAGAAAACAGAAGCAGAGGTCCACTCATTAAAGGACTAAACAGGGTCAGAGACAGACAGAATCAGAAAACAGAGCGGGACACCAGTTGATCACAACATACAGACAGAACGAGCAAACCACTCGTGAACAGAACGAGGAAACCTCACTCGTAAACAGAACAGGTGGAACACCTGTGAACAGAACGGGGAACATCACCCGTGAAACAGAAGGATATCCTACATAGCGTGCAACGAGACAGCTAAACCAGCCATCCAAGGGTTCAGATACAGAGATAACTAGGTCCCAAAACAGAAGCTTAAAATCAGATAAGCATATGTGCAACCATCGCATCAAAGACCAGATAGAAAACTGAGAAATCAGAAGGGGAATCCAACCCCGCAAAAGAAGTCACAGAACTCAGAAGCTTGTTGAAGGCTTTTAAATCAGATAACACGTAACCATGTGCTCAAACATGTATTAACAGATTGATTTGGAAAGAGGAAACCAACTTAGCAAATGGCACTCAAAACGGAGCTCAAACGAGCAAGTTATGGCGAAAACACAGAGGGGTCCGAACTTATGTCCTAACTTCGAAGTTCAGACACAAGCTCAGACTCAAAACAGAGGGAAAAATCAAGATGTCCGAACTTCGAAGTTCGGACTGAAGTTCAGACAGTTTTTCAGAAAAAGTTACGTAGTGAAGTCCGAGCTTGGAAGCTCGGATTATTTCAGAAAACAGGGGTGTCCGAACTTCAAAGTTCGGATTGAAGTTCGGACACCTGCAAAACTCAAAAAATAAAAACACAATTGAGGCATGTTCGAACTTCAAAGCTCGGACTGAAGTTCGGACAGCCTGAAAAATGCAATTTCCAGAACCGAACAGAAATGAACAGAAGCACTAAAACAAACCCAAATCGACACACACTTTCATAAAACAACCTTGGGGGTTTAATCCATTGTTAATGCATTAAATTAGACACAATTCAAACACAACACGAAGTCAATTCATCGAGTTAAATTGTAGAACCCAAACTCCCCAAGGCTGAACATACAAGCTGAATCCGAGAGCCACCTACCTCTTAACAGCAGATAAGTCCTTCAAACCGAACAGCGAAATCAGCCAACAAACCGCAGTAACGCAGACCCCAAACGTAATCCAAACAGTCACTGAAATTCCATCACAACGCAGAGAAAGAACGCCACAATCAGACACTGACGGAGCCACCAACACTGAAACGGAAACGGGGAATAGAATTGAACTCTCACCTGAATCCGACTGACACAAACGCAACATCAGTCCACAGCAGAGGAGAGATCGACAGAGACGTCGGAGGATTACTGATTCCCTAATCAGATTGGAGAAGGGAGTTAGGGATTGGAGAATTTCTCCAAACTGAATTACATAACTAACGAATGATACACAAACCTGAATGCGAAGAGGAACATCAAGACAACCGAAGAATTCGTAGTGGCACTCGAGTCTCCAATCAGCAGAACCTAGTAGATCGATGATGTAGAAGAGAGCGTTGAGAGAGAGGAGGAAGAAGAATGTCTCGAGAGTTGAGCGGCTGATCGTGAATGATCGTGATAATCAGAATTGTAAATTGATGATTATTAATATCAGCCAAATATTAATAATAATCCCTTACCAAAAATCTGAAACGAAAAGGACCACCTCACCCTTGCCTTTAATCCTAAAGACACACATGTCCTGAATCCAGAATGAAACAACTTAAAATAAGTTGTGACAAAAATAAAATTGTAACGACATCTTGGGTTATAACATCACCACCCCCTTAAAAGAATTTCGTCCTCGAAATTAAAACGTGCCTACTACTCGAAAAGGGGGGGATACTTGGTTCGCACTTCACTCTCCAACTCCCAAGTGGCCTCCTGCTCTGACTGACCCGTCCACTGGATCTTGACCAAAGGCATGGTCTTACTCCGGAGCTTGCAAACATCTCGAGCCAAAATCTTCAGAGGCAAAGCTTCATAAGTGAAGTCCTCTCTAAGCTGAAGCGGACCGAACTCTATCACATGAGACGGGTCTGGAATATACTTCCTCAGCATAGACACGTGGAAGACACTGTGAACTCCAGCCAACGATGGTGGCAAAGCTAAACGGTAGGCAACCGGTCCAATCCTCTCCAGGATCTCAAAAGGACCCACAAAGCGAGGGCTAAGCTTGCCTCTCTTCCCAAACCGAACAACTCCTTGAACTGGAGAATCCTTCACATACACATGATCGCCCACCTCAAACTCTAGAGGTCGTCTCCTCTGATCGGCGTAGCTCTTCTGACGACTCTGAGCCACAAGCAGGCGCTCCCTGATAGTCTGTATCTTCCCCACAGCATCCTGAACCAGGTCTGGTCCGACCACGGCCCTCTCCTTCAAATCATCCCAACAGAAGGGTGATCTACATCTCCTGCCATACAAGGCCTCGAACGGGGCCATCCCGATGCAAGTTTGGAAGCTGTTATTATACGCAAACTCTATCAAGGCAACATGCTGGTCCCAGCTGCCTCCAAAGTCAAGTACACATGCTCTAAGCATGTCATCAAGGACCTGATTTGTCCTCTCTGTCTGCCCGTTTGACTGAGGATGATATGCTGAACTGAAAGACAACCTCGACCCCGAAGCCTGATGCAAACTCTGCCAGAATCTGGACACGAACCTCAGGTCTTTGTCAGACATAATAGAAGCAGGAACTCCATGAAGGCGTACGATCTCGTCCATGTATAACTGAGCCAGATGATGCAAGCTGTAGGTCTTCCTGACTGGCAAGAAATGGGCGCTCTTCGTGAGTCTATCCACAATAACCCATACGGCGTCGAAACCTCTCGGAGTCTTAGGCAAACCCATGACAAAATCCATGCCGACACTCTCCCATTTCCACTCCGGACTTGGAAGAGGCTGAAACAGACCCGCTGGTCTCTGATGCTCCACCTTGACCTACTGGCAGGTCTGGCATCTGGACCCAAAATCAGATATATCTCTCTGCATATTGTTCCACCAAAAGGTCTCTCGAAGGTCCCGGTACATCTTCACACCTCTTGGGTGTACCGAGTACGGGGCTCCATGAGTCTCCTGCATGATCTCTCGCCTCAAGGCATCATCTGCAGGCACACAAACACGGTCTCTAAATCTCAGACAGCCGTCCTCTAAAATTCTGAACTCGGACTCCTCACCAGAAGTAATACTCTCTCTAATCTTACCCAAACCGGCGTTGAGCTCCTGACTGGCCTTGATCAGGTAGATCAAGGTAGGCTGAATCTGCAACACTGCCAACCTCCCATACCTCTCTGGACGGACGACCCAAATACCCATACGCTGCAACTCGAGAGCAGACCTCTGCACCCCAGACAAGGCACAAACAGCTCCAGGCGGACCCTTCCTACTGAGAGCATCAGGAACTACATTCGCTCTACCAGGATGGTAGAGGATCTCCAAATCGTAATCGTGCAACAACTCTAGCCACCTCCTCTGCCTCAAGTTCAACTCCTTATGAGTGAACAAGTACTTGAGGCTCTTGGGGTCCGTATATACCTTGCACGTAGCTCCATAAAGATAGTGCCCCCAAATCTTTAACGCAAAAACCACAGCAGCCAACTCTAGATCATGGGTCGGGTAATTCCTCTCATATGGCTTCAACTGACGAGAGCCATATGCAACTACCTTCCCATGCTACATCAGAACGCACCCAAGTCCCTTATGGGACGCATCACAGAAAACCTCCAGTTCGTCAGTACCCTCTGGAAGTGTCAGAATCGGTGCAGTAGTCAACCTCTTCTTCTGCTCCTGAAAACACTGCTCTCAGGCCTCGCTCCATTCAAACTTCACATCCTTCTGTAGTAGACGAGTCAAAGGAATCACTAGCTTGGAGAAGCCCTCCACAAACTTACGATAATAGCCCGTTAGTCCAAGGAAGCTATGAATATCTCCAACATTAGTGGGCCTGGCCCACTCTGTAATGGCTCTAATCTTCTCCGGGTCCACGGAGATACCATCCATGGAGACCACATGTCCCAAGAATACCACCTGATCCAACCAGAACTCGCACTTCTTCAGCTTCGCGTACAGTTCCTTCTCCCTCAGAGTCTGGAGAACAGTCCTCAGATGCTCTTCGTGCTCCTAAGCACTCTTGGAATACACCAAGATGTCATCAATAAACACCACTACGAACTGGTCTAGAAATGGCTTGAACACCCGGTTCATCATATCCATAAATACAGAGGGCGCATTCGTCAAACCGAATGGCATCACTAGGAACTTGTAATGTCCATAACTAGTCCTGAAAGCGGACTTAGGCACATCGTTTGCCTTAATCCCCAGCTGATGATAACCCGACCTCAGATCGATCTTCGAAAACACCTTAGCTCTTGCTAACTGGTCGAACAAGTCGTCTATACGCGAAAGAGGATACCTATTCTTGATGGTAACCTTATTAAGTCCCTGTAGTCAATGCACAAGCGCATGCTACCGTCCTTCTTCTTGACAAATAACACTGGCCCTCCCTAAGGTGACACACTCGGGCAAATGAAGCCCTTGTCCAACAGCTCCTGCAACTGGACCTTCAACTCCTTGAGCTCAACAGGCGTCATGCGGTATGGGGCCTTAGAAATCGGCTAAGTCTCAGGTGCGAGCTCGATCGAGAACTCCACCTCTCTGACAGGGGGGTAGCCCAGGTACGTCATCCTGGAACACGTCGGGGAAGTCTATGACCACTAGAATCTCCTCCAATTTCGCATCCTTGCGAACCTCAGGGATGTAGCACAGATACCCCTGACATCCTTTCCTCAAATGGCGAAACGCCTGCATAGCTGAGATAACTGGCGGCGAGCACGGGAGTCCATTCCCTGCTACAATTAGGCGGGGCTGACCCGGCTCCTCAAAAGTGACTCTCAAAGCAGCACAATCAATGTGGGCATGGTGCGCAGCAAGCCAATCCATGCCCAAAATCACATCAAAGGTAGTCATCTCCATGGGGATGAGGTTAGCACACAGAGTCCTATCTCTGACTAACACAGGACTATCTTTACAAACAGAATTCAAAAGCATAGAAGAGTCCCTAACTAATGGACTATGCACTCACAACTCAACACCTAGAGGCACAACAGGCAAACCGAGCTCACCCACCAACTCAGCAGAAATAAAGGAGTGGGTGGCTCCAGAGTCAAACAAGCAGAAAACAGAACGAGAAGACATCTGGAGAATACCTGTGACAACCCTGTCAGTCAATCGGTCTCTCTCTAGCCATCACGTACACTCTGGCCTGGCCCTGAGGCTTCTTCTGCTCAGCCCGGCCTCGATCTCTAGACTCAGATACAGATCCCCCAGCTCTACCTCCAAAGCTACCTCTGCTCCTATCAGCTTAAGGGCAGTCAGCGATCCTATGCTCCAAGGATCCACACTTGAAGCAAGCTCCGGACTTCCTGTAGCAGTCCTGGCCTCGGTGAAACTTGCCACAGACCTGGCACTTCGGAGCGGAAGATGATGAAGACGAACCACCTCTATCTCTCGAACGGACTCCAGGGCGGTCTCCAGTAGACTGCTTCTTCTGAGAAGCAGACTGATCCCTCCTGTCACTCTCGTCGGACCTCTGCTTCCTCTTCTGGTCCTTCCCAGACTGGCGACCCTTCAAGTCGGCCTCCACCAACAGGGCGACATCTGCTACGTCCCTGAAGGTCTTGTGACGCAGCGGCGTCACAGCAAAACGGATGTCGGGCCTCAGACCACTCTCAAACTCCCTGGCCTTCCTATGCTCATCCGGCTCAGGTGCGAACTTGGACAGACTGATGAACTTGCGCACATACTCCTCCACGCTCATGTCCCGACCTTGGCGCAGCCAGTTATACTCCAGAATGCGCTGGTCCTTGTAAACATCGGGGTAGAACTGTTTGTTGAACTCCCCAGTGAACTGGTCCCACGTCCATGGCCGTGGGAACTTCCCCATAACTGACCTCCACCACTCCTTGGCCTTGGCCTTGAACAGGAAGGTGGCAAAGTCCACCTTCTGCTCCTCCTCTGCGCCCATAACTCGCAACAAGTCCTCCACCTCAGTCAACCAATGACAGGCCTCCTGGGGATCTCCTGCTCCATCGAAGGAAGAGGGCTTCAACTTCATAAATTCCTGAAGCGCTTTTACGTTCCTTCCTCCAGCATCAGCCCCAGCTGGGCCTGGTCCGCCAGCTGGTCCACCCCCTGCAGCCATCGTCTGCATGAGCTGCGTCATGAACTGCTGAACAGCATCCAAAACATTTCTTGGAGCTCTTCTTAGCGGCATTATGAAAGTCCAACAGCAGGCAATTAGACTCAGACACTAGCACTGACGTTTCTAACTGACTGGCTAACTTAAAAATCCCAGCAGATTAGAACCCAGAGCTCTGATACCACTAAATGTAACACCCCAAACACTGGCCTAGGAGTTAGGGGTATTACACGCCCCGTATTGTTACCTAATAACGCAAGGCTCTAATAAGCGAACGCAAACAAGCAAATAAAGGCCCAAAACAGAAAAATTTTATAAAGTATAGTCAAAGTGATGTTAAAACATCCCAAAAGTTAATACAAATCCCACAAACGTAATAACAAAAGCGGAAGCTAACTTCAGATGCCCAAAGGCTGCTAGTCAAATACAAATATCCCAAAGATCAGAATAAAACAATTGCTAAACTCCTGGAGCTGAACAAAGTGACCCTCGTTGATCAATCTGCAATGTTAGATAAAGTAGGGGAATGAGCAAACAACTATGCCCAGTAGATGACTAACTTCATCAACCAGCATGTTCAAAACATTTAAAGAATATTATCAAGTCAGAAGGAGTCGAAAGGAATCCATAAACATGTCAGAAAACAGAAGCAGAGGTCCACTCATTAAAGGACTAAACAGGGTCAGAGACAGGCAGAATCGGAAAACAGAGCGGGACACCAGTTGATCACAGCATACAGACAGAACGAGCAAACCACTCGTGAACAGAACGAGGAAACCTCACTCGTAAACAGAACGAGTGGAACACCTGTGAACAGAACGGGGAACATCACCAGTGAAACAGAAGGATATCCTACATAGCGCGCTACGAGACAGCTAAACCAGCCATCCAAGGGTTCAGATACAGAGATAACTAGGTCCCAAAACAGAAGCTTAAAATCAAATAAGCATATGTGCAACCATCGCACCAAAGAGCAGATAGAAAACTTTGAAATCAGAAGGGGAATCCAACCCCGCAAAAGAAGTCACAGAACTCAGAAGCTTGTTGAAGGCTTTTAAATCATATAACACGTAACCATGTGCTCAAACATGTATAAACAGATAGTATTTGGAAAGAGGAAACCAACGCTGCAAACGACACTCAAAATGGAGCTCAAACGAGCAAGTTATGGCGAAAACAGAGAGGGGTTCGAACTTGTGTCCTAACTTCAAAGTTCGGACACAAGCTCAGACTCAAAACAGAGGGGAAAATCAAGATGTCCGAACATCGAAGTTCAGACAGTTTTTCGGAAAATGTTACGTGGTGAAGTCCGAGCTTGGAAGCTCGGATTATTTCAGAAAACAGGGGTGTCCGAACTTCAAAGTTCGGACTGAAGTTCAGACACCTGTAAAACTCGAAAAATTAAAACACAACTTCAAAGCTTGGACTGAAGTTCGGACAGCCTAAAAAATGTAATTTCCAGAACCAAACAGAAACGAACAGAAACGAACAGAAGCACTAAAACAAACCCAAATCGACACACACTTTCAGAAAACAACCTTGGGGGTTTAATCCATTGAAAAGGCATTAAATCAGACACAATTCAAACACAACACGAAGTCAATTCATCGAGTTAAATTGTAGAACCAAACTCCCCAAGGCTGAACATACAAGCTGAATCCGAGAGCCACCTACCTCTTGACAGCAGATAAGTCCTTCAAACCGAACAGCGAAATCAGCCAACGAACCACAATAACGCAGACCCCAAACACAATCCAAACAGTCACTGAATTTCCATCACAACGCAGAGAAAGAACGCCACAATCAGACACTGACGGAACCACCAACGCTGAAACCGAAACGGAGAACAAAATTGAACTCTCACCTAAATCCGACTGACACAAACACAACAACAGTCCACAGCAGCGGAGAGATCGACAGAGACATCGGAGGATTACTGATTCCCTAATCAGATTGGAGAAGAGAGTTAGGGATTGGAGAAGTTCTCCAAACTGAATTGCATAACTAACGAACAATACACAAACCTGACTGCGAAAAGGAACAGCAAGACAACCGAAGAATTCGCAGTGGCACTCGAGTCTCCAATCAGCAGAACCTAGTAGATCGATGATGTAGAAGAGAGCGTTGAGAGAGAGGAGGAAGAAGAACGTCTCGAGAGTTGAGTGGCTGATCGTGAATGAACGTGATAATCAGAATTGTAAATTGATGATTATTAATATCAGCCAAATATTAATAGTAATCCCTTACCAATAATCTAAAACGAAAAGGACCACCTCGCCCTTGCCTTTAATCCTAAAGACACATGCGTCCTAAATCCAGAATGAAACAACTTAAAATAAGTTGTGACAAAAATAAAATTGTAACGACATCTTGGGTTATAACAGAGAAGGAATCCATGGAGGTGGGAGACTTACTTTCTTCTACATCTTCGCTTCCTCTTGAGAGGTGTTTGATTGGGAAGCTCTTTTTGTCCCGTGGTGTTGATGTAAAAGCGATGGAAAGAACCTTGGCGAGAGTCTGGCAGCTGGAGGATGAACTAAAGGTTTGTAACCAGTGTTGAACCTGTTCTTGTTTGAATTTGGGGACGAAGAGCACCTCCACAGTGTCCTTGGTTGAGAACCATGGTCATTCGATGGCTCTCTTCTTGCGCTTATGGAGATAGACAGATCAAAAGCACCGAAGGATCATGTTTTCAAATGGGTACCTTTCTGGCTTCGAGTTCATGACGTCCCATTCTAGTTCATGACCAAAGACTTTGCCCAACGAATTGGCGATAAGATTGGAGGCTTTATCCATTATCAGGACCAAGACAGACGTTTATGTGGGGGGTTATATGCGCTTGAAACTCTATATTGACATTACGTAGCCGTTGCTTAGAGTTGTCTCAATTTCGATGGGAGGTAAGCCAACTTTGCTACCAATTACTTATGAGTGTCTGCCAAGCTTATGTTTCAATTGTGGCCTTTTTACTCATAATTCAAGGGACTGTTTCAATCATATATCCTCTCAAAAGGGAGACTTGCCATATGGACTGTGGCTTCGGGTGGTAGGGGTAGTTTCTTCCAGCCGTGTTCGTGTGGAACCTTCTATGCATGTGGTTGATGTTCAAGTGAAGGAAGTTGAAGATTGTGCATGCCCTGAGGGTAAGTGTGAACATATGATTGTAGTTGCACGTCGTGAGGCTGAGCGTGTGCATGATGAGAATGAACTTGAGGAGGGTGAGATACCCTCAGAGCCTTTGGTGCTAGTGCAACGAAAAGGAGCACCTCCAGAGAGGGCTAGTAGAAAATGAAAGATGGTTGTGGTTGTTTATGATTCTTCTTTGCATGAGTTTTTGGAGATTACAGCACAAGACGAGTCAGTGAAAAAAGGAAAGAACGGTTCGGAATCCTGGACCTAGTTAACAGTCACCTTCTTTTGTTTTTCTATTAGAGACCAAGTTGTCTCGTTTTGAAATTCAGCGGTGGGCAAGTAGGATGGGTCGGTATCGGTGGGTAGCTGGTGACAGTATTGGCCGCAGCAGTGGGGTTGCATTTTTTTAGGATGTTATGCTTGATGTTGCTACTTTGAGCTTGTCTGTTCATCACATAGATTGTGTTATTGTTGGGGACGGTGGAGTGGAGTGGCGATATAGAAGCATCTACGGTTGGTCTGTTAGCACTAGGGGAAAAAATGTTTTTAATGACGGTTATTTTGCTTATATACCACGGTTATAAACCGTGGTTTATACTCGCGTGGTATATCGGAAAATTGCAATAAACCACGGTCTGAAACCGTCGTTTAAAAGACGATTATAAACCACGGTTCTAAAACCGTCGTTTAAAGCCCGTTGTGCGCGGGAATCAGACGACTTATACACGGTTGACGGAAACCGTGGTATAATGTCGTTCCATTGCTTTTATACGACGGTTCGGTGTTAACCGTGGTATATGACTTTATACGACGGTTTTTAATAAACCGTGGTTTATACTCGTCCATTGAGTTTTAAACCACGGTTTTAAGTGAACCGTGGTTTTTTTTTTTTTTTAGTTTTTTTTTGTTTTTTTAGCTCTACCACATATGTTTTCCAACACAACCCAATTTACAATCATATACAACCTGTACAGGGCATCCAACTGGTATTGCCCTTTGATAACCAACCACACTATGACCATAAACCAAGTTGCCAGTTTGAATTGCAACATTGAAAACGAATTGCAAACAAACCCATTCAAACTTTCAAAAATAAGAGAGAGTTGAACTTTACAAACTTTGAGAGTCTACGTTGCTTCAGCAAAAACAAAAGTCTAAGTCTAACTACACTAGGATAAGATCTAAGAAACACTCAAGTAATTTTTACACCAAAACTGCGATAAATGATCTCTTACAAAGTCGAGATCCCCTTTGGAATACGTGCTCCCTGCTTGTGTGAAATAAGAAACGATCTGTCCATAAAAAGAAACTGATCATCATTAGTACACAATTTTATTTAAAATGCAATAACTTTAACTAAAACTTTGATTGGTATGGGTTACCTTGTCATCATCCAAGCGTGTCAATATTTTGTACAATCTCGAACATGTACCGCATCACATAATAGCCACAGCTTGTGAATCAGGCTGTTGAGGACACTGTCATCACACCATCCATGGATTACCAACTTTAGACAGATCAAAAAATTAAACGTTTAACTTTAATACAAAAATGCATAAATTAAATGATTACTTACACGTATGTATGGAAGTCCAAGATGGAGAATGGTTTTTTTCATCACTAAACCAAGCTTATGGCCCCTGCATAAATACAACATTTTAAAATGAAGCCATTTATTGTCAATAATCTAGGACAAGCTTAAAATAAATACAGAATGCATTAAAATTTTGAATACTCACTCCTTCAAATATTTCTCTAGCGATCTCTCGAAGGTCATCAGGGCCGCCCAATGGGTCTAGTATCAACAAGCATGAGGTGTCGATACACAACACCACAACATCCAATGATTGCTGCCACAGATAAAACAAAGAATGTTTTGTAGAAATTATTAATATCACAATTAGGAAGCAAAAAATTCCAGTTATTGTGTACTTACATCTGATGATATGGGATCAGCAAATATTTGCTTTCTTCGCACCGCAGTACAAAATCCCTGCCACATGCTGTACACATCCTTGCTCATCCAATGCGGCCTGATTTGCTGACATCAATTGCGGACACAAGAAAGAGATGGAAATAATCTCTTGCTCGCTAGCAGTCTACTAGTCACCTAAACAACATTTTTTCATAAGATATGTTAAATAGCTTAAAAAAATGAAAGATAATTAATAATTTAAAAGATACTTACACACAATAGGCCTGAATCACAGAGATGTTAAGCAGGTCTCCCATCAAAAATTCTCTTAGATCGCTCACGGTAATCATCAGATCTCTGGGCTCGGGGAGTGGAAAACATGCTTAGACACTTTCATGTTGAAATTGGTGACAGACTGCGGCTTCGTCATGAAAAAGTCATACAACATTTTTTGTTTGTCTGTCAACTTCTTCAGATACTTGGGTGTCAGAATGGGGGATCTCCTAGGAGTCATATCGAAAGGTTTCACCACTTCCTTTCTCACTCTGACTCTCCTCACTTGATTTCACAACTTCCTTCCCCTTATCCACTTTCCTCTTCTTAACCGGTCTTAATTCCTTATCAATCTAATAGTATACAAAATTTAAATAATAAACATATCAGTCAACAGTCAAGTTAAAAACTAAACAGTAAGCATGTAAATAGTTTACCTTGTCACTGACATCAATGAGAGAATATGGCCATGGAACAACTGAAGATTTTGCTTGACCTATTTTACTCCACTCATTCCACTCCAACGGAAGGGGAGAGTCCTCATGACCTTGCACAATATCGTCTACCATCACACGAGCGTGGAGAGGTGGGATGACCTTGAAATGTACTACAGTGTTCGGTCCGGTCTGTAAAACCCGACCGAATGCAACATGCACAGTCCCACCATCCAACACTTGAAACAGATGACATGATTTAGCCATCTACATCAACTCACAACAGTAAGCAAGCTAATAAAATTATATTGTTTTAAAAGTAATGTTAAAATAACTAAGGAGGAAAAAAGAACAAACCGAAAGGTTTTGATAAGGAAATGTGTCTCTGGTAGGAGAAGAAGGTGCAGGATGATCGACCATCGGAGTATCCGCCGTCGTGGTAGGAGCAGACGTCGGTGTAGGATCATCGACAGTATCCGCCGTCGTGGTAGGAGCAGACGTCGGTCTAGCAGTAGGTGCCGGTGTAGGAGACGCGGCCACTATCGATGTATCCGCCGTCGCGGTAGGAGTAGACACCGGTGTAGGAGTAGGTGTCGGTGTAGGAGCATGCACCTGGCCCAATACTAAAGCCTCAAGTCTTCGCAGGCGCTCCTCGTAGGCTTGACGCTCCTCAGCGTGGCGTCTTTCCGACTCAGCGTGACGTCTTTCCGACTCCTCCAACCGGTCATGCACCCGTTCATCCACCATTCCTCTATCATTTCAGCCTGTGGTACTCTCGATCGAGACGTAGGAAACACGTCTTTTTGGCGAACTTCCCCTCCAAGCCCCCGCACTCGC